>MDSB01000002.1:965476-1009441 GCA_001754015.1 Brettanomyces anomalus
TATAATTTAATTCATTTATTATTTCGGGCCTTAACAAACTTTTGGCTCATCCTTGTGAGCGTACGGACGATAAAGGATTGATTGATTCAATTATAAAAAAGCTATTTTATAAAGTGAAGGTAGCTCTGTGATATACATAAAACGACAAAAATGTATATATATATATATATATAATAGTGAAGGAACTATGCGCGAAAGCAAGACCTCTGAGATAACAAGCATGGAAGAATAATGTGACCAAGAAATCCTGATCGGTACCAACAATCGCATATTCAATCAACGAAAGATTGATTAATATTGAAGGCGATAAAAATATCAACACCTAAAGTCTGTAATCTTTTTGAATGATATCGGATATATGCTGATAATACTAGCTTTTCCGGTTGAAAGTGAAAAAAATAAAAAATAAAATAAAAAAATAAAATAAAATGAAAAAAGAGTAACGGTTAGAAAGAGCCAGTATTCATGTAATCAAAATTTACGTACTTCCTTCTTTATCACCCTTCCAACCAAGAGCTTCAAGATCTCTTCTAACTTTAGATTCTGTCCCAATCTTCAATTCCTGGGTCTTTTCTAAAAATTCGCCTTTGGCTTTTTTGACCTTTAATTTTTGAATTGAACGCAGTTTCTTTAGCAAGTTTCTAGTTTTCTTTTCCTCTAACGAGAACACGCCACCTACAACAAGTGATTTTTCAGATGGCTCGGAATTCTTGCTTCCTGGCTTTGTATCATTTCCATTAGCATTGGAATCATTGTTAGCGGATTTCTTATGATGTCTCTTCTTCTTGCTCTTCTTTTCCAGAGGAACTGCTCCCGGAATAGCTCTTCTAGGAGTAGCGCCAGGTATTCTTCTACTATGAGTAAAGAAACTCTCACCGGAATTGTTGTTGCTTAAAGAAGGGCTGGCTCTACCTGAGCTGGCAGCCTCAACCTCAGCAAGACTTCTTGAGGCAGCACCGCCCCTATTTCTGGCATGAGGAGGTCTGTAAGCACCTTTTGGTCTAGAATTATCACTTCCTGAAATACTCGTTTTCTTAGCTAAGTACTCCACAGCACTGATATCAGGAGTAACCTCGCATTTATCTGGTCTGCAAGTGTTTATTGGCGAGAAATCTGTCAGAGGTTGATATCTCCAGTCCACGTTGAACAAGACGTCATAATTTTTGACGTAGCATAGAGTACCGTTTAAATACCATATTTTCACACAGTTATCCACCCGTAATCTAGGGGAAGTGGTTGCAGTTAAAATAAAGCGTCCATCAGGCGCCCATTTACAAACAGAAGTGTTTGAAGCCTTGAATTCGGCAACCTTAGAGAACTTCTTCTGTCTATCAAAAATCTCCACATGACCTTGAAGATTTCCAAATCCAGCAACCAATATGTATTTGGCATGAGGTGAGTATATAATTGTGTTCCGAGAGCTTTCTGGCAAGGTGTATATTTCATTGCCCCTGGAGTCGAAGAAAGTGGTGCTGGAAGGCATGTAACCATAAATCACAGCAAACTCACGAGAGGTAGGAGACCACGTAATATCGTGAATAGGACCTTCTTTGTCCAGGTTAATCTTTTGGTCAAAAGTACCCGTAATTCCCATTAAGTAAAGCTGGGACTCACCGTAATAAGACTTGTTACTGGCATCAACTGCAGTGGTGACCAGGGCAAGTAAAGATGTACCCAATCCATTCCACATAAACTTGCATGACTCTCCTTTGAAGAAGCTCTTCTGTGATATGGCCGACTTCAAGTTAGGTAGTGAATACACCTTGATGTATGCCGGATTTCCTCTACTTCCTGGAATGAAAACTGCAATAGATGGGTTCTTTCCTGGAGACAAGCTAAATTCTTCCAGCTTTCCATCATCCAGTGTCAAAGAGTATAACGCTTTATTTGCTTCCGCGGCCTCTGCTTTAAAGAAATCTATACGTGTTGAGTTAATTTTTCTGCAAAATATCGTTCCATCAGCGGTAAATTGAGGTTTCCATCCAGATTGCATCTTGTTCACATACTTCTGAATAACTTCAGCTGTGCTGTGCTCTATATCAAGCTTGTATACAAACACATTTTCAGCCCAGTTTCCGCTATCATCGTCTGCCTTGACTGGGCGAGACCACGTAGTAAGGAACTGACCGTCCTCCGAAAAGACAAAGTCAAGAACGTATTTGTTTGGGATACTAAAGAGTTTTCGTCCATCAATCGAGCACACAACCACTTCATTCTCCTGTGTATAAACAAAAGATTTTCCATCAGAAGAATAAGCAGAGCATCGAACCTCTGATGTTGGGCTCACAAACTCTGAAACTGGTTTGAACTTAGGTTGAGCTTCTGTAAGCTCTATGCTCTTTGGCAAACGGCAAAAAAACTGCGGAATCTTTGACATTGTTTCCGACCACAATTATGATAGGTTGTTTTTATCCTGTATAAAATGTTGGAACAGTGAATAGACTACGGAGGAATGCTCTTCAGATATATATTTAAAATCAGTTGAGGGTCAGATCTATGAATATTTATTTGCTGGATAAACATAATTTTTCAGAATGCGAACGAAGAGAGAAAAAATAAAATAAAGTAAAAAACTGAACGATCACTTCAAAAAAATTTAAGAAAGTCAAGAAAGAAAAAGGTTGGTTGTGAAAAGACGCGACACCACGCAGAAATAAATCAAATCCTTTCGTTCTTTATTCGTTTTGGCGGAGCATCTGTTCGAGCTTGTGTTGAACAGGCTTGTTGGAATCAATTCAACCCTAAATTCTTTCAGTAAATATAAATACATTTACAATTTCTAAAGGACAAATCCCATCGATACAACTTATGGAATGAATTTTATTTGCAACTTATAACTAATGGACCTATATACATAAATACGGGGCATCCACGAGCACATCAAAATGGCCAAACTATAGTGGCAAGATCGTAGCTTAACAACTCGTTATAACTACCGACTTTCTCACCTTCTAAAGATGAGAATTAAGTTTCTACTCGTAAATCCAAGATGCTAGAGTGGACTTGTATTCAACAAGCTCCTCTGGCTTGAACCACAAGGCGATCTCCTTCTTGGCATTTTCGACAGAGTCAGAACCATGAATAACGTTTCTGCCCATATCAATGGCAAAATCGCCTCTAATTGTACCTGGGGCAGAGTTCAATGGGTTGGTAGCGCCTAACATAGCTCTTCCTTGTTTGACAACATCTTTACCCTCCCAGACGGTAGCTAAAATAGGACCAGAAGTCATATAAGCCAAAAGAGAGTTGAAGAATGGCTTCTCCTGAAGATCGACATAGTGTTTTCTCAACAAACTCTCGTTGGCAGTACAGAGTTTAATACCAACCAGTTTGAAGCCTCTTTGAGTGAATCTCTTCAAAACTTCAGGATAAATTCCCCTTTGAACTCCGTCCGGTTTAACAGCAATAAAGGTTCTCTCTTGATTGGACATTATGTTAAAATATTTGTTATTGAATGCTCTGACAATTAGCAGATTTTTTAAGGTTCTACAAATGTTGTAGAAATTCTGGTGTTGGCAAAAGGGGGAGAAATGGATGCTTTAAATCCTCGAGACTGCCTTAAGAGACAAAAAAAAGTAGGAGAAAATTTCCGCACATACCCCAATGAAATTTTGCTATTTAGTTTGTTCAATCCAGTGATTCTTTAAGGACTAATGTTAATTGGCTGAAATCCATATTTTCCTTTGTGCTTTTCTGATTTCAGCGTACACCTAAGATACTTTGAAAGGAGCGAATTGTTTGTTGTCAGTTTGTATTCATTAGTTCCTTACTTTATGAGTTAAAGTTCTAAATAATTTTCAGAACACCTCCTAAGTGCGCCGATGGTAAGCTGACCTCCTCCTACCCAATCCACTTTTCCGCGTAATTTTTTTTTTTCTTTCTTCCCTTGTTTACTTCTGTCAATGCCTATCTAAACCGCGTTCAGAGTAATTCTTACTAACGGGAATGTCTGTTCTGTTATCTAAGAGATAAATTTTACTTGATTGGCCATAATCTGGAAACGTGAGTAATACAAGGTTTACTTTATTGCACACTAAAATGGTTGCTAGTGAACCTGCACAAAAAACGCCTTTAAGAAGCATCATAAATATTAAACAGCAACATGATTCAGATAAAAGTAAAGAACGCCATGGGATAAAAAGATCACCAACTTCACCCCTGACACCTATAATGGATAGATATAATGTGCGAAAAAGAAAATTGGTTGATACGGGGACCAGGAAAGATACCGATTCGTTTTCTTCGCCGAGGAAGGGTAAACATATGAGGACTAAGTCAGAAGAGAGCGTACCAAGAAATGAACAATTACACACACAAGTTCCTTCCTTTGATGCTCTGCGGTACTATTTATTTGAAGAACATAAAAGAAACTGGATTTTGAATAAAAGGAACAAGGATCTACGGGATATGGTCCATTTCTTAGAGCTGGAAAAGAGGTTTAAAGTAGAGATCAAACATTCCCATATCTAGACTTTTTACTTAAATATTTCATATGGTTCTGTCTGGTTTGTATAGAAACAAAATGGTTGTCTGGGTAAGACAGAAGACAATTCAATCTGATATGCCCGTTTTTTCCTTTACCATTAAAGCGCAGTGAAGAAAAGACGTTTAATAAATATTTGCCTTCTAGTCTTATACCACCAATTTAAAGAAGGTACGGACTCTTTGTATATGATATGTCTTTGAATGTGTGTGATTAATGCATTTCTGAATAGAATCCTTTGAATGAGGACTGATCATATCGAATTTTATATCTCATACATCTTTGCAATAAATATTTTTTTCCCCTGTCTCTATTCATTTTCAAATGCCTTGGAAATCTTCAATCTAATCAATCCTCCAGGGCATAGTAATCTTTAGCGATTGTAACCTTCTAAGGAAATCTTTTTTCTCTCTCTTTATAATTGTCATGCAACAACGTTGAAATCGACAGTTAAACATGAAATAATAGCCATTTAATCTGGCTTTGAATGAATATTTATCCTAAGCGGCGTTTTTGAGTCTCATGTCTTCTTTTTTCAACGCTGTTATCTACGAAGTTTAAAAATTAAGAATGGAACTCGACCTCAAAGTTGTTACTGACCTAAGTACTGTTCAAGATTACCTGAAAGGTATCCTATGGACTATATTTTTTCACAGACTGTTTGGTCAAGTAACACCGGAAGACACGAAAAACTATCTGGGTGTGCCTTATCCCACATTCTCTTACCCAGTTTTAGATAATTTGATTAATACTAAAACCAGTACTATCTGGGAGGAATTGTCTTCCCAAAGTGATAGGATATTTGATGACAATACAGATGGTGAGAATCTGTTATATAAGTGTGTTATTGTGATAAAGTTTTACAAAAACTCGGTACCGGTGGATAATAGTATTACAAAGCAGGCACAGGATTATCTATCGTCGTTATCTTCTCGTTCGAACTCACGTTCCGGATCATCATCTTCAGTGCTACCCCAGCGGACATGCAGATATGAGCATTGTTGGGAGAAGTGTATATTAAGGGCAACGATTTTGAACAACAAGCATCATGAAGTTGCAGGGTTAGACTACAATACTCAGTTAGATTTCTACAAGGAGAATTTTTTGCAGAATATGCTCAAAGTTGTTGAGTACATGGATAGAAACAAGGATCATATTCCTCCAATTTCCTCTACAGAAATGGCACCTTTTCCATACAAGGTACTATTTGCTTTAAATACCCATGATCCGGGTTCTTTAAGCACTGCATTTGCAAGTTTCGAAACTCTTCCAGCAAAAGGTCCAATTCCAGGGAAGGTGGAATATGCTACGACACCCGAATCAGGTGATATAATTGTAGGGGATGGATCTTCAACTAAAGCCAACCAGCATGACAACACCCGCATCAATATACCATCCGGAGAGGAGCTTTTACGCAATGGATATAATTTTTTAAGGAAGTTTCTGGAATGATTTGGGATAGCAAATCAAATAGTTCAAAGTAATGTATAAAAGTTTTATTATAAATACAATGGATGATTGATAATTATGGGTGAACCTTAAATTTACGTACGAATAAATATGTTTGGTGTGCTTGGGTGAGTCATCATCCTCTTGCTTCGACGCCGGACTTTAGTATGCATGCTCCTTTATAAACAAGGTTCTTGTTCTCTTCATTGTAGCCTAAACTGTTACATAAATCGATCACCTTATCATCATAAGAGCCGGGCTGAAACCATATGCTCTTAATTTTAAATATCGTGTCACTATCAGCTGCTTTCTTAATCTCTTCATAGGAAACATTTGGTGGCGTGACAACTGATAGAGATATACTAGAGTGCTGAGAGTCGTTAAACGAACTCAATGCAGAAACTAGAGAATCCGCAGGTGGTAATCCACATATCTTGGATGTTGCATTTCGGTTTATAGGAGTCGCTGGAAGTTCTTGCTCAATATACCAATGAAGAATTTTATGACCAAACTTGTTCTTATTGCTAGATGCCCCTAAAACGAAATAATGGCGACCACGACTGAAGAATATACTGGCTGCTTCTGACATTATCGTGTTTTGATATCTCAATAAATTGTTATCAAGGTGTATAGTAGGTTGTTAGTGTGTAGGGAAAAGAGTTGCAGGTTTAAGTTGTTAAATTCATAGTTGCTGTTTTCGAAGGGCAAAAAAAAAATTAAAAATGAAAAAAATGTAGAACAATTATATTGCAAGTTGCATTGACCAGGTGGAATACAAAATAAAAAAAAGCTTCCAACTAACAAAGAAGCCACTTCATGGTAGTAGTTTCAACTGGTATTATATTAACTCCACAATTGATGTAAAATCAATGTTACAGAAATATATACTCCGCGGAAGAAGGTGTAGACAGCAAAATCCCTTAAAAAAAGTACCCCTGATAGGCAGTTTCGGCGTGAAGATAGGACAATCAGCTTACTTTCAATAAAGTGAGATATAACACCTATCCTAAAATTTACCATCAGATTATATAGACACATTACTTTTTCGATACATAGGATAGTTACATTTTACGATACGAGTGGGTCGATTGAATGTTGGGAATTACCGGAGAACTAGCCGAGCCGCGGGACTAAGTCCGATTCGAGAAAAAAATTGTGCTCGATACTCTAATCGTATAAACTCACCATTCAAAAAAAATGACGGTGCCTATGGCAAGTCTCTAATACAAGAATTAACAACATGTAAAAGCGGTGTTATTTTCTTTTCCCTTAGCGTTAATGTGTAATAAAACTTCTGGTGGTTTCTTCTCCCCTATAGTTTCTATTTGTGCTGACCCCAATCCATATTATATATTGATGAACTCAAAACAAATGGAATTTATACTTCCTACCAAAACTAGTCAAAAAAGAACTAAGAACTCAGAATCCAGTGTGTCCATGCCTCATGAAGAGCATGGTGAATTTACTAAGAATACTTCCAGAAAAAGAAGTAAGGCTTGCACTAATTGCCGCAAGTCGAAAGTTAAATGCGTGAAGCTTGATAGCGATGCAGTTTGTAAGAGATGTCGGACACACGGTTTGAGATGTGTCTATGAGTTCAAGATAGCCAGTTATAAAGTTGTTGGTGATGGCAGTGTACAGAACAGTTCTTCTGACTTATGGAACACTCCTCAACAAATATCACCACCATTATTAAAATCATCGTTCTCTACTGAAAGTAAGCTTCCTCTTAGGAGTCTCCCCCTTCCAAGAGCGTCGTCTTCACTGATGTCCACAATATCGCAGTCATCTATGAACAATGTAAATCCTACAAGAATATCTGATTTACTCAACTCTCCAACACGTACCGAAAATATGAAAACAAGTGAAAAGAGTGGTCTTACTACAGACTGGCAGAATTCAGTTAACGGGCGACTTGAAGAATTCGATGCTAAGCTTGAGAATATTATGAGATTGTTAGAGGCAAGAAAGGAGGATGTGCTATCATCTAGCTCGAGAACTGCACCCCAGAATAAGAAAGATGAGGCTGATTCAGAGCCAAGTCACAAAAGACCGAAAATTGGATCCGATATATTTGACGATGGACGATCAATTGGGTCTTCAAACTCAATGGATACGGTCAGCACGATTGAGGCTGACAAAAGTTTGGATGATATCCTCACAAGAGATCAGGCTAGAGACCTTTTAAACTATTTTAACACTAATATCTCAACACAACTTTTTGGTTTCAACATCAAAGATTACACTGTTGATAGTGTATGGAATAACTGTCCTTTACTTATTGCAACTATTTGTTGTATTTCTTCGATTCACCATCATTTGTATACGCACTTGTTTACACCTTTAGAATGTTTGGTTCATAAGTTGAGTCAGAATGTTATTTTTAGAGTGCCAAACGATGAGATGGAAGCATTTAACACTGTGATGGCACTTTGTTTTTGTGGATTTTGGTTTCAAGATCACCAAATGTTTACGGGGCTAGCGCTCCAGCTGGCGAAAAATATGAGGTTAGTATCGCCGCAGAATAAGAAATCTAAGATTTCCCGTTCAGAAAGAGTGAAGCTTTGGTATTTGCTATACATTTTAGATGGTGAACAATCTTTGGCTTTTAATCGTCGATCTATGGTGAGTAAGGATGATGACTTTTTAAAGAATGGAAAGAAGTTGCTTTTGGGACTTTATGAAGGCAAAGATCACAATAACGAAGATAGAAAGAGCGTGGATATGCGTGATTCTGGACGTAAAATACCGACAATCTCCACAGATTATTCAGACTTACGTCTTGTGTCTCAGGTTGAATATCATCAGGCTATTGATAGTGTGTTTGGTGGTAATGCCTGGGGATTATTAAAGCCGTCAGCGTTTGGCCTTCCATTCCAGACAAATTTAGAATTGGATAGATGGATGGTCCAATGGACTGTCTTACTCTCACCCATGAAGGATTGCTCAACATGGTCATCAAAATCAACACTTATCTATTATAGCTTTGCAAAGATGCACATAAATTCCACCACTGTAAGACGACTCCAAATTGTTGATTCACAATTACCCGATTTGGATCAGTGCGATGAAACTGAAATATATGATTCGTCTGATGAAGTTTCCAAAAGAAGCGATGGAAATGAACGTAAGGCAGTTATCTTGAACTCTAATGGCAATAGAGTCGATGATATTGATAATGACAATGATGATAATAGTTTGGAACAAGTGACGCAGAGGACTGATTCTACCTATAATGGTGTAATTTGTGCAAGAGCCAGTCCGGAGGAAAATAAAAAACTATCAAGAGATTTAGCATTATCAGCAGCAGAAACGGTGTTGAAATTTGTATTGGGAGACTCCAGTATAGTATCTTCTTTAAAGTATGCTCCTATTCATATTCATATTATGTTATACTATGCTGCATTACTTATTCTAAAGCCTCCAGCATATTTGGCTCCATTTCAGGATGATAACTTTGAGAGAAATTTGGAGGCTCTCAGACTTGTTAAGAATCTTAGAATAGCCGTTATCAACAACTCACCTACAGATCGAGAGTTTGCAAGTCGTCTGGTGGATTCGTTGTCTAAGATACTGAAGGAAAAGTATATATCAGTTAGAAGGCATATGGAACAGTCCGCTGATAGGAGTCTCAAACTGCATCGCCTAGAAAATGTTCTTGTCGATAAGGACGATTTTACTATCAAAAAAAGGCAGATTAAAGTCATGGCATGGCCTGGTTATAACTCTGGTCATCCTAATCTGGAAGAGACGAATTGAATAAGCGCGCGAAAATACGCTATTTTTTTTTTAATTTTCTCCCAGAATCCTTTTTGTTCATCTTTTCAAGAACATCGTTGGTTTTTTACAGTTGATTACTTGTACTTTTCTTGAGAATATATATATGTAGTTAATTTAGATCATAAAAAAATCATAAATATATATCAAAGCAATTGATAGGGATGAATAATAGTTTGAAGTTCCACGGAATTGCAGAGTTTGTATCTAAGGTAAGTAAAACAAAACTTCTATTGGATTGTTGAAGAACTAACACTTCTTAAAGGCTCAATTTTCTATAAACAAGAAGTTACAGAAATTGAACGTTCCTTATCATGATCAATTTGAGGAAAGCTTTAATGAAATTGAATCACTGGCCGACCAGTTGAAGCTGCTAAAAGAGCACACATTCATTTTCTGTAGGAATATAAATGAATTTCTAAACCATTGTCGTAAGGTGTGCCAAAATTTTGGAGGCATCTACAACGATGATCCAAAATATGCTCGGCAGAAAAGTATCAATGGAGAGATTTTAAAAACAACTGAAAAAGTACAGAAGCAAATAAGTGAAGAAATCGAAAGCATTCAAAGGTTTTTGTCTGATTCTGTTGAGAGTCTTGAAAAGGTTATGGAACTAGTGTCCAAAACTTATTATAACCGGACTAAGCTTCTGAAGAAAAAAATACGTATTGAACTGATCATTAAGAATATCAAGGACAAAGATAGTCTCAGTGTTTCTCAAAAGAGAAACATATACGACAACCACTTGAAGCTAGACGAGACAAAAGATAAGTTGGAGACGTTTGATATAATTTTAACGGCTGACTTACCGCGTTTGGAAGATGGCTTAAGGAAAATCTCAAGAGTTCTGGTCTCTGAAATAATATTCTTTCAGTTGAGAATTCAGTACCTCATTTATACATCTGCAGAAAGTTTGATCACTTTTGAAAAAGCTGCTGATTTACGCGCTGATGTCATAACAGATTGCTTTTTGCGTAGGCATGCTCATTGTCTAACAAAATTGAATAGACTAGCGTTAATTCAAAAGGCTAACGTTATCCAAAGCAGTCAGCATTACCTGGCCCTATATGACTATGAAGCTGAGCAGAATGGCGATCTTTCATTGGCTAAAGGGGATTTAATTAAACTACTAGTTGCAGAGGGTAACTGGTGGAAGGGATTACGAATCAAAGATGGTGTTGTGGGAGTCTTCCCTTCAAATTATGTTGCAAAGAAATATGATATTTAAAAAAATATTATACGAAATTATGCGTAAACGATTGGACTATCCTTGATACAAATGACCCCAAGACACTCCCAATTAGGTAAAAAGTAATCAAAATGGAGGCATTTATTCAACCTTTCCATCAATGGTCATAGGGATTTCTTCAGCCGAGTCGGCCAAAGAATTGGATTCGTCCTGCGAAATATTAGCCTTAGGACCATGGTAGAATTTATACTTGTAAACAAGGAAGTAAACTGCGGAAAGAATCCAGACACCACAGGATATAACCACAGTATAGTTCATAGTCGTCTTGTCAACTGTTTCCGAACTTGGGAACATGGACAAAGCAATAATATATATTCCCCAAGCAACCGTAATCCAGCTATTTATTTCAGACCAGCGACGGCCAAGGTAGAATGCACCGGGTTTGAAAATCTTCTTGCCTGATGTAAGTCTAAGAAAAACTGGAGTACACCACGAAACGTAGTTTCCGGAAACAGCAAGAGAGAACAAAGCATTCGAGGCAGCGCTTCCAGCTAAACACAAGCAGCCGATAAGAAGAGCAACACATGTGGAGAATAAAACAGCTCTAATAGGAACTTTGAGCTTTTTGTTAACAACTTTGACAAAAGAAGCGAATGGTAAGCCATCATCTCTAGCGAATGCCCACACTTGACGTGATAAAGCTGTCAAGATTGAAGAGCCCATGAGCCACTGGCAAGCTGCCATAAGAGACATAAATGCAACAGCCCAATTGTTTCCAAGAGAATCGGAGATTATTTGAGCCATAGGAAAACCAGATGGAGCGCTGAGAACTGTTTCTATGTCCGTGCTCATGCAAGCAGTAGTACAGATAATAATACACCATCCAACAACAACACAAAAACTGATAGAAGACATGATACCAATAGGGACACCATAGCTAGCATTCTTTGCTTCCTCGGACATATGGACACATGAATCAAAGGCACCAATGGTCCACACAGCAGTCATCATAGACAAGCAAAACTGAAATCCAATAGGCCAATTAGATAAATCGTCGACCTCTCCAAAAATGAAGTTTCCATCGTTAAAGTGTCCTCTGTTGGATTTTGTTCCTATTGGCAAAGCGATGAAGAAAAGAATAATTAAAGCAGTGTTAGAAATTGCTGACACACTTTGTAGAATAGCGACGTTACGGGAAGAAAGACAAGTACAAATGGCCTGTGTAACAACACAAGCTACAAATATACCATAAGTCTTACCGGTAGTGATCTCGAAATCACCATTCTTGGATAAAAAGATGGCGGCAAGGATTTCCTCCGAATTACCATAAGCGATGGAGACTAAACCAGAGCAAAGGGCCATAGAATTGGATAGGCCAATAACGTAAGATATTAAAACCCTGTAATTCGATGGTGCATAATGGAACGTCCAGTAATACAAACCACCGGAAGTTGGAATTGCAGAGGCTAACTCTGACATGGAAGTTCCCAAGCACATGATGAAGCAACCAGATATCATCCACGACCAAAGAAAGCCACCAGGACCTGAACTTAGACCTGTCGCTGTCATAGATGCGATAGAAGGAAGAAGTCCCATAATACTATATGCAATACCAAAAACTTGGAATGTAGAGAAGCTTCTCCTCAACTCTTGCTTATAACCAATCTCTGCCAAAAGATTTTCATCATTATGAACTTTCTTAGCATCAATATCTCTAATATCGGATTGTTGTGACCTGATGTTGGAAATTCGACTTTCTATGCTTTGCACAGGGCTTGCCATATGCAACGGCGACTCATGCCCAGAAATACTTTGTTTTATTCCCATAACTGAGCTCGTTATTGTTATAATTAAAAAGCTAGTTATATATTTTTACTCACACGAGTCATCCACAGTTTAACGTATAGTGGAACATACTCCACCTATATATATATACATATACATATTTAACTACAGATAATGGTTCTACCTGAGCGGGGTCCATTTATCGTGCAATCGCATTAAAAAAAAAGAGGAGAAGCGTATCTCTAGTCGGACGGAATCCTTATGATGATAGCATAGTATAGTGAATCTACTATAGGACAATCGCCCTTATCTTTTTTTCTTTTTTTCTTGATAATGGCAACCAAAAGAGTTCCAATATTGATTGACAGCTAAGCGCTAAGGTGGTTTCTGAAAATAAAGAAAGAGAAAAAATTTCTTTGTTACTTGCATCCTTCTCGACAATGTGATTTTTTGTTTTATACCCGTAATAACTAAAACAGTTACCGTACGGCATTCAATTTCTCGAGAAGTTTAACATCTCATCGCACAATTTATTCTTTATTGCATGGCTTACCGATTTTTACCATTCCACCCCCTCGGAAGAAGTGAAATATACCAGGCACTTACATCATCTGAAACCTCCGCTTTTCGGGCGGGAGCGGGGGTTCCATATTTACACTGAAAGCATAATTTCAGATCTGTTATGGTGTGCATTTTTTAGGTATAACCGTTCGGTTGCCAAGAACTAACCAAAAAAAGAGGATTTAGTCAGGACTAAAAAATGTCAAAGTCATTAGTAAAGTAAAGGAAACTGTTGATATGATCGATCCAGCGTTATCAGACACGCATTTGGCGAGTGACATCTCTGACAGATAGCGTTAGCTTTGATATCGGTTCCTTTATTGGGCGATGGTATAAGTTGGCCTATCTTCTTGCCTAATCAAAAAGGCATTACAAAAAAAAAAAAAAAAATTGGCGCAACTGTACTATGTAAAATTTCTCCTATAGCCGCTAGCGGGGTAGATGCTTAGCGGGAAAAAAGGTTACGTCAGGTATTAGATACTATTAGATACACATTATAGAGAACTTATTGCACTCCTCCCCTTTCACCTATATCTCCGTGTTTCTCCATTCCGCTTAGAAGAAGTTTGAACAAAAACGCACAATTCATCAATGGGAATAGTTCTGCCAAAAAGGGTCGTTAGCTAAGTCGGAGACTTCCCGCTTATTTACCGTTTTATTCCCATCCTTATCGATGTCCCAGTAATAGATATATGGCATCTTATCTCCAAAGCTCTGAACGAACTTTAATACCTTATCATAGTTGAGACCGACTTGTGCAATTCCATGGGAATCATCACTCATACAAAATCTGGCTCCCTTTGCTAGTGCCAGTTCAACTATATCTCTCTTAGGATAAGGGGTATCCCATCCTTTTCGTAATGCCGCAGAGTTAAGCTCTATCAAACCGCCCTGCTCATTTATAAGATCAATATTCTTGTCTATCAAATCCCAGACATCAGGCCAATCTGTCCTAATATCAATATCCTTCAAAAGCTTACCTTTTATCTCACACCGATCGGTGTCAGGCTTTTCAAGAAGTCTAATGAGGTCAAAATGCGAAACAACCTCTGGTTTCAACCTTTGTATCATCTCGTTTTGACATTGGAAATAGTCTTTGAAGAATTCTTTGAAGGTGTCGTAGTGCCGCTTAGCCCTTATCCATCGTGGGCGGTCAAAATCGATTGGTATCCGTTTCATATAATGAATAGAGCCGACAACTAAGTCGACATTATATCTTTCTCTGAGTTTCTCGCATCCTTTGGTTTGCACCTCATCAATTCCTCCTTCACTTTCGAATCCAACAAGAATTTTGAGCCTATTACTATCATCATTGTTGATATCCTTTTGAATCTTCTTGGCATGCTTTATGTACTTATCGAACGTAGTAGAGAGGTCCTCGACACTCATTTTTTCTTCCTCTGGATACATTAAGTCTATCGCATATCTTGGGCAATGCTCAGTAAGGCAGAAGACTCGGAAGTTCATTTGTTTCACTCTGGTAATCACTTCGTCTAATGTGTTTTCTCCGTGAGCAACATATTGCCCAGAATGTGAGTGATGTGAATATGGCATTTAAGTATATTATAAGCAATTGCTTCAAACACTAGTCCAGTGAAATATATAAGATCGGTTATTCTAATCTATGCTAATGTATTGTCACGTACCTGTACTTAATGATTATCTAGACACTGGAAAGTGAGATTTCATCTCCTCGAGCCCTTTTTTCCCCAGTATGCCAATTTTTTTTTTAGTTATTGTCATCTATACATGCAAATACTCAAGCATCGGTCACAAAATTTCCATAACTTAAATCATATATTACATACAGAGCACTTGATACCAAAAGTGATTTAAGTCTGAATAAAAAAAGCACATTACCAGTAACTTCTTAAACGTCTATATTTAGCCTTCATTTTCTTTTTATATTGCATGCCCCACAAGAAACCAACTAAGGTTCCCCCTAAATGTGCAGCGAAATCGAACGTAGACCAACGGAATATGCAGCCCCCAATATTGTATGCTGTAAATAATGCAAGGGCAGTCGATGCACCACCTGGAATTGGAATAATAAATAAGGCGACATTTGCAGATGGAAAAATAGCTGTGAAGGCTGCAAATATTGCTGAAATGGCACCAGATGCACCTAAAGAACATCCATATGATTTCGTAACAAAGCTGAATATCACTGACGCAAGAGAAGATGCGCATCCCGAAATAAGATACAAAGATGAAAACTCTGAAATTCCCATTATACTGACCATGGAAATGGCAAAACTATAAAGACACAGCATGTTGATAAACAAATGAAAGAATTCCTGGTGACTGAAAGTAGAGAGAATCATAGAAACATTTGAACGTCTAGTCAACGAGCTCCTATCAAGAAGAAAATACTTCTCTAAAAAGCTGTAAATTCTTCCACCGTTAAATCTGAGCTGCCAAAGTCCGAAAACTGCAACGTTCAATCCAATCAAACCATATAAATAAGATTTCTCATGGCGCTTAAAGTATTTCATGGGTGTGTAGTCAAAAATGTATGGCATCGCAAAATATGTAACCGCTGAAAATGCAATCGTATATATAACAGGCTTCAAGACATTATTCTTCACATTGTTGAAATGTGGCCCTTTACCAGATCCACCCATCCTCCCTGGATAATAGCCAAGTTCAGAGTACGTCGCATATCTTCTCCATTGTGACTTAGAATATGACTTGAATTGTTGGCTAATCTGTATTTGGTTCTGTATTCTTCTTGCAGGATACAAGGACCTACGTGTTGTCGAAAAAAAGGATCGATTCAGAATGCCCCACCGAAGCCGTTTGAACGAAACATTTGGCTTAATTAAACGGATACCAAGGCGAAACATGATTTCGCTTTTTCTAATTTGTATTAAAGGTCGATTGCTCCTTGGCCACCCCTAACTTTTCACTTTTTTTTTTGCGTAGAAAGTTTAAGCTGTGATTACAATAAAGTCACAGATTAGTCTGTGAAGATTAAACTGAAAAGTGAAAAAGATGTAAGTTATAATTGCAATAGAAAGGGCGATGTTGAAAAATTCAGAGCTCCACACTCACAAAATTTGGAATCTTTATGAAATTCGAGAAATCCTACTATTAATTAGCTATCTATCTTTAAAGCTTACTATACTAAGACCTAATGTTACCAGGGAAAGAAATTATTAAAAAAGCACTATGTAAATATAATGCTGCTCTACTTAAGCAAGACCGAAGCATGCAATGCAGGGGGTACATGAAACAAAAAGCAACGGAAGCTTAAATCATAAGTAATTTTTTTTGTTTATTTTTTTGTTTGTTTGTTTGTTTGTGTAAATTAGTTTATTTCTGTACCAAACTGATAACCCACCAAGGAACTAAATCAGAAGTTTTGAGATACAATGATTAAGCCACGGAAACTTCCTCAGCGGTTGCAGCTGCATCCTGAGACTCGTCTTGCTTTTGTTTGTTTTCTATGTTCTCCTGCTTCTCCTGCTCCTGACGTCTTTCTCTCTCCTTCTGCATTTGTTCCTTCATCTCTTGCTTCTGTTGATGAAATATTTGGATAGAACGTGGTGGTAGCATACGCTTACCACTCTTAGAAATCAAACTCTTCATTAAAGACTGTAGTCCGTCGACAGTAGTAGACCATTTCTGTAAATACTTTCCTGCCTTTTGCCAGTCTTCAGCAGTTAAAGGTGCATTTGTAGCGTATGCGCTGTTCACTCTGTTTAAGTAAAGAATCTTCTCGGGCTGTGAAAGCCTTCCTGTAATAAATCCTTGCTGAATACATTCAATTAAGAATCCCTCGACTTCCTCTTCAGAAACTGATATTTCCCTGGCGATCTGTTCATAACCAAACGCGTGCTTCTCTGATTCCTCTGATAACTTCTCCAAAACCTTAGGAATGGCAGTACACTTCACTCTCGAAGATAGCTTATTCAAGTTCAGTTTTTCACCTAAGGATTTGCCTTCTGGCGTTGAGACAAATGATGCAAAATCCTCCAAATTAGCAGTTTGAACAAGCTTTAATAATTGAGCCAAAGCTGGGTCATTCAATTTTGAGCCAAAATCTGCATCCTTAATAACAAAATACTTTTTGGCCGAAAGGGCCTTCAACACAAAGGACTCTCTGTCTTCTGCACTGAAATATAGCTCTAACTCTTCGTTCTGTAGTAGAGAGCTGTAAAAATTCAAAGCCTCGGTCTGGTTAAAAACGTAAATCTCTGCAAAAAGCTGGTGTGCCAACTTTCCAACGTCCTCGTTGTTGGCATCTTGAACCTTTGATATCCAAGATGAAAAATCGTTCGCTATAGGCGAAAGAAGACTTTGAAGGAAATTTTTTGATGCAAGGTCAACAATTTGTTGAAGAATCAAAACTCTTAACCTGCTGGTCTCCGGAACGAAGTTGAAAACGTTCGACAAAACTGAGATTATTGATATTGGCTTCACATTTGATTTTGAAGCATCGTACTCTTCAACGCCCAAATTCTTCACTGCATTTTCAATAGGTTCTAAGACATCGACATCCATCTCCGAAGTTAAGGAATCAATAGTATTAATGTACAAGTTTGCAGTTGGCTCAAATGCATTGTCGCCCATGTGTTTAAGAAATAGTTTGGCTGAGTCAATAAGCTTTTCTAAAAGTGCTTCTTTGTCATCATTGTGAAGCAACTCACTGAACTCATTTTGATACTTGTGGTCTGCAGTCTTCAATTCTAGATCAAGAATGGCACCATATTCTGTGACAGATTCATTGAGATATCTGTCAAGCACAACAGTGAACGACATCTTGTTTTAATTCTTTTTAGATACTTAAATCCAATCAAGTTGTGGAGTTACTGTGGACCGAGGTGATGTAAATGTATTTCAATGTATTACTTTGATTATTCAAGCTTTTGTTGCTCTTCACCTTTTTTTTCTATCCTCATTTTTTTCAACTTTTTGTATCAAAAAAAATTTTCCACTCCTGGTGAAACGCGACGGAGGGGGGTGGAGGGGAAAAAAAGCACAGTGTCGAAGTGCTTACGTAACTAGGAATTGTGAGACAAGAATTCTAATTCTATTAAGTACTCTTAAGTGGTGCAATGTGAAACATTGATTTGACAAAGAAAATAGTCTTCTCAAGTTCATTCCAACATTCAGTATAACTTCAAGGTTCTCCATTAAATTTAATCGCCGAATTGAATATGTTGCAAGGCAACGAGCTACTTCCAGTCGCAAAGTATCAGTCATCTGATATCAATAAAGAATTTACAGTTGATGATTCAGAGCCACTATCCACAAATGGTACCACAACGGGCCCTTCAGATTATATAACTAACGTTACACAAGGTGACTATACAGATAAAAATAAGCCCACCGAGAATAAAGATACAAAAACTGGGAGATTAAGAGCATACGTTACAAATCTTCAGGATCAAGTTAACATATTCTTAACCGAGCGAATGAAAGTAGAGAAAAGAAAGATTAAAGAGGCAAAAGCGCAACTGAAAGCTCAATGCAAGTAAGATATCACTATTACAATGAAAGATATCAATAATTCAAAGGTCTGAATACTCTTCCCGCCCCAATATTCCAAACCTAACGAAATTATCGGGCTTTTTTTTCCTCCATACTTTGTATAATATTAAGCCGAACAGTGATGTTCCTTAATATGCAGAATATATACTGCTTAAAACTTACAATGAATTTAGAAGTAGTTTCTGAAGGAGGACAATCGCATGGATGGTACACTGCTGAAGTAAAATGGGTTGAAGGATTCTGAAAATCTAACTTCTATTCGCGGGCTTAATTTCCGCCTAAATCAAAAGTGTACCATTTGGTGAATAGATTTAGACAAGCTTAAATTTCACTCAATCTGGCTCTCTTCCGTCTTGAAATTTTATTAAGAAAACATCCAATTACATTTGCCAGAACATAATCAGACAAAATAAATCCTAATGGGCTATTTTTCATTTGTACGAGGTGGGGTGCGTCAGTTTTCAAGCGTGCCATTAAATGGCCTTCTACAGTTGAAGACATCACAATCAGTGGCTATTGTTTCAGGGCCAGATGCAGCAAAGTTCTTGAATGGATTGCTAACTTTAAGAATTTTACCATCCATTTCAAAGACGAAGCTCACAACAATTTCAGATGAAGAAGGAGAATACTTGGATCTCTCACAAAGCTTGAGTATCACAGACGACCAAGTCAGAAGTAGAAGTTGGGGAATATTACATGATGACGAGTATTCAGATGGAGCAGCAAAAGTCGGCATTCGCCGTGATGGTAGATACGGGATGCTTCTTTCTTCTAAGGGAAGAGTTGACTCGGACTTATTTATTTATCCATCTCCTTTTGGTAACAGCTCAAGTAATATTCCATCATATTTAGTTGAGTTCAATAGCGGACTTGAACGGTTTCGAAAGCTATTCACGCTTTTAAATTTTCATAAACTACGAACTCATATTACCATTACTCGGCCTGCTGGTGTTCAGTCCTGGGCATACTTTAATAGATCAGAGGAGTTTGAGGATTACATATACACGTTAAATGACAAGTTCTTCAATAATGAAATATCTAAATCACCAGAAGAATCATTGGCATTAGCACAACAATTTCTACGATCTGGACTCTTATTTCAGTCGAAATATTACCCACAATTGGTAAAAGGTCTTCTTGGGTTTGCAATTGATAATCGGTCCTCGTCTCCGATGATTCGTATAATTACAGACAGTTCCTTATCACCTAAATTTTCAACCATGTTCAGTCAGAAGATCAACCTAGATGCTTCAAAAAAGAACTCTGCATCAGGCGTATTTGACAGCAACAGTCGTCTTTATGAGCTGTTGAGAATCAAGCAGGGATTAGTTGAGATGAGTGATTATCCACTGGGTGCACATGCACCTCTTCCTTTCGAGTTCAATATAGATTATGCGAATGGTATTAATTATAATAAAGGGTGCTATATAGGCCAGGAACTCACAAGTAGAACCTGGACCAGAGGTATTATCCGCAAAAGAATAATGCCAGTTCATTTCTTTGCTGCTCATGGAGATGATAGCTCAATTCTTGGCAAGCTCGAGACGATCAATGATATAAAACTTGTGAAGAAAAAGGGTCAGAAGGATAAGGATGAAAAGAATGATCCAGTAATAAATCCGTTTGGCGTCTCGGCAAAGAAATCGGCAAATTCTGGTTTATCGACGGCAGGAAACGTGATTCGTGCTATCTTTGATGCGGGACTAGCATTAGTAAATGTGAATGATGTCGACATTGAAGCCACAGAAGATGATCAAAATGCCAATGTCTTCCAGGTACAATCTGATTCTGTTCCGGAAATTAATAGCAAAGTTCAATGTCGGGTGAAAACTCCGGATTGGTGGCCAATTGAAGATGAGGCTGAGTAGTAACGGTGGTTCTGTATGCAAAATAAATATTGATCTATCATAAATCCGGATATCTCTTGAATATATTACGATTTCTACGTTTTCTCGTTCATCGATATTCCTTTTTTCTGCGCTATTTCAACTAGACGCTTGTTCTCCTTTCTAAGTTTTTCGATGTAGTTTGATGTCTTGGTAATCACAGTAAGTTCTGACCTTTTTTCATTTGCTGTTAAATCTGGTACGATTTCAACTAATCGATCGAATGTCGATCTTATTTGTTCTCTCCTTCTATGCTCTGACTGTATATGATGTAATTTCTTCTCCTCTTCGCTTAGTTGTTTTGAGGAATCGTTTCTTCTTCTCTTTCTTGCTCTCTTCGTTGGAGGATCCATTTACAGCTTGAAGGTCACACTTTGAACTCTATCAATTTTTTCCAACACCTGTATTTTTTATGAAAAGCTTTGAACTCATGTAAAGCTATTCGCTGTGCAAATTTGTGTCTCGTATTTTCTGAGTGAGCCACGCTAGTTATTTCGTGTATGTGAATTTTGAGGATGTTAAAAAAAGGAGAAATGAAAATGCACTGGGGATAAACTGCAAACCTATCCTTTCAAATAATTGACGTAACAGTGCTGAAGAAAATGGCTCCTTTTGTCAATTTACTATTTTGTCTTACCTACAATTAAAATTCATCATAAATATATTAATCAGAGCTATGCCAAGAATTAAATTGGGTGCTCATCGCGTGGGGTACATCACACTAATTAACTCAGCCTTGGTGATACTTTTCTCATCGTTAGCCTATTATGTGAGATATTTATCATATGTTAAATTAAAGGAAAGCAATGAAGGTTTGAACTTTAGTGATGTTGTTGTTCCAGCAATTCAGTTGGTTCCTAACCAGTTTGTTTTCTATCCTTGGACTTTGCTTATTTCCCCATATGTGCAAACTTCGTTATTTCAATTTCTTTCCGCTCTTCCAATAATGTTTTTCGGAACACAATACTTGGAGTCAAATTGGAACTTAAATGAAGCTGAAGGCCTTAGAACACCTGATAAGGGTTTATTTGGCGAAACTATCCGCTACTTGTTTATAGTAACCCTAAGTACCAACTTAGTTTGTGTACTTTTCAAATCATTCGCCGTTGTTTTGGGTATTTCCCCCTCTTCTGTCATTTCAAGTCCTACTAATTTTGGTATCTCCACCATTCTCATGAGCTTTATTGTTGTGGTGAAGCAACTCTCACCTGAAAGTACTGCAAAGGTTTTCAGCTTCTTTAGGTTCAGACTAAAGAGACTCCCATTTATTGTTCTCACTCTAGCTCTTGCTATGTCTCTTGCAATTTTCCAATCTTTCTCTCCGTTCTTCATTCCTCTTTTCGTCAATTTTTACATTAGTTGGTTCTATTTACGTTATTACCAGATCAACCATGTCGGTGACATCCTACCAACAACTACCAACGAATCGCATGCAACAGCACATTCATCGACTGTTCGTGGTGACGCTTCTGATACCTTCGCTTTCATACAGTTTTTCCCTGATGGCTGCCACGACTACTTGAAGCCAGTTGCAAGATTCTTTTACCACTCTTCTGCTTTCTTAGGTCTCTTCCGACCATTCAATGATGATGATATCGAGTCCAGTAATCTCCGGACTATTCAGCGGTTGAACAAAAGCAATGCAATTGATGCCAATGGGTCTTCGGATGAGTCTTCCCGCAGAAAGCGTATTGCCTTGAAGGTTCTTGAGCAAAAAGTTGGGAAGTCTGAAGCATCACCTGCGCCTGAGAATTCAACTGTTAATACTGAAAGCAGTACAGGAGTTTCTGACTCCACTCCTGGAAGTACTCAAGCTGCTAGCAAATAAGTGCATCTCTAGTTATAATTTGGAAAGATGCAGAGAATATACAGAAAGAGCTTAGCTAAATTTGAAAACTGTTAACATCTTCTTCTTTATTCCTCTCTCTCTCACAAGCCTTTTTATTCTTGTCTTTTAGGCTCCATTTGTTTTACTCTAAGTTTATGAAAAAGATGTTTACAGATTATATATTCACTGCAAAGTGATAGATGCTAAATGTGTTAAAAAAGTAGTGTACATGCCAACCATATTAATTACGTAAGTATTTTGATGCCAATTTGACGCACGAAGCGTCTTTCTCGCATTGACCAAGATTGATCACCATGTCACCTTCTTGATAATCGATTGCAGAATTCTTCTTTCCATCTGTTTTTTCAATTTCAGCATTGATCAATCTGGTAGGCACTAAAGCCGTTCTAGAGAGAACTAATGGATGCCACTGCAGCATATGCTCTAACGCCCTGACTTCATTCTCAAAGAAGTCACGGTATGCACGGTAAAGCTTGCTAATCCAATACTCTAGCATAGCCTTGCCTTGTATGTCATTCTTCACAATGATTGAATCTGTTGAGATTCCTAAATTATTTTGTGTAAGAATCAAACTGACATCCTCGGGTCTCGTATTCTTATATGTCTTGATGGCTGATCCTGGGGGAACTATTGGTTGATCTCTGAGCATCTTAGCCTGTAGCATTTCAGGGTTAAGAATAAGATCCTCTATCCGAACGTTCCCCTGCACAATAAGCGACTTTTCGTCCAAAAACCAGAAATATTCAGCGTGAGGAAATGCGTTGATTGCCTCTCTCAAAAGCATGATTTTCCACCAATTTGTTCCCAAATTTCCTGTTTTCTGAAGTCTTGGAACAAATTCTTCCACCCATCTCTCATACAAGCCGTACCCCTGTTGCTTCGTATATTTTATTCTGTTGTATGCCACTGTTTTTAAGTACGCATCGTCATATTTATTAAAATCTAAGGCTGTAACAAGAACAATCTTTGGATTCTCTTTACCCGCATACACTTTTCTCCCCATTTTCTTGAAATCCTTGGATGCAAGTTTAATGCTTTTAACAGCATCCGTGTCTTTGTTCTCCTTCTGCTTTTTGGAATCTTCCTGGTCAGCGTCAGGATCATGGAAAAACTCATCACTGTAAAAAAATAGTTTCTTATCCCCTTCATCACCAGAATGTATCTCCAATTTGAACAAATTATCTAGTGTGAGTTGCCTTAGAACAGATGAGTCATCAACAGAGGGTATCAACTCTTTAGTTCTAACTGGAATTGTTTCCGAACCCTGGAATCCATAACTGTTATGAAGAATATTTAAATATACAGGCTCTCGTAGATGTCTGAATGATTTAATTGATGGAGGTAAAGATTTATTTCCCAGCGGACCCTTGATAGGATCATCGAACACTATCCAATTAAATGCGAAAACTATTGCCGTCACAATAAGAATTATCTTCGGCTTTGAAAACACTTTCCTTAAGGAAATAAATGATGATCTCAAATACGACTTCGAAGTCCTAGGTGAAAACGCTAGTCTCGAACCCATCATTTGAGTATTATGACTATATGTTTGATCTATAAGTTTAGGATTCAGTAAAATGATTCCTATAAATGCTGGAGGTACTGTTGCCACCTTTACCATTCTAACTTCAGTATGAAACCAAAATGTGAAATGGTAAACATTTAACATAGAAATATATATACACTTTTTTTTCTTTGCTAAAATCGCGCACTGGTTATCGCTGACGTAAAGGATAAAAAAAGAAAAACTGGTTTGGCGTGCAAAGGTTTTTGTTGAATTCAAATGGTACATGTTGGATTAATAGCTTGTACCTCATATTCGTGTTCTTGCTCTGTGTTACAATATCTAAAAGGTATCCTTAGAAGATTACTACGTCAAATCTTATAGATCATTAAAGCGCAATGTCACAAGGTATACAGAGTGTAAGTAGGAAGATTTTCTATTTATTTTTCTTGAGTACAAATAGATATTTCGGAGCTTGAATACTAACAGAGAGAATGAAGTTGTTGATGCAAATGAATAACCAGTTGCAGTCTCAAAAAGGAGACTTGCAAAATGCGAACGTTGTTCTTTCGGATTTAACAGTGAGAAATAAACTGATCGACGTTTCTTTAAAAGAGGTTCAAAACTCTGGGAATGATATTGTCTGGGAAGGCTGTGGGAAGGCTTTTATAAAAGTTGGTTCTAATCAATACACGACAAAGCTCGAAGGGGAAAAGAAAGATAATGCTGATTTAATTAATGATGTGAATAAAAAAAGAGGCTACTTAGAAACTTCGATCAATAATACAGTTGATAATATGAATAAAGTTCTTGATAGACTCGAAAAGGCGCAAACGTCTTCTGCCTAAGTCGGTTAGCGAACCAATACATAACATTGGTTTTCTGTTCTTCATGTGTATACTAATAAGAAATTATTATTAGATATGTTGTCCGGTGGGTTATTAAAGGTCACACAGCGCTGTATCCACCCCTATCGCTACCACCGGTAACTTTTGTCACAACTTGTTTGGCGAACTCTCCAATCTTACTAAATGTGTCATCAGTAGAGTCACGTAACTCGGCAACAAAGTCATTGAAGCTTCCAGAGCCTCCCATATTCATCCAGCTTTGTCCAATTATATATGCTGACAAAGTGAGTGCAACGATAATGAATATCCAAGTAAACAACCCCCATCCATGGTGTTTATCCCCATCGGGTGCACCCTTCTTTTTATCCTTATCTTTTCCCTGATCGTCTTTGCCATCTCCTTTTTTTCCACTACTATTATCATCAGGGCAGAAATAGTTATTAATCCACTTGATCTCCAAAGTTTTGTAGTCAAATGAAGAATTTAGAGATTCGTCCATTTTCGGTTCGGGGCATATCAAATGTAGAACCGCGTTTATTGATCGATCTCCCCAATTTGCACCGTTTATTTTCACGATGTTTTCATGCTCCTCTGGGTTCTTTTCGAACTGAGGAACCAATTGGCTAGAAAATGTAAATACTTCTGTCACAGCACCCTCCTTCTTGTCGATTTCAGGGCCTTTTACAATTGTAAGTCCGCATATTTGAGACCCCGGAGGGCAATGCTCGATCTTGCCCATATCTTTTGGTAAATCATTTCGTGATGAGTCAATCATGTTGATATACCATTTCTGTATGGTTACCGAAGGTGGCGTATCTTTCTGGTTGTCTATTTCGTGAATTCCGGCGATATTTTTAATTTTGGGAAACCCATTGAACCCTTCATCCGATAGATCTAAGCAAAGGGCGATCTTTGAAAACAAAATTAGGGCGTTAAGGGCTTGTGTAAGAATCATCTTTGTTTTCTATAGCCAACAACTCAATCCCTTCTACCTATGTACTTGTCTTGCTCGGGGAGTGATACCTCATTAAAGTATTAAGCTCAGTACAGGAGATAACAAAAAAAAATCAAAATTAAGAAATAAATAAGCTATGCCATCTGCCGGACTCAATACAATGCTCCTAATCTGGTAGAAATTCTCTCCCGTAATAACACCCTCAGGCACACATAGAATAGAAAGACGACTTTCTCTTGCTGTCGGAGTTCTTCTCATTTACGCGAAGATTTCAGCTTCAAAAAAATTGTAATTTTCATCACACATCCTTAACTTAAAAATATTTTTTCAAAAAGAATCACGTGAATTTTTTAAAAAGCAAACTTCCCTATAAATTACACCTTACACCTCTGTTTTAATTTCAAAACTGGGTGATTCGCGGCTTTAAGACGGTTATTGCTTGTGACTGTGAATTTTGTTAATAAAGTCGCGGACGTCCTTTAAGGAATCTGGCCATCAAATTTTCAACCACTCGTAGGGGGAAAATTTTTGCCCCAACCCTAGGTAGCTGAAAAAAAAATAATAATAATAATAAAATATCACAACTGAGCATAGACGTTTTCTCCAATATATACCCATACGTTTAAACTGTGTACTGGCGTTACAATTAATCAAACACTTCAAGTTTATATAAACAGTTAGGTAAAGATGGCTAGATACGCAGCAGTTCCAGCAAACCCAGCCAAGTCCGCTTGTGCTAGGGGTTCATACTTGAGAGTTTCCTTCAAGAACACCAGAGAGACAGCTCAGGCCATCAATGGTTTGAAGTTGCAGAAGGCTAAGGCTTACTTGGAGGCTGTTTCTGCTCACAAGAGGGCTATTCCATTCAGAAGATACAACCACTCCATCGGAAGAACCGCTCAGGGTCATGAGTTCGGTCTTACTGTTGCTAGATGGCCTGCAAAGTCCATTAAATTCATTCAGGATCTTTTGGCCAATGCTGAGTCAAATGCAGAAGTATGTATATGAAATATTTAACTTGAGAGAAGATGCAAACTCTAATATCGTTTGAACCAATGTGCACATGAGGACTCAAGTGGAAGTTCATTGTTTATTTTACAATTAGATATTTACAGTAAGGTTGATGGTGATTCATCAACTTTGAAAATAAAGCTAGAAACTTCAAAAGCTTTAACAAGAATGATTTTTTCCCCAAAGAGGCCAAACTATATTTAAGCACATATTTGATGATGCACTTTGTTCATAATATTTTAAAGAGACCACATTGAATCAATAATACTAACATTACGTTATTCACCGTTTTCTTTAAGGCCAAGGGCTTGGACACTTCCAAGTTGATTATTTCTCACATTCAGGTTAACAAGGCCCCAAAGTTGAGAAGAAGAACTTACAGAGCACACGGTAGTGTTAACGCTTACAAGTCATCCCCATCTCACATCGAGATTGTTTTGACTGAGGAAGACAAACCAGTTGCTAAGGCTAAGGAGGACAAGCAGGTTGCCGTTTTGAACTCCAGACAGAGAGGTAGATACGCTCAGAGAAAGAGATTGACTGCTGCTTAAGCTCCTCATCCCATTTTTGTTGTACACTTATAATAAATGACATTACATGGAATAATAAGAGGGTTTAAAAGTTGCTAGTATCTTAAGATAGTTTCCCTAATATTACTGTTATATCTAAAAGGATAATAGTTTTTTCTTTTGAAAGGTTAAAAATAGTTGTTCGGTAAATGTAGCATACTTTGCATTGCGTTAGAGGTATTTTGATGCAATTTTTTGTAGATCTTCCTCACTGAATTCCATGTGTTCTCCATCGATAGTGATGAAATCGAGCTTATGTTCTAAGTCGAGTGTTTGCAAGCCTACAAGATTTTGCTTGTAAGCAAATGTCAAGTTGTATGGTATTGCTTCGTTTGTATCCGGGTCTGTATCGAAATACCATGCACTTTCCTTTGGCACAAGAGTACGATCTTTTGAAAACATCACTAAAACAAGACGGTTCAATTTGTTCAAATTATCTGCGTATTCACTGTCCCTAACAAACTCGTTGTTGACAAACTTCAGAAAATTGCTGCCAACAATGTAATCATCAAAATTATAGATATCACGATAGTATTGAGCCTGAACCATCGAGTTCTGAATTCTTGGATCATAAAGGCGTCCTTTTAAAAATTCATTCCTTTTTTGACACAACCAATCGTCACAAGGTGGTAGATCGGTAAAGCCATTGTGTGGAGAGCCAAACGTTATCAAATTGTTTATCGGGAGGTCACAAATTTCCTGTGCTGCTCTTAAAAAGAGACCACCTTGTGAAAACCCGAGAGCATTAAATCCTTGCTTCAATTCTTCCCTATTCTGAAGCTGCTCGCACACTCCTTGAATTTGTGTCATGCAATCTCCAACAATGCTAGCTTTCTGGTCCTGTCTGCTATCTTCTTTGATGTATATCGAATAGAATTCAAGGTCTGGTATATATTTATGAAGTGTCTCGTTTACTAAAGATATCGATTCTGAGTTATAATAGTCACCCATTCCGTGCCATACAACTACTGGTAGATGACCCCCTTCATGTTGTTTTTCGATTGATAAAGGCGAGCTTAAAGGATGTAACCCAGCAGTATTTCCAATCGAATCTGAAAGTTCGTAGAGCCCCTTTAATAGATTAAGAACATGCATTTTATACTAAATTAAAGTACCGCAACCTAGATTTTAACGCAAAGTACTAAAACGTTGTCCCTACATTAGCGGGTACATCTTGCTGTATTCTTATCTCTTTGCCTTTATAAGTCCTTCCTATAATTTTTTTTTTTTTTTTTTTTTTTCCCCCCCCCTCTCTCTTTCTTTCTTTTTTCAGGTTCTAATCAGTAGCATTAAAATAAAAATTTCAGCTGTTGCAAGAAAGCATATATACACATTTCCAATCTTAATTCTGGACACCTATATTTTTCCTGAATCAGGCATACTACAGTTACTTCTTTACAGAATGAATGGTAAGCGTGTGTATGAATTTAAAATCCTCACGCCAGTTCTGAGATCAAAGTCTAAAAGAGCTGTGGAAGCTTTGCAGGGACATATCAAAGATGATTTAAATAATAGTTCGAATCAACAAATATATCTTATTATAGAGACAAAATTACCGACTGCAAGACGTAAGGAGGTTGTTCCAAGAATAATCCCTTTGATTAATAGGGTCAGCAAAGTTTCTGACTCGAAAATTCTTTTGGTTACCAAGAATCCAATCACCACATACAAAAGTCCTTTAACCAAGAAGGGTTCGGCTACTGAGGACACCTTTGACACTATTATATCATTTAGAAAGTTTCGACAGCTTATAATGAACAAAAAAGAAGCCAATAAGCTTTATCATAACAATAATTTTATACTGGTTGATCATCGGTTAAACAAGTTGTTATACCCTCTTCTTCACAACACCGTATTTGAAAAAACGAGTAAGAAATATCCATTAATGTTGCAAATGGCAAGACCATCAGCCGATGCTCATTTAATAAAATCCAAGAAATCTCAGAAGATGAAAGATGAAAGAGTGGATCCTAAGTATGTGCAAAAGCAGGTTCAGATAATTTGTGGTAGTACAACTTTTGTTCCAAGTACTGGCAACTGTCTTTCTGTCATTATCGGAAACACACGAATGACGGTACAAGGCCTAATTAAAAATATTGATTGTGTGCTAAACTATCTCATGAGCTCGAAGTTTAAACCAGTCGGAGGAGTTATAAATTCAGGGATGGATGGTATTACCGGATTGAATGTCAAGTTGGCAGAAAGTGTTACAATTCCTATACTTACAGACGGTATAGATAAATAATATTTGATATACACTATATAATGGATAGATTTTTGTTACTACTATAGTATATTGTAGTAAGTAAGTACCTATCTTAATTAATTAGGCTTTGAGGGATAGGGCTCAAAATCCCTAGGTGCTTGAATCTGCTCATCTGCCCATCACCGTTCTTTCCCAAAAGAATTTTGTTTTATTTTTTTTTTTTCATTTTTTCGCGAGGTAAGGTATAAATAAAAGTTGATTTTTAGGTACATTCAAAAACCTTATTTATATCTGCAGTTCAGATGTAAAAATTGATATTGTCAATAACTGAGATCTCTGGTAGCTTTCGGATCGTTAAGCAAAGTATGAATTGGCATTGTTCTAGTGTTGTCTTAGCTGCTTTCATACTTCTGGTATCTTTTGGGATAAAATGGATTGTTTTACCATCTATCCCGTCGACAAGCCCACAAACGATAAGGAGGTTGTACGAAAGATCTTTGAGGCTGAATTCGAAATTTGAAAACTCGACACACCTATTTTTGCAAGAGGCACGTTTAAAACCGGCTACAAACTCTTATGTGGATGCCAAGTTCCCTAATGTTAAAGAGCAAAGTTCCTCTGTACATTTAGAAAATGCAACCATTCTAATGCTTTGCCGGAACTGGGAACTTCCAGGAGTATTAAAGTCCATGCGAGCATTAGAGGATCGATTCAATCGTGACTACCATTATCCATGGGTTTTTCTTAATGATGCAAACTTTACTTCAGAGTTTATAACAGAAACATCAGCAATGGCCACAGGTAAGACATTCTACGGGCATATTCCGCCGGAAGAGTGGAACACCCCTGGATATATTAACGAAACTAGGTATCATGAAAGTATACTGAACTTCACGAAAAATGATGTTATATATGGTGATTCCAGATCCTACAGAAATATGTGTCATTTTAATTCTGGGTTCTTCTTCAGACAGAAATTGCTTCTGAATTATGACTACTACTTTCGGGTTGAACCAGGTGTTCAGTATTTCTGTGACTTTCAAATGGATCCTTTCAGACTGATGAGGGAAAATCGCAAGAAATATGGCTTTGTGATCTCTATTCTTGAATATCCTGATACTATCCCAACATTATGGGATACGGTTGAAAACTTCCTGACGACATACCCTAGTTACCTTCATGAGAATTCATCTGTTGCATTTATCACCTCTAAAGATCCAATAGGTCCGGAAACAATAATTCCAAAAGGTGATAGCCCATATAACATGTGCCATTTCTGGTCCAATTTTGAAATTGGAGATCTTAACTTCTTTCGTTCCAAAGAATATCTTGACTACTTCAATTTTCTAAGCAGGAGTGGTGGCTTCTACTATGAAAGATGGGGTGATGCACCCGTTCATACTATAGCAGCTAGTCTCCTTTTAGATAGAGATGATATCATCCATTTTGAGGATATTGGATATATGCACCCCCCCTTTTACACTTTCCCTGATTCCGCATCTCTCAAAATTGGTAAGCGTTGCATCGTTCCTGACGATCAAAGAAACATTGATATCCTTCCACATAGTTGTCTTCCAAGATGGTGGAAATATGGAGCTGGAAAAAAGTTCCTACGAGAATACTTCCATGAGGAAGACTATTTGCAATAGTCCCACTCAGTTTTCATTTCATACTTATTTAATACCCTAAAGCATTACTTCTGCATCTCTAGTTATTTGTACTCAATTTTGCATCCGTTTATTTAAGTGATGTAGAGACTAATATTACAAAGAAACTTTTATGGAAAGATTAGGCAAGCACCTTTCATGGGAAATTTGTCTCCAATCTATTAAGCTCCTCCAAAATCCTGTCAAGATCGATTTGATCCTTCTTCTCATTCAAACTTGAGATGAGAGTGATGGCTTCATCTGTGTCCTCACAAGCCAAAGAGCCTAATTGAGCTATTTCGAAAGGATGAAGTATTGAGTTGTCCTCGCTTTTAAGTAAAGCCTCGGCAGCAGTACACGTCTCTGCATCTTTGAACCTCGAAAATGTGGATAAATACTTAAGCGTTTTGCTAAGAACCTCATTTGCTCCAGGGGCCGTGGCCATTCTGGCTAGTGCCTCATCATCTGGATCTGATTCACCGTTGATCTTATCTTTGGTGTCTGTGCCTTTTAAAGTTTGAAACATCTCCATTCTCTCTTTCAAAGCTGCTCTTATAAGAATTCTCGCCTCCGAAAGATTCAATGTGATCAATTTCGTATGGTTACCATGGTTATCGGTCTGGTCCAATTGAAATTCTGGGCCAAGCTTTAATTCCGCAGCGTTTATGTCATCTTCGGGTCGGTTTGTTTGTCCACCTCTTCTTCTTTGAACCTCTGCACCTGTAGAGATATTCATTCTTTATTTTTGATAATGACCAATTTGTACTAATATATATAGTGTTAAAAAGTCACCTTCATGGAAATATTAAGGAATTGTTAGACCAAGTATTCAACGTTGATATTTTTCCGAATAAATAAAATATAAAATTATCTTTGAACAAAGGCTGCGTAACCTCGCTCGCTGCTCTCGAAGAATTCCAAAATAAATTTTCTTTTCTGTCTCCAGCTCCAGCCAGGTTTAAGTTATCCAGAGTAAAAAAGAAATAAGACCTTGTAAATCCATCCACTTGAATTTTACGTGAAGCAGCAATGCAGATTACACAAAATTACACATGTGAAGATCGTTAAACAGTATAAAAATAAAAAGATAAGTATGGTATTAACCTGAAATACCATCTACTCCTCCAAAATCCACGTCTAGCACTAAGTAAGAAGTAGGTGGAAGAGTGTGAAAAAAAAAAGTATGTTCGATTTGTCATAACCAGCTTTAAATGTCATATATACAAGGGCGGGCATCTTAATGTATATTAGTAAAGATAACCAGGAGTTTTTGGAACAAAATAGTCACCGCTATTTATCGCTCATTATGCTGCTAATGGGGTTTGCTGCTCGTCTGGAACGGGCATAGCCACAGGCTTGTTTGCCCAAGCCATATATCTAGAAAACATCATACCAACACCTTCAAAGACACCTAAGACACAGGCACAAGTAACGGCAGAGTTGAATATATGTCTTCTACCACCTCTAATTGCCAAAGATCCACCAACGAGGAAACCAGCCAAGATAGCATTCCATGCATCTTCTCTTTTCCTCACTGCTCTCAGGCCACAATCGTAGAATGAAAATAATCCACCCCACACACCGAAGTTACCTCCAACAACTGGTGCTCTTGCCTTGATAGCATTGATTGCACCGGAGTATCTTTCTCCGTACGGCGAGTTTCTGAAACCTTTGATACCATGCCATATACATCCACCAATAGCACCCATAGCAAAGGCGCCTCCAAAGTCATTCAATATAACAATTGGGCATGGGTCTCTAGAATGATCTGCTTCTGGTGTAGACATTTTTGGTTAATTTTTGCTTCACTGGCGGCTTCGGCTCTATAAAATATACGCTCGTTTACCTTTACAACCTCTTTTTTTTATCTTTACCTTGTTTATTGAACTGTTGTTGAAAAATAGTAGTAATATAGAGCACACTTTCAACAAAAAATTTTCGAGATTCAGATTTGGTCGGTTCCCCTTATTTTTTTCTTTCTGTTTTTTCTCTGCTAAATCCAATCATTCAAACATCAATCGGCCTTTCTTTCTTAGCGCTCCATACATGGGTAATTTTCCTCCGCGTTATTTTCTAGTATTCAATATTTCCCAAAAGGAATAATTGTAGGAAAATGTGTTAAACTGATGAGTACAAGACTGAAAAAAAAAAAATCCCTCTGCTAAGTCAACTGCTGTAAACTAACTAATCAACTATTCTAAAACTTTTAAAAGTTTACTTTCTAATATCTGTGCAGGATAGAAAAGTTAATGTACATATTTTTGTTACGCTGATGCGAGAAATTATGAATCTAATTAAAAAAAAAAGATGAGTGCATTCTATTATCTTCTTGACGGTGGACTCCAGTTACCGTCGAATGGTTTGTCCGTCACAAATGGGTGTAAGCAGGCCTCTTGTGGTGTCCATCTTTTTAGTGGATCTATTTCCAGTACCCCCTTAAGGAAATGTGCAAGGCACTTTCTATTGGACATTTCTTGGTCTATTGTTTCTTTGTTCATATATTTCCGTGGCATTTTGTAATTCATGATGATATCATACAAGTATTGGTTCTTGAAATGTTCGCCCTGCATTTTTGGAATAGCCTTGTGGTTCTCCATCGAGTATTCGTTTAATGTCTTAAAAGAGTAATGCGTTTCGCTGATACCCGGGAGGACTTGCTTGTTAAAAAAGAGTTGAGAATGCTGTCCCATTTCAAGCATCCACTTCGCTGGCATGCCAAACATCCTTATGATTCTGAACAATTGATCGTAAGAAGATGCCCCTGGCAACAATGGATATCCCAGGAAGAGTTCTGCCACTATGCAGCCTACCGACCACATGTCAATTGGTGGTCCGTAAGCAAGTCCAAGAATTACCTCCGGTGAACGGTAAAATCTGGATTGTATGTATGGATTCGAAACCTGCTTTTGATGGCACGCCGAACCGAAATCGATCACCTTGATTTCCGCATGATCTGAACTGACAAGCAACACATTCTCCGGTTTCAAATCACCATGTATTAATTCGGCATCCTTAAAGGTACAAAGTGCATCCAGCATTTGTGCTGTGAATTCCTTAATAAGATTAATACTAAGACCATTGAATTGATTCTGCTTCAAAAGTTGGTATAAATTCAATGAGAGCAATTCCAAAACAAGACAGATATGACCTTTGTGAACAAATTTGTCCTTTAAACGCATAATATGATGTTCGTCGTTAGGATCGACCCTTTGATTCAGATATTCAAGAATTGAAGCCTCTGCGAACAGTTTGTTGAAATACATCGGTATTGATTTGACCACCTTGACAGCCACAATTTCGTGAGTATCCAAATTCTGGCATTTAACCACCTGTCCAAAAGTGCCATACCCTAATATATCAATCACCAGGTATTTCTTATTCTCTTGAGTTCCCAAGATATCGTTAACATACAAAATATAATCCTGTGACTCGTTGTCAAATCCCTGATTCCCTCCTGGTTCGCTAGGTTTGGTTAGCACCCTGCGTAGATTTTGAGACTTCCTGTAGCTAAATTCAGGAGCACACATCAAATAGGATGCGGAAATCGACGTAGTTAAAGCATTTAAAGGAGAAACATAAGTATTCCGGGAAGTCGCTCTCCTATATTTTGGTACTATGTTTATTTGGGGATGTAAGTCGCCCAACGACTTCACCCTACTGAATCTTGGGGCAGGAATCGCTCTTTTCTGAGTAAGCTGCAGACGTTGAGAGTAGGAATGTATTGGTAAGCTGGGTCTGCGTATCGCGGATGGCACAACATAGGACAACTGTAAAGGCAAATCCTTGGATGGTGATGTTGATGTGCTATATGAATTTAGATGTGGTAATTTGCCAGAATAATCCGCGCTAAAACATCCAGTAGCGATAGACCTCCTTCTGGGCGCTCCACGAACATTGGATGACGATGATGAAGCAGTAATGGGTGGATTTGATGATGATGGCTGTGCCGTCACAATGGTTTGTTGAAGTTGATTTGGCGTTCTTGGCAGGGGGGGTAACTGGTGAGTGGCCGGTATATACTTCCTATTTGAGTTGCCGTTTAGCTCCATATCTTCGAAAGTAGTAGAGAGCACGGATGAAAATGAGTTCCGTGTACCATAATGATCTACCGGTAAGTTGTAGCTGTAATTCTCGGTCCCTGTTTGATTTGGGGATAATGCAATTGTATTTGCTGGTATGGGCATTGATCCCCAAGGATTCCTAAATGCACCAATATGTTCACTAGGCACAGGATAATTTCCTCGCTCTTGAGTGGGACCATAATTTTGCGGCACGCCAGTCAGCATATAAGGTGATGACGAAGATGTCGGTGGTGATAAAGGGTTTGTAGTTGGCGGTGACGAAAATTGCTGCATGCTATGAGTAAATGAAGGCATCCTTCGGTTCGACAGGCCAATACGTGAACTGGCTACTCCAGTTGAGTTCGGTACCGAAATTCCCGGTAGAGCATTGGATTGTATATTTGACGCTGCACCCGATGTGGTAGAATATGTTTGGTTTGAATATAATGGATACTTTGACATCTGGCATGTTTGATCTTGATACGCTTTCTTTGCTAATACCTGTTGTTGTTGTTCAAGCCCTATGTAGGGCGACATTTCAGTTTGCTGTTCTATTGTCAGTTTATTAAACGAAGGTATGTCATGGGCCTGTTGTTGCTTAGTTTTATCCAAAGATCCATTTTGGTTGAACGAGTGAAATGCACCAGATTGATTTATAGCATAACTGTTTGAAACGAAATTATTGTGAGATTCCTCATTATTCCCGGACAAACTTGATTCAGGTTGTTTGGCTTGTTTATAATAGGCATGTGATTCCATCATTGTGATGATACCAATCACAACGAGTAAGTACTAGAAAATGGTTTTGTAGACTGAGAATGATATTGGGGCCAAATTAAAAGCAGAAGTCCCTGGCCAATATAAAAGGAAGGGAAGTCACAAACCAGCTGATTAGAACCAACAAAAAAAAATAAAAATAAAAATACGCACTCTTTAAAATAAAATAGAATAAAAATAGGGAGAGCTGTGTGAACAATACAAATTGTATGCAGCCTTGAAGAAAAATAAAAATATAGAAAGTATGTATATTAATTCCTAGAATGAGTGCATAGTACAGAGTACAGAATATAGTGTATTCATACATACATATATACATATACTAAGCTGTACGTCCCACTCCATGTTTGTTTACCTTTTTCCCCTTTTTTTTGAAAGGGAAAGTAGTTGAGGAAATGTCCTACGAGGATCAAAAGGTCATATACGTCACTGACTGTCTTGTATGTTTGGCCCCATTAATATTTAATGGTATTTTTTCAGGACCCTATAGGAGCAAAATGACTTTTTCCTTTGCCTACTAAGGTACCACCTATGTGCACTGCTCTATTATATCTGGCACATTCCACGCACTAAGAGTGGTTCTAAAAGTTATGCGACTCACAAGCTGAATAGGTAAATAAATATATTTGGGTTTTTGTGGATTGTGCCGCTGGAGTAAATGTTTTTGGTTTTTCCCCGTAACGTTAACAATAACAATAAGATCGGTCCTCCTGGACTATTCAGATACTCAAATAGACTGGGCGGCTGGGCTAACTTTTTTTTCCTTACTACACCGGAGCTCTTTTCTTGGGATAGATGTAGCTCGTCTTTCGCTCAATAAACATGGAAAAAGTCAAACTCCCATTTCAATGGACTGTCCTTTCTTTAGTACTTCGCAGCTGCTTTTTTTTTTTGAAGGTGGTTTTCTCTAGTTCAGCAGGTTCCCACAGTTTCTTCCATATCCTTGTCAAAGGCATGCCAAACTATGTGGTATTTACTTCTACCTGATGGCCATGGCTGGTAACTCTATACGACGAACTAAATGCCGAAACTAAGCCAAGGCATTTTTTTTTTCTCGCTGCATTACCTCGAACTGTAAGCTTTATAGGCGTTAAGGCGTTAGGATGATCAGATGAAAAACACGCCATTTATATTTACCTGGTCGGTGGTGTGTTCCAACCGCCTTATCGAATAATGGCTGTGTGCAGCATTTACAAAAGCCTAGCTTTATTGACAATGTTTTGCGGTCTCGTCTCGTATTACTAGACAATAAATATACTGCATACTATTTAGACGCGATGCTTTTTTTTTGTGTGTGTGGACACACCTGAGTAATATCCCTTTATTCTCCGCTGGCAATCATGTGTTTTTATGACACTGTGTCCCGTAGTTATTGTGTTATTTCCCTACACTATAGTCATGCATGTGGATCTTCTTGTTTTGGTGATTGGGTTACACCACCTGCTTTTTAATTTTTTTGTATTCATATGGACGTACTAGGCTCCTTGTACTTGCCTAAACGGCTGATGTTATTTTTTAAATCTTAGATACGCAATCTAACTGTGCATTCCCCAGGATTTTTGTGCTTCTTTCGTTAAACAGCATGCAGCGTAATTATTTAGTCTATAGAAATTAGTCTTCTATCTACTCGAAAATTTGTGTTTCCCAACCGGTCTCTAGAATTATTTTTTTCCCTTTTTCAATGGGAGAATGTATGTAATTCCTTTTTCGAGTACAAGAAATAAATCCCTTCGAATACCCTGGAGGTATTTGTGAGGCATACGCAGGTCGCTTCTGCTTCCAAATTCATTATAATATATCTTCTTGAAATGTAAAAGCATTCACGCAACAAGAAGATATATAAACAAATATGCAGACAGATATCAATCGATGTGTTGCCACCGACAACTTGTTTCTTGTATGTCCTTTCTGTATAGTTCATATTAGTAACTTCTCATGCTAAGAAAGCAAAGATACTAACCTTTGTTCCAGGCTACCGCTTTGGTACTATTTTATAGGTCATATTGTGGAAGACGCAAAAAGCCAGATCTCAAAAGTAAGTATACGCTTTCCCGGTTATAGAGCACGCTGTCTATGTCTTAAACTAACTGCTTGTACTTTTTTTTAAAGTCTTTCTTTCTAACATTTGGAAACGAATAACTTCATCCAGAAAAAGAAGACTTCGAACTTCTACGGTGAGATTTCTTCCCTCGAATATCCAAAAGGTCACGGCTCAAACTGTATTGAGGAGATGTCTCACAAAACCTTTAAAGAGTATTTCTAGGACTTTGGACCGATTGTTTGAAGACATTCAAGACACCCATAAGGTTACTATCCGAAAACCTATTTCATCTGACATTCACAGACTAGCTCTTTTAGTTGCTAAATACCAAGATAATGGGTATAGTATGCAGCTATGTTCAGACATTTATGATAAATTGTCTAAACTATTTTTGATTCAATTTGATTCTACGTACTTCGATAAACAGTACGCTGCGCGAAAGATGGTCGCTATTCTGGAAGACGTTGTTGTGGTGAACATCAAGCATCCTGAAGAAAGCATGGCTTGGGGCAGATATCAAAGTTTGTTGAGACTACACAAACTGCGAACATGTCCTCCGAGGTTTAGTTCCATTTCTTCATGCCAGAACCTTCTACATTGGATACTAGAGATCATAGTGTCTTTATCTATGTCTGATGATCAATGTAATACAAATTTGCTCTCAGAAAAGTGCATATATAAATTGCAAGTCTTTCTCATGGTTATTAGGACATCTAGCCCCCTACGATATTTCCTACAGAAAAAGAAATGTCTCATCACAATGAGCAAATTTTGATATTATGGCGTTAGAATGGAAATGTAATAAATTCATCTTATTCCCTAGTTCTAGATCTAATAGGCCTATAGCATTTTCAACCGGTGAATTAGTGTCAATGAGATGAATTTATGCAGTTGGTCGTTTGAGAGGATAATTCAAATATTTCTACCTCGGCGTTTGGGATTTAAGAACAGACCTAATTGGCTCAAAATATGAATGCATCATGCACTCTTTAGCGGTCAATCTTGCCTGATGATCGTAACGAAGAATCTTGTCTATTAAGTCAATAGCTTCTTTACTCGCTAGATCCCTATTGCTATCATTCACAAATCGTTTCCATGGCCGGCGAATGTAATGACCAAGATCGGCGTATTGCTGTCCTAGTTTCATGCCATATTTGTCTAAGTATTTGTATAAGTCGTCTGTTCCAAGTACGCGAGCTATTTGAACTAGTTGGTCTGTATTTGATTTCCCATGAAAAAATGGTTCTTTTTTAAAGATTATAGATGCAAAAGTTGCACCAAATGACCATATATCTAACGAATAGTCGTAAAATTGATAATCAATCAGTAATTCTGGACCTTTAAAGTATCTAGATGCTACCCTCACATTGTAGTCCATTCCAGGATGGTAAAATTCGGCTAAACCCCAATCAATGAGTCTCAACTTCTTATGTGCACGGTCTATCATAACGTTGTGTGGCTTAACGTCCCTGTGCATTATTCCCATTGAGTGTGCGTAATCTATTGCTTCCAGTAATTTGTACATGTAAAAACGAACCTCCATATCTGTAAGTTGCGGATAAAGGATCTTAAAATCCATATTATTAACGTACTCAAATATCAGTGCCGGAGTTTTCGATATTGGATCCCTAACGACATCCAAAAGATCCACTATCTGGGGCCCTCCCGCTAAATCCTGTAAGATTTTTATCTCCTTCTTAATTTTCTTCTTCTTAATTGGCTTTAGTGCCTTGATTATTATCTTATTGCCTGTACTCATCTCATAGCCCTCAAATACCTCTGAATATTTCCCCCGGCCAACTTTCCTTGTAACCTCGTAATTCTTCTGGGTGCCCCAGGATATCGAGAGACTTTCATAGTCCCAATAAGATTTGGGTTTGTGCCCATTTACATCAGCATAAACCCGTGAAATGCTCACTACCATAATGTAACTTTTGATTGAGTCCCGACTTTATTCCTGCTAGCTGTGATTCACACCCTTTCGTGCGTAATTACGATCTTCGCTTGAAGAAAATGTCCGCCATTTTCCATGCTAATGTTTATTATAAAATTTCATGATGTGCATGAGCTGCGGTCCTTCCACTCTCAAAATCCGGAAGAGTGCTCCGAGTGACTGTATCACGTACTAAATTTGATTTGGGTACGGATGTGTTACTCGCTGGCTCCGTATCAGTTTGGCATTAGTTATGTGATTTAAATACAATATACTTCAACAGCCATGTTGGATTCTCGATCACTCAAAGAAAACAAATACAAAAAGAATATATAAGAGTGCAAAAAGAAATGATTTGTTCCAAATATTGGATATAAAAAAAATTATAACTGTCGTAGTTTTTTGATAAGAGTCTCCTGCCTTAGTCTCTCATCTTCCTTAACGTTTAATGTCTGGATCGATCTCAAATCTCCAATTATGTTCTTTGTTTTATCGAAATAAACTTCTTGAAGCATGTTCCTTAATTTACTCTCGGTGTCTTCAATTATGGATCCGATATTTGCAACATGAGATGAAGCGCTTGTATACTGAACCTTCTTCTCATTTTGTCTAGTCAAGTTTCCGCTCAAAAACATGTCCATGTCCTCCGATGTAGAGAGATCCAAAATAACTGTGGAAGTCAACTTATATGTCGCTACACCAGAAGTTTCCGGAATGATTTCGAACACATGTATTGAATCCCAACATCCACCATTGCCCTGGTTTGTAGAATCAATTTTCTTCTTAAGTAGTACTGCACCAGCAAATCCAACATTGCCAGTCTTATTAACATCTGCATCTTCTGTATCCCAGAAGTACACGCTTGATTCACCACCTTCATAATAAAGATCTCTATAAATATCAAAGGAATCGTTGGCAAAATCCTCCAATGTTCTTAAATATGCACTTGGATGAGGTGCTTGATCTTCATCATCAATGGAAGGATAGTATCTATCACTCCAAGGCGATCGATAAGAATCGCCGTCTCTATTATAATCACAGCATAAATAGCTTTTGCCTGTCTTCTCACATTTCTGAATTTTTAGCGGGGTATCAACTGACGAAAGAAGTTCCTCTGCCAATTCAGGCTGAAGTCTGCAAAGATTTGAAAGGTTCTTTGATATCTTTTGAGGATTCAAACGCCTCAATAGATCTAGAGATGCATCAAAGGCTTCTTCTGACTAAAATAAGTTGGTATGTTAGTATATTAAAATCTATGTTGATAATATAGAACTTCCAATTCAAGCATACCATTGTCGTTTCAAACTATTCAATCAATCAAGCTAATTTTGTAAATACTTGGTATATATTTAGTGTTACAGATTCACTAAGTAGTCGCTAGTTTGCACGTACATAGAATAATTGTTAATGTCTTATTTCCTCAATTTTGGTTAGATGTTTTGGCTCATATACATTATTTAATCCAAGTCGTTTGGCGCGTCGGTGTTTTTTTCTCTCTCTCTTTTTTTTCTACCGGGTCCCTCTCTAACCGGTTCTGCACCCAGAATTTTCGTGATTCTCGGAAAACAATGCATACATTTTGATTCTGGTGCGAATTTTTTGGATCATAACCACATTCTATACGAGGGAGGAGCTCGGATCTGTCACCACTTCATATGCCCTATATATGCTCAATTGGCATCACTTCTTTTTTTCTTTTCGCATTGACAGCTCTCTCCTTTCCATAAAGTTCTTCTTTTTCGTACTTTGTAAACTCCTTTTATATTTATTATACCAGTATATAATCGATTTCTTTGAACACCGTCTCACAATGTCTCTCATCGACACCATTACCGCACACTTACCAACTGCTCCAGGTATTTTGCCAAAGTGGTTGCTTTTCATTTCCGTCGTTTCCATTTTTAACTCCATCCAGACTTATGTCAACTTGGCTTTAACTAAAGAGGTGTATGCTAACAAACCCGAACAGGTTACACCTTTGTGTGCACGTACTTTCGGTACATGGACCATCATTTCCGCCGTTATCCGTTACTTCGCTGCCTATCATATCAATGATATCAATGTCTACAATATTTGCATTGCCTCATATTGTGTTGCATTGTGGCATTTTGGCTCTGAGTGGATTTTCTACAGAAGTTGCAAGTTTGATAAGGGTCTATTTGGTCCATTGATTGTCTCAACCTGCTCAATTACTTGGATGCTTTCTCAAAGAGAGTTCTACACAGGAGTTGTTGCATAAAGAACTTTAGCTTTCTTTTTGTTATGGTAGAATCCTGATGAGGATACTTTTACGTGCTGTATGATGTCTTCTTTATTATCACACTTTTTGATTTGTTATTCCCGCTGAGTTTCGCCCTTGTGCACATCTTTAAGTTTGTGGTTTTTATTATTTATATACTGAGTATGCTCTTCAATTATAGCTTCTATATTTTACATTATGAACTCTCTCCAAACATTATAACAAAGGTTAATTGGTGCAGCAAACAAATAAAACAAAAAGTAGGAACGAAAAAAAAAAAAAGAAGATCAGAAGAATCGTTTGTAGTCAACGCACTCACTCCCTATATTTATGTATATATCCAATAAAGCTAAGTTACGTTCCCCGCATTATCAAGCTCGATAATACTATACTTCAGTCAAATTTTGTTTTCTTTGTAGGATCTTGGAGTTTAAGAACTTCGACTGCAGGGCCGAGCAATCTCTGGAAGCCGCTCTTTCCCAATGTCACAACTTTCAATGGATTTGTGGCCTTTACAGTTGCTTGTCTCGGTGAATCATAAAGCAATGCTAACTCACCGAAATAATCGCCTTTATTTAATTTTTGCACAACTTTGTCATCCTTAATAACATCTGCTGTACCGTCTTCAATAAAGTAAAAGTTCTCACCACCTTCACCCTGTGTAACAATATTTTTACCCTTTGAATAGCTTTCCGTACTCAAAGCATCAGCTAGCTTTGATCTTTCGTATGATGAAAGTGAATTCAATAATGGTACTTCTTTCAAGAACCGATCATACATGCTTCTTTTCTTGGAAGTTCTTTCCAAAAGGATCCTTCTGAAGGTCATTCTATCCAATGCCCACAGTATACAGTCTGTATCCGCAACAACAGTTGCAGCCCTAGGTGAATTGTACATGAATGCAAGCTCACCAAAAGAAGAACCATTGGAGGAACCATTAACCTTCTTGCCATCAACATAATAACTAACTTCACCCTTCTCAACAACATAAAAGTAGTCCCCCTGATCGCCTTGCTTGATCACCTCCTCGCCTTTGCTAACCCTCTTTTCTTCTAAAGCAAAAATAATTGTTTTGAGCGATTCCTGATCCAACTGGCTGAACAAGAAGTTCTTCACAACTGAAGCATTCAAACGTTGCAACTGGTCATGCGAAAGATGATGGACTGGTGGCTTCCAGTCATCTTTAAAATTGTTTGGATTCAATGCTTCAGCAGAAACGCTTGTCCTTCTGTTAGCATTGAAATTCTTTGGGGGCTCTGTGTTTGAAGCTGCCTTAGCAAAAGCAGACCCTTTGAAAAAGCCGAACGCCCCTGTGCTGGACTTTGTGTTGTCTGCTGTGCTCTTCGTTCCACATGCTTTGTGTGCTGATAACCTTTCACTAGAAAAAGGATCAACTGAAAAGGAAACCGACTCTTTAGATGAGTTCTCTGCCATCCTTTTTTGTCTTTGAGCCAATTAGAGAGAAATGGAATTGAATATGAAATTGAAAGTTTGAATGCAAAAGTTTACTTCTCTGTGTTAATGTTAGTGAGATTTATACTGTCTCTTTGTATTGGTTATTAGAATTCCCTTGAACTTATTGGTCTCTTCTGTTTATATGTGGTTCAAAAAGATTAATAGTTGAGTATTCGTAATCCGGCCGCTACAATCGATAGAACGACGACAACAGTCAATTTAAAAAAGAGTGCGTGAGGTAAACG
>MDSB01000002.1:1009451-1312147 GCA_001754015.1 Brettanomyces anomalus
AATTATATATATATATAAAAAAAAATAAAGAACATAAAGAGAATAAAGAGAATAAATTTTAGGAATCGTTGTTATGTACCGTGGACATCAGAGAAAATGTGCTACATAAAATTCCGTTGGAGCGCAGGAGGGCTGCTACAATCAAATGTAGTGGAAGGCTTAGAAAGCCTAGAACGGATACATAATAACGAGTGATGAATGTTCTACCAAATTACCATAAACAGCTTGTATTCCCAAGTGTTTGTTATTCTCGCTTGAAATTTAAAATATATTGATAAGTCAAAGCTTTTTATTTGATCCTTGTTTCTATAGTCGAAATGAAATACACTTAAGCATTCTTACAAACTGCTCAATCGATTACCTACTGAAATAGGTTTATTTTGAGAAGAGAGTATTAAATAAGTAATAGGCACTGATAATAATACTCTAATGATATAACCAATATTAAGTAAGGTTATTATTTCCGGCGTTAAGATTAACAGAAAATTTTAGGTGGAGGAGAAAAAAACCGTTTAGTCATCTTTGGAATATTAAATGCCTACCGATCGGCGTGTTGTGTCATTTATGTCTTCCCATGGTAATCCGTTGGAAAAAAAAATTGGAATTTGAACTTATTACTACTGTCGTTTCTGATATATCCTTATGTTTCATGCCATGAGTATATAATTTCTTTAAATGTCAACAAAAATACCTATAATAGTCATAAGTTTAGGTTTATTGTTAAAAAAATATGAAAGTAAGAAGCATGTCAACGTAAGGTTTCCAATCGGGGATAGATACCATAAGCTGAAAAATTGGGATGCGCGCTTAACTGGATTTGGGAACTGATATCGCTCCTTATTGTTATGTTGGATTCGGCGTATATTTTACAAAAGTATGATAACCCCTCCTTTATTTATCTGTGCTATATAAGAGTACCCAAATCCCCTCTTATATTTTCCATTGGTTTATCTAATAAGGGTGATATATGTGTCATTTCTTAAAATTATATGTCCTTTTTTAAGTAAAGACAAAGTGTACTAAGATCACATCACAGCTTAGTTTCAGTTCAACCCCAAGAGAGAATTAGACGGAAATCATGACACAAGATTGGGATCATTTCTTAAGTGTTGAGGCAAAGCATCGGCATCCCTCTGTTATGAAGTCTGTCGGTGGCTCAGATATCATATCATTTGGATGTGGTATGCCTCATCCTGACTGTTTCCCAATAAAAGGATTATCTATTAAGTATACTATTCCAGACTCTGGTTTTAGAAAATGTGCAGTTGGCTCGAACGAGGATAATGCCAATTCTGCCGAAGGTGACAGTGAAATTTATCAAATGTGTCAGTATATGTCTGCCAGTGGAACCTCTTACTTTAGAAAATGGACCCATGAATATATCCAAGAAATTCACCTCCCTGCGTTTCAAGATTGGGATTGTCTCATCCAGTCAGGTGCCACTTTATCATTCGATATGATTCTTAGAATGATATGTGACCCAGAAACAGATTGTGTTCTAGCTGAAGAGTTAACTTATCCTTGTTTCTTGGAATCATGTAAGCCATTAAGGCTAAAAATATTTGGCGTGAAAATGGATGCAGATGGCGTAGATATTGAAGATCTTGACAGGATTCTTTCAAATTGGTATGAGGATCAGAAGACTAAAAACTATAAAAAGCCTAAGTTTTATTATTGCATGCCTTTTGGACAGAATCCATCTGGCATTACCATGACAATTCAAAGAAAGAAGGATTTGGTTCAGATTTGCAAGAAACATGATATTCTTATTGTAGAAGATGATCCTTACTTTCATTTACAGTTGGATCCCTCAGCAAAAAATGTTCCCTCTCTCCTCGCATTTGATACTGACGGACGAGTGTTGAGGATTGACTCCTTTAGCAAGATGATGATGCCAGGAATGAGAATTTCTGTTGTTACTGCAAATAAATTCTTCATTAAAAAGCTAACCATGATGAATGAATTAAGTATTCATTCTGCCGCTGCTCCTTCCCAGTTAATCGTTTATATGTTGATGCAGGAGTGGAAGCAGAAAGGTTTTCATCAGTGGATTGAGTATATTCAAGAGAATTATCGTAAAAGAAGAGATATCATTTTAGATGCCTTCGAAAAGCATCTCCCAAAGTATTTATGTTCTTGGAACAAACCATCCAGTGGTATGTTTTTATGGATTAAGCTTCAGCTTGATAAATTTCCAAAACTTGATAAGAGCAAGGATGATTCAGAATGGGCACATGAATTGGAAGATTTAGTTTATGACCAAGCACTTAAAGAGAAGGTATATCTTACGAAAGGGCATTGGTTTATGATAGAAAATATGCCAACGGCTGGTTTCAGGGCAACGTACGCATCTGGTGAATTTAATGATCTTTATGAAGGCTCGAGAAGACTTGGCATCGCAATTCGGCAGGTGCATGAAACGCTTTATGGAAATTGAAGGTTGCTTTTCAATTAGGTTTTCTCAATAATATATAGCTGCTATTCTTTTTGGAGGTGGGCTCCGGTCATGGTTAATAAATGTTTGGTAATATCATTGAAGGCTTTTTTTTATGGTAGTTTTCTGGACTTTTCTTTCGATTTTTTTTTGTTCTTTTACTTTACCTATCCCGTACGGCTAAGTCGCCCAGTCGCACTATAAAAAGCCCCCGTGCTCCCAATACTGTATGCACTCTCCCTCTCAATTAGTTTTCTAAAATCACAGATAAGTCCTGTCTACCATATATACAAAAGATAAATATTCTATTGGTTGAAAAATAATGAGACTTTCACCAATTGCTCTTAGCGGGGCAGCATTGCTAATTTCAGTTGCCAATGCAAAAGCCAATTCAAAGAAGGATATCGTCCATCCTCAGTTTGAGCCATATACTAAAGCGCTTGCAAATGATTCGTTTTTTGAGCAGTTTGATACCAACGTACACCAATGGAAAGCATCTAACGCACATAAGGATGGGGAACGGGCTTACACAGGAAAATGGGAAATTGAGGAATCCAGTGTAAATGCCGGATTTAAGGGTGATAAAGGTTTGGTTGTTAAATCAGAAGCAGCACTCCATGCCATCAGTGTTCCATTGCCAACTGTTTTTGATAATACTAATAATACACTTGTTTTACAGTATGAAGTAAAGTTGCAAAAGGGTTTGGATTGTGGTGGAGCTTATATCAAGTTGTTGAGTGCTGATACCGATGATGTGATACCAGAAGGATTCAGTGATGGGACCCCATATCAAGTGATGTTTGGCCCTGACAAATGTGGCTCTACGAACAAGGTTCATTTCATTTTCAAGAGGAAAAACCCAAACACTGGTGAGTATGAGGAAAAAGTTTTGAAAGTAGCACCGATGGCTAGAATTGTGAAGACTAGTGTTTTATACACTCTTATACTTAAGCCTACGCAAGAGTTTGAAATTAGGATAGATGGTGAAGTTGTGAGAGCAGGATCTTTATTCGATAGACACTTTTTTGATATAAATCCACTTGAAAAAGTTGTGGATAAAGATGACAAAAAGCCAAGTGACTGGGTGGAGGAGGAATATATCAGGGATCCAAATGCAACAAAGCCTGATGACTGGGATGAAGATGAGCCATTCATGATACCGGACGCCTCTGCAACCAAACCATCGGATTGGGATGAGGATATATCTGCCTCAATACCAGACCCTGAGGCTACAAAGCCTGAATATTGGGATGATGAAGAGGATGGTAAATGGAAGGCCCCATTGATCAAAAACCAGGAATGTAAGGATCATGGATGTGGTCCATGGGAAGCTCCCAAGATTAGAAATCCAAATTTCAAGGGAAAATGGTTCCCACCTATGATCAAAAACCCAAAATACAAGGGTGAGTGGAAACCAAGATTGATTCCAAACCCAGAGTATTATGATGATATAACGCCAGCAGATTTAGAACCAATTGGGGCTATTGGCTTTGAACTGTGGACGATGACTGATTCGATTATGTTTGATAACATATATTTGGGACACTCCATTGATGAAGCTGAAGATATTGGAAATTCAACTTTCCTTCCAAAGCTTAAAATAGAGCAGGAAGAGGCTGCAGCAGGCGCACCTTCATCTGAGTATGAGCCGGAGAAACCTACTCCACCAGAAAAGGAGGAAGTTTCATGGCTGTCTTCTCTATTCGATTCGGCAATTACCAAAACTGTTTTGTTCCTCCGAGAAGCAAATGCATATGTTATCAGCATGAGTTCCGATCCTATCCATACTCTGTTAAATAGACCTGGAGAGGCTGTTTTGTATTCTTCGATATTCTTGAGTTTCTTCACGCTGGTTTATGGATTCTGGTCTGCAGTATTATATCTTATAACTGGTGGTGCTTCTACGGGTTCTACCCCTATCGAAGCTTCTCCAGTCGAAGTTAATTCTCCCGATGTTGAAGTAATTAAATCAGCTAAAAAGTCAACGGAATCCCAGAAGAATGAAACCACAGCAGTCAAGCGTTAAGCTATGTACCGAATATAACTACTATGTGGTAAACATAAATTATTCTGAATACTGAGCAATTCAATTAGTTTCAGCTTTTGATTGTTTGTTGAGTATACAGTCTTACAGTTCTTCAACGTGAGTCTTATCTATTGTTTGTGTAGATAGTACTTTTTGTACTTGCAGCGCATTTCGAACCACTGTATTCCAAAAGTTCACCCTTTTGCATTTCAAGCAGTGTCCACGGATGGGTATAATAGGCTTGATTGGAGGTTCTTTCTCATATATGTCTGCATCTTTTGGTTGCTTTTCTTTCAGCATACACTGTGCCCAACACTCTAAATGGTATGTCGCCATGCAGTCTTTGTATATACAGTATACTACAAGGTTTGATATATTGTCAATTTCTTTCGCACAAATAGAGCATTTGTTTACCAAATCTGTGGTATTGGTCTTGGCTATCGATGTCTCTTGAAGCTTCTCTTCAGAAAAATAGATATCTTCCTTAAATTGTTTAATTTGAGAATAGTTTCCTCCTTTTATAAGCTTCTCGTTTTCACCCTCAGTATTAGCAGCTTTCATCTTTGTATCCTCAATTTCTATATCCATGTGTATATAATCTGGAATCAAGATATGAAATTTATTTCTGATCCATAATTGATAAATTTCTTTGTCGAATATGGCAACTTTGATTCCAAGTCTTCTAAATGATTTAGAGCAAAGAAGCAAGCGGCAGTTAGCTAACTTTTCATCTGCAGTAGTTCCACTACCTGTATTTCTTTTCCCGCTATGTCTCCTCTTAGATACAGGTATATGCCTCGTTTGATATGAATGCTGCCATGCATGTTCAAATTGGAGAGCACTCACGTTTGATGGAAAGCCATGGACAAATAGTACCATTCTCCAAGGTCGGTATCCATTTCTTCTAGTTCTGTAAGCACCTCCTCTAGTAAGCTCTCCATTGTGCTGACGAAGTCTTCTATATGGATCCGGAGTGGATCCTATATAAAAAGAGTTTTTCTTTGTCAAAGATCTAAGAAGATACACACCATATAATGGTGGAATCTTTATCTGATCAAAAGTACACTTATCTGACGTCTTCTCCTTCTGGTGCATATTCAACCCCTTGAATCATGAAGGGGCCTAGCTTGCTCTGTTCCATAGTTTTCTAATGCTCTGATCAGATGTTTTTTTTTTAAAAAAAATCTTAAATTTTTGTTATGGTAGAAAAAAAAAAGTAAATAGGACGAGGCCGTGTTTTGTATCAAGTAAATAATGCTTTATTTTCATTTCTAGCTTCTATGCTCAAACAATTTTTGTTAGCATATGATATCAAATATCAGTCTTGTACGAGTCAAATAAACTTTACTTACGTGATGGCACGTCCAAGTGCAATATATAAGACTGCAAAGGCATCAACGGTTTCTAAGACGCGCTATAAATTTCCCATATTGGATGCTTCCGAGATCATCGAGGTGTTTGACGCGTTGGACTTCGGTATAAGTGAAGATACCCTAGTAAAGCCAACGCCAAGTTTTATGAACAGCTTAATTGAACAAATAATTGATAAATTCTTGTATATTTCGCCGTTCAGCATTCATAAAAGAATAGAAGAGACCCAAATCAATGATACTCTGGAAGAGGAAAGTTTGCGCAATGCCATGAACATTGTAGCTGCAAAGCATGTGGTTTACAAGTTTATGTGTGACTGCGGTGTGGATGATTTTAGCATTAAGGATATTTCGAAGCCAGAGCCTATAAGGGTCCGAATTATTCTAAGTGCGATTATTAACTTTGCACGATTTAGAGAAGAAAGAATGAGTAATTGTGATGAACTACTGGAATCTAGTGATGATGTCATTATAAAGTATAAAGATGCACACAATGATTTTAAAGAAATGCAAGAGCGTGCAAGCGCACTAAAGAATGAAGGAAATATCAATGGTTTTACTACGGAAAGTGTTGAGGAAAGTAGCAGTGACCTTGAAGTCAAGTTAAAGAATCTCCAAAGCACACAGCAAAAGCTTGCATCGGCGCATGGAAAATATAAGGCCAGTAAGACAAGTTTAGTTAAGGAACTTGAAACCCAAGGTGCGCTATATGAGGCTTCAGAAAAAGAGCTTGAGAAAATACAGCCCTATATTAAGGAATCTCCTGAAGGAATTCGAGAACTAGTTTCAAAAATGACGGATTCCTTAAAGGAAGAACAACTTAAATTAGATGGCCTAGAGCAAACGTCCAAGAAAATATCTGTTACATTGGAATCATTTCAGATGTTGACTCAGGAATTTAAAAGCTTAAACAAGTTATTAGATGTTTCCCTGATAGAAGTCAACAGACATGAAGATTCAAACAGTAAATTAAAAGAGCTGAAGGAACGAATGGAACATAGTAATGATTTGATAGCAGATTACTCTGTTAGAATTTCGCAAGCAAAACGGCAGCTCCAGCATAGTGATGATCGGATTCAAAAATTATCATTATTCTATGAAGAAAAGATGGCATCGTTGGAGAAAAAGATCAATTACAATCAAGAACGAGTAAATGTCCTCATAACTAAGAAGGCAGATCAAGAAATTGATGCGGATAATAAGCGCACTCAAATCGAAGACTGGAAAGGTAGAATGGCAGAATTGAGACGAAGCTTCGAGTTCGAATGCAAAGAGGCTAATTTTGAATTGAACAAGCTTGAATCCCATATGAAGCTATATAAGTCTGAAATGGTGAAAAAGATCAAGACGCAAAAGCAACTAGTAAGGTCTCTTCGTGATGGCGAAATTTGATGTTTCAAACTTAACATATTTTGTATTATTAATGTATTTAGCATTTGTTGCTGTTGTTGTATTATTCTTACTTTTCAAAAAGGATTTGGATAAAATACTCCTTTGTATCGTGATCCCAAAAATCCCAAGTTTTATCCCCTTTCAAATCGATCCTTAAGCTAGGAACTTTAAAGGCTACATTTTCGTAAGGTTCTGCACTAGCAATAATATATTGAAACTCCGCATCCTTTGGTTCAACATCCTGTTCAAAAGATGACATTAGTCTGTAGCATGGTGTGATACCATCTTTAACTTTTGGATATTTTAGGTGGAAAGTAAGTCCCTTCTCTAAACTGATAGGATCTCTGATTTTGGTGATCTTATATGCCGGCTTTCCAATTTTGATGAACTTTCTTTTGGGAAGATCGGATATACCTTTTGTCTTGTCCTCTTGTGCATTTGTGGCTCTTTTTTCTGCTTCGACCCTTTTCATAAGATTGAATTGATGTTTCCGACCATGAGTGTGTGTTAAGTATGATCCTTCCGAAAAATGTGTTGTCAGACAAAGTTTGCATTCTAGAATGCCCATATGATTTCTAATTACATAAGGGTCTGCTTCAATATCTACCTTTGAAAGAAGAAGGTTTCGAAGCCTTTCTCTCCGATACTGGTTTGCCTCGGCATCTCCCGCGATGCCACCACTTCCCTTTTTCGAGCCCACACGATTATTGTAATCCATTATATGCTTTAACAAAATGAGACTTTCAAAGTAGATCTATAAATACACAACTGTATTTGCCCTGAAATCATAAACTTCATTACAAAAAAGAAGAACATCTCTTTTACACTAATGAAAAAATTGAATATAAAAAAATTGAAGGATGCGAGGTTCGAACTCGCGCGGACATGCTAGTCCAGCAGATCTTAAGTCTGCCGCCTTAGACCACTCGGCCAATCCTCCAAAGGCTGTATATTCTTTCTATATGATTATTAATTCCTTAGAAATAAATATGTGCTCATGTTATTTTCAATGATATTTAATTTAGATTCAAGTTTGTTTTCAACACAATTTCTTAACTTTTGTACAATCACTTACCAGGGTTGTTTAGCATATGCTCATAGGTTCCGACATTAGTATTATATTCGATATATATTGTAGTTTATAAAATGTATGTATACGTGATAAGATTTACAAGGGAATAACTCGGCTTTATATATTAGTTTTATTCGTATGAGGTTGTTATAACAATAGCATACTTATTTTTATGAACTCCACTGTTACTCAGTTGTAATATTTCGAGATTATAATCATACGTTATACTTTTATTTTTTACTTTTATTTTTAGATCATTTTATAGCATCATTATCGATAATTTATAATTTTTATACAATTTTATACAATTTACACTCTCTGTCTTTTATGAGATGGTCCAACATGAGCTGACGAATGCTCCCCTTTTTTTGTGTCAAACTTAACAATAAATTTATCCATGTAACTAGACACAAACGCTTGAATTTTCAATTTGCGATCCTTGGAGATTCTGGCTGGGGGTTCTTGATTCTTATGCCGTTCCAACTCCTTACGAGTTAGAATATGTGTGATCTCTCTGGCACAATTTTTCAGGTTTTCTCTTCCAATATGTTGCTCGTATTTCTTCAGCATGTTAGGGACCACAGAAGCAAACAAAACAAGCCATTCATTTTTATATTTGCTATGTTGTCCTCCATCATGTGAATATTCCCTGCCAGCTTCGGAACGATGACCGTGGTAGTGCTTCTCATATTCCTGGAAATGCACTTTTGCAACAGATTTAACTTCTTTCCGATTGGTGTTCAAAGATTTGGAAGAAGCTTCAGCAATAATACTAGATAACTTTTTTAATCTTTGTTCCTCAATCTTAGCAGCTCTCCGCTGTTCCTGACGTCTTTTCTTCTGCAATTCTCTAAGGGCGGCCTGATCATCATCTGATCTTCTCTTTTCTCTTCTTTCCAGATTACCATCACCTTCATTTGTATCTCTTTGAAGTAGATTTGGGTGCTTTTTATTTTTAGCTTCAATATCCCACAATGGCTGTTCCCACTGTGTGATATTTTTTTGTCTATTATAATAATATCTTGCACCAGTTTTTGCATCAGTTGTCCAGTTCCAACCGGAAGGCAAAGGAATTCCATCGATCTTCCTACTGTCTGGAAGGGATTCTAGGTCAATACCAGCCCACGGCTTTTGTGGCTCAGGAGTGTTTTCAGCGGGGTCAATATGAGGGGAAGCCGCAAAGTTTTTCTGCTCCGGTTGTGCGGACCGTGACCGTCTATAATCGAGCTGCACTGAGAATGTTCCATCTCCATTAACTGTTGTAGTACGTTTGGGGATACGATAAACAATTTGAAGATCTTTCCAATCATCTAAAATACGATCGACCAAAATGTCGATCTTATGATCATTCAACCTTTCAGAAATAATACGTAAGAGTGATTCTAGATCACAGCTTTTCACAGTATTCTTTGATGCAAGCTTTGGCCAATTGGACAAGATCATTACCACTTTCTTTAGTGCATCTTTCTCTCTAATTTTAAATTCTTTTTTAGCGCTCTGCTCACCTAGAATTGTTTTTATGCATGAAGTAAGGGCCCTAAGGCCGTGAAAACGGTTAAATCTATGAAGCAATTCAGAATATCCAGGGTCGTTAGAATCAAATCTTTCTAAAACACGATCATTTATGCCAGTATTATTGTTAGGAAGCAATAAATAACTTGAAACTTTCGCAATATCATTCATTTCAAGAGGTTCAAGCTCAAGAGAGTCCACAAAGTCGTTAACTTTATCTGCAACGTTCTCTTCTGAAATAGTAACACCTTGCTTTTTCTGAAATTTAACCCACCTATTTTCTTCTGCGGCACTGATTCCAAGGGCGTCACGTGCAGCATGCGTTAACAATCTCAAAACCTCAGTTTGTGTTTTTCCACCCAGAAAGCCTACACAGTTCTTTGCTCCACAATAACATTTTTGAGGTTCGGCACCGTATCTATCCACGTTATAATCAAAGGTTATTTCTTCACCTTTGTGAATCTTACGTTTGGCAAATATTCCCATGCGATACCTCTTGTTCACGACCCATTTTTCAACGTATGCATTAGGATCACAAGAATGATTACAAAACCTTCCCAAACTACCTTTTTTTGTGGCGTCAATAATCTGTCCATCTTGAATCATCATAAAATAAAAATGCTTAATACCTTCTCGTGCGTATTTCTGCTTTCTAAGTTTATATGCTTGTTCGTCAATCACCTCTCCCTTGTATTCAATGATAAATGTATTGGCAGGAATGTCGCAATTCGCACGCATACCATATCCTTTATGCTTAGTTAAAAATATTGATATATCTGCCATTTGATTCCTTTGGAATCTCTGATTCTGACAGTGGGCACCACACGAACACTCCCCGTCAACACACTCAACATTTGTCAGTCTATTTATGCAGTCAGAGTCTGCACCACAAGCAACATTAACACCTGCTACTCTCCTTTCAGCACAGTCACAAGTCATCACTTCATTCGCCGCAGAATATACACTTTTAAGCCGGTCAATGTACTCATTATATTTCACAGGCTGAAATGTTGCAAGCGCTTCCTCTGTTCTATCGGGATACTCAGAAAACAGAGAAGTATCATTTTCAGAAGCAGTGGGGGATTCCACAGCAGCAGTTTTCACACCGACCATATGAACGTTTCTGACCATACCTATAACCGTTTACAATTGCCCTTATACCAACTCTATTATGAATGAAATCTGGGAAAACTCGCCCCAAACTTGAACGCTTCTACTTGGGTGGGTGTAAAAGCGATGAATTTTTTTTCATCTTCTCCGTTTTTCCTGCTAATGATTTCCATCCATTCTTCAAAAAACAAAAAACAAAAAACAAGAAACAAAGGACTAGCGCCGATTATTGTAAAATATATAACATCCTTACCTTCCATATCAAAATTTAGTTCTATTGTGGAGCTGGGTTACGTTTCCACCTAAGGATCAATTACAATGGATGCTTAAGGAAGGTTGAAATGAAGAATTAATAAGGAACAAAAATAAACCACAAATAATGTTAGATTCAAAGGAATGGTTACATATAAATCTCGAGGATTTTCGAATACTCAAGGCAAATATTTTGGTGACAATTTCTCAATACGAGATTATCGATAAGGACATTTCTAAATTACCTCTGTTTGTACATGACGATCAGTTAAGGGAGTGCTTGACAAACTGTGCTCTATGTCAGTCATCATCTACTGCAGAAAGTTTTTCAAAATTGCTCTCTAGTATATCCAATATAAAATTTGAGTTTATTATAGAAAATCAAAGAGGCTCAACAATTTTAGGGATTCCAATGTATACCAGCAAATCCTTGTTACAGCCGTTAGATCCACCAAAATTTCAAACTTTAAATGGGAAAGCTTTGGAAAGTACCCTGATGTATCCTTTACCAGGAAGTAACTGGTGTTGGGTCTGGAAGGAGTGGCATATCTTGATGTTAGATAACATGGATGAGAATGGATGGACATACTCCAGTACAGGTTTCCGTGGTAGATGTTGGTACGATGCTAAGTGCTTAGGCGCATTTGTCAGAAGAAGGTTATGGCTTCGTATGGCGGAAGAAAAAAAACTTCCTCAAAAATTTTAAGGATCCTTAAGTGTCATTAGGATGTTCAATTGGAAAAATCTATTGCAAATTAATGCATTTGCTTATCATTCAGAAACAAGAAATTCATGACTAATTCCCCAGAACAAAATGTCTAAATAAATAAATATGTCTATATGAATTTGGTCGTATATGAAAACTCCACATCTCTTTGCAAAACGTCGGAGTGAACGATAAAATAGAACGAACTATATGCATGTATTTTTGAAGGCCGCATTTTTATATTTATAAGTGTCGTTTGAGCGGAATCTTCTGTATACTCTCTATAATATCACCAACCTCAAGATGAGGATACCCTTCTAAGGCTATACCGCAATCACCGCCATTTCTGACTTCAGAAACATCATCCTTTTCAATTTTGAGCTCTTTTATCTTTCCATTATAAACAATCTCACCATTTCTAATGATTCGAACATTCAACAACTTCTTTAAAACACCATCCATAACTCTTGATCCGGCGATAACCATGGTATTCTTTCCCTTCAAACCAATCTCAAATAGCTTTTTAATCGACGCTTTACCAACAATCTTCGTCTCATATTTAATAGGTAACGCTTCTGTAAGTGTATTCACAACGTTCTCTATGAGGTGATAAATAACACCAAACTCCTCTATTTCCACTCCTGCAGATGATGCAGAGCTTGCTATATCTTTTGGTACCTTCATATTAAAGACAATAATTCTGGAATTAGAAGATTTCGCTCTCTCTACATCGGACTCAGTAGGAGCTCCAACTTCATCATATAATACGGATGCAGAAATCTCATCATTTCCAAGACCTTCAATACTCTGCTTCACCGCTTCAGCTGAGCCACTAACATCTGCTTTGATAATATAAGTCACGATCTTTTTTTCCACCTTTTCAGCTTCAAAGAGTTCCGGCTCCAATTGCTTGATTTCATCTATACTGAAACCTTCCTCTTGGTATTCCTGCACCTTTACTGCCCTCTCAGAATCCTGCAACTGCTTTAGCCTTCTATTATTCATATCTTCAACTTGATCAGCTTCCATCAACTGTTGCTCCCTCCTTTCTCTGTTTGCCACTACTTTCTTTGCGAACGCTTCATTTTTTGCCTGTATAGCAAAATCACCCGCTTCTGGAATATCTTTCCACCCAGATATTTCTACTGGGGACGCAGGTTTGGCCTGTAGTGCAGGTTTCCCATTCTCATCTTTCATAGCCCTAACCTTACACCATGTTGTACCTGCCACCAATACCATGCCCTTTTTCAAAATTCCTTTTTTTAGCAAAAATGTAGCACAATTACCGAGACCCTGCTTTACCTGTGACTCCAAAATCCATCCTTCAATTGGAATATCCTTAGTTTCGGCTTTTAGTTCTAGAAGTTCAGCCACGGTCACAATCGCTTCTTCTAAATCCTTCATCCCTAAACCCGTCTTCGCAGAGATTCGGATAACTGGAACCTCTCCGCCATAATCCTCAACATCCACGCCATATCTCGACAGATCAGCAACCACCTTATCAGGATTGGCATCTGGCTTGTCACATTTATTGATAGCCACAATCATTGGAACTCCAGCAGCTTTAGTATGTTTAATCGCTTCAACTGTTTGAGGCATCACAGAGTCTTCTGCTGCAACAACTAGCACGACAATGTCTGTCATATTAGCACCTCTTTCTCTCATTTTTAAAAACGCTGCATGCCCCGGTGTGTCTAGAAATGTAATACTTCGTTCGGAACTTTTAGGCTTGACTACAAATGCACCAATCCTTTGGGTAATACCTCCTTTTTCGCCTTTTGCAATAGATGACTTTCTAAAATAGTCCAATATAGTGGTCTTACCATGATCGACATGTCCCATGATAGTTACTATTGGAGACCTGGGTTTCAATTTAGATTTGTCTTTTGGCGCAGAACTTGGAAATAAATCAGCACCTAACTTATCATCCTGATTAACTTCAAAGCCGTATTCTTCTGCAATTAGACCTGCAGTGTCAGCATCCATTATATAATCGTTGGAAATGTTGTCGAATTCTAGGTCTTTCAACTTTGAAACAAGATCAGGTACACGAACCCTTAATATAGAGGCCAAGTTTGCTACAGACAAAAATGAAGGTATATCTAATTTGACTTTCTGATGTAAATGTTCCTTATGAACCACTTTCTTCTTTTTCAACTTTTTCGAAAAACGATTGGATTTTTCTGCTGTCAAATTATGATCTTGCTCTGGTTTCCCTATCTTTTTATAAGGGACGAAGTCATGCTTACGAAAAGGTTGCTTTTCATCACTTTGAGCTGGCTTTTTGCTGGGTTCTTTTCTGACATTGATTGAATGTGATCCCATTTCGCCTTTCTTTCGAGGATAAGTTTTCACAGAATGGTGACCCTTTTGCTCTTCCGTGATTACGAGATTTGCAATTTTCGAATTTATAAGGTTCTTAGTTTTGCGAAGCTTATTCGTGTTCCCCTTAGAAGTATTTTTCTCACGATCGTTCTCCAGCTTTCTTCCAAATCTTGATCTTTTAGCAGCAAGGCCGCTATAGCTGCAAGGTTTAAAGGCGCATCCTTTTAACGATGAGCTGCTTTTTGATATAAGCCATAGCGTCCTTCTTTCATAACCATAAAGCAACTTTGATAGCATTGTATTGCATTCTTGTTGTTGTTTGTGATAGTAACAATGTTTCAAAACGAGCACACATTAAGATTGAAAAGTACAAATAAAATTCACGTGAAACAAATTTACATTTGGGAGTTGAATGGATAGGGAATAACAATGCAACACAAAAAAATATTGCTGCAGTCAAACACTTTTGAAATTGTTAGATCAGAGATATTTTATCATAGTAAAAAATTTATGGCATTACATTAAACCATATTATGGAAGTACAGGATTGTTAATATATCGAAGAGAGGGAGAAATACGACTTAATAATTTAATAAAAAAATGTCCATACCACACCGACACATATCACCCTAATTCAATTTGAGGCATTCTTGGTCAAGAATAGCTTGAATGCAACATTATCAGTTTCTTCTTGATACTTGTAGCCAAGCTTCTTGAGGAAGCTATCAAATTTGTCATTATCCTGTGGGGGAACGCAAATTCCGGCAAGAACTTTACCTATATCATCACCATGATTCCTATAATGGAATAAAGTCAAATTCCATTTCGTTTGAAGTAAATCAAGGAACTTAGTTAAGGCACCTGGCCTTTCTGGGAATTCAAAAGCAATAATTCTTTCATTTGGAACATACGATTTACCACCAACAAGGTATCTTCCATGTGATTTAGCGAGTTCATTATCGGAAAGATCCCAAGCCTTGAAACCAGCTTTACGGATTTCAGCCAAAATTTCTGGGAGTTCAGAGTCTCTGTTTTGGACGGAGAATGACGTGTAAATGCTAGCAGAACCAGTTTCCTTTGCTTCATCTGAATACCTGTAAGAAAATTCAGTAACTGCCCTTGGATCAATGATTTTCTGTAACTGTAAGAAAGTTCCTGGCTTATCAGGGATCTCAACGCCAAGGAACACCTCCTTACCCTCACCAAGAACCGCTCTTTCGCTGACAAATCTGAGTCTATCGAAGTTCATATTGGCACCACTTAAAATAGGAACGTAAGTCTTCTTAGAATGGTCAATTTCTGGATGTTCGGAAATGTATCTCTTCATACCAGCAACAGTCATAGCACCTGAAGGCTCCATAATTGATCTTGTATCCTCAAAGACGTCTTTAATGGCAGCGCTAATTTCATCGGTGTTGACTCTGACAACCTCATCAATACCGAAGTCTTGACAAGCACGGAAAGTCTCCTCTCCTATAGTCTTGACAGCAGTACCATCAGCAAATAACCCGACAGTATCCAAGGTAACACGCTTGTTTGCTTTCAAAGACTGATACATAGTATCAGCATCAAATGTTTCAACACCGATAACCTTGACCTCTGGAGCCAATCTTTTCAGGTAGGATCCAATACCAGAAATCAAACCACCACCACCGATGGCCACAAACACAGCACTAAGGGAGTGAGATTTAACTTGTCTTAGAAGTTCCATTGCAATGGTACCTTGACCAGCAATAACATAAGGATGATCAAAAGGAGGGATGTTAGTCAAACCTTCCTCTTCAGACAATCTATCACATTCAGCCTTTGCGGCATCAAAATCTTCACCAAAAAGAACAACATTGGCTCCTAGACGACTCACATTGTTGTACTTAATGGCTGGTGTAGCAGTAGGCATGACAATTGTTGCTGGAACACCCATGTGCTTTGCAGAATAAGCGATACCTTGTGCATGGTTGCCTGCAGAGCAAGCAATAACACCTTTAGATCTTCTTTCCTCGCTGAGGCTGGCAATCATATTATATGCACCTCTCAACTTGAAAGAAAACACTGGAAGCGTGTCCTCTCTCTTTAAAAACACCTTTGATTTAGTTTTCTGGGATAAAAGAGGAGCTGGCGACAGAGGACTTCCGTCTATAACGTCATACACTCTTGAAGTTAAAATTAGCTTGACGTAATCAGGTCTTCCATTTGGAAGCAAGTCTGCCTCTTTTAAGTCTGGGAACTTTTTGAGAGTTTCAGCACGTAGTTGTTCTGGCGTTTTTTTTGAAGCTGTACTCTTCCATCTGATAGTTCTGGACACATTTAACCTTGAGGCAATCAAGGGCTTGAAGGCAGCGGAAGCCCTTCTAGGGCTCACCATAACAACCCTTGTTAAAAGAGTCATTTCTATATCCTTTAGATCTCACAGCTCACTCTTAATCTAGATATGAAAAAATAAACTAATAGGACGAAGTTTGTACGGCAGGTATGAAAACTGGTCGTTATCTTTTATAGAAGTGGAATCTCGTGAAAAATTACGGTCGCCAAATTTTAATCGAAATTTTGGCATCGTCTTTCAACTACCGAGGAGTGTGCATAGAAAAATTTTTGACTCATCGGGAACTTCTCCGGTACCGGTGAGAGGGTTGGTATCAATGGGGACTGAAACTTTCTCTACTATATGCAGTCCCAAAAAGCAGCAAGATCATTTTTTGGCGACATTTTTCACCAAATATAAAACTCCAAGGGATCAGTAGTGCTAGGAAGAGGGAGTGAAATATAGGCATATAGCCAATCCACTCAAGGAGCCCACTAACGAGTAAAAAGCCTTATTGCATTTTAGTAAAAACACTGTAGCTTTAAACAGAGCAGTTAATATTTTGTATCAATAGCTTTTCAAACGTGAAAAATAGGCTCAGTCTAGATAAACATGATAAACACAAAGGATTAGTTTAAACCGATAAGTGCTCTCAATAACTGTACTGACGCATTTTAAAAGCAGATGAATATTGCTCCTTCAACCGAAAGTGCTCTCAATAACTGTACTGACGCACTTTAAAAGCAGATGAATATTACTCCTTCAACCGGTCGCATTCAAACAAAATTCCGTATTATTTTACGTTCTTTGGCCATGTAAATGTGATACATGAGAGTTTTTTTATACAAAGGTGAATGCAATAAATACGTCATTAGACGCATCTAGAACGCTACACCCCCCCTTAGTTTTGTACCAAGAAAACCTCACTCAATAGGTTTAGGTATATAAAGGTGTGCATTCTCCCCTTTATTTGTTACTCCTTTGAATCTTTTACTTTTATACTTTTTCATTTCTTAGTCCTAAACACGAATCGATTCTACGGAACTGAGATAGTCATAAATAACCGGCGTCTAAGCCATATAACTAAGCGGAAATATATCATAGTGAATGTTTTATAATCAAGTTACCAATTCACCAGCACATCAGCATTAATTCTATTGAAGTCAGAACACTATCTGAAAGTGAAAATGGTTGATCGTTCGCCTAAATGTGTAAAAAATGAGACTCATTATCTCGAATATATGTAACTTATATAAAATTTCACTGCTTGCCATAGTGCGAGCTTTTTGTAGGGCTATTCAATATGGGCTACCCAAATGACACAATACAAATATAAAAAAGATAGAACGTTCGTATAGAAACTAAAAAAGAAAAAAAAATGATTAGGGAAAAGAGGGAATATGAACCAGAAAATACAAAGTAAGCATATTTCCTTGTGTCAAGATGTTTACAGAAGTTACGAAGTATGCACAGAACTGAGGAATGGTAACTAACAGATTAAATCCCTTCAAAATAATTGAAATTTTTAGGATTTGGTCATCAAGAAAATTCCAATCTGAGAAAAAAATGATCAAGCATTTAACCGCTAATATGAATCCTTCACTTTATTCTCACCAAGATTCTGAAGTTTATCAAATTATATAGGATGAGTAATTAGAGATGATTGGGTATATACATGGGTGAAACATAATCTAAGGGCTGATATAAAGGCTACAAAAGTAAACTAGCTGGTTTAAGGTATGAACAACCCCATATGGGCTGACAGAGGTAAGGTTAGTCTAGAGAAAAGAACACACACGACGAATACAGCTAGAATTGCTCAAATTATATGCAAAATTTTGGAATATCGACATATAGGAAACAGAATTAAGATGGCAACTATATTATCTATCGCTATCATGTTATGAACACTGATCACAGAGGAGTGTCCAGGATCCGAGTGGCACCCGCGAATTGTGGTTGGCTGAAGAAAAAAAAAGCAGAGACAGCATGGGGAAGACTGGGAAAAACCTGGAGAAGTCTTTTTGTGCACTCAGGGGGAACATGAACGTGGATAGGCCTACGAGAAGACAGATTTATCTGCGATCTCCTCTCCTATCCGATTGATCCGTTTTCAGTTTCCAATTTTCCAAAATTTTTTCTCCCTATTTTTTGCTCCTGGTTTCAATTTGTATTTGCACGGTACCAGGACCGAATTAAATATCCGCAAGATCGTCCTACGTATATAATAGATGTGGCCCTATTATTTGACTTTTTACAGCCTTGGTCGAATCAGATACCTTTGGGAAAGAACGAGATAGAGTTTCTATTCTAAAAGCAAAAGAGTATTATAATAAATAAATACTTAAATAAGTGAATAACCATAGCATAAGATGAGAATTACCACAAAAGAAGAAAGAAAGGCTCATGACAACTACGTGCTTCTTGGAGGGTTGAAAGGTATTGCGGCTGGTTTTGCCATTTCTGCAGGTATATTTGCATATGCACGTTTTAAGTATCCTAAGAAGCTTACAACCTGGACCTATTCTATGAAGACCGCCGTCGCAATCACACCTCCAGCTTTTGGTGCGACAGTTGCTGGAGAGCTTGCATCTCAGAGATTTAGTGAGAGGTCTGATGCTCCAAATAGTAGCATGAACGAGGCCCTGAAAGAAGAACAGAAAGAATGGTCTTCAATGACACAAAGTCAAAAGATTGTCAGCTCTATAAACAACAACAAGTATAAGATCATCACGGGGCTTTGGGCTCTTTCATTATGGGGGTCTTGGAAATATGCAAGTAGAGATAAGTTGATGAGTAAAGCCCAGAAATTCTATGATGCTCGTATGTATGCTCAGTTTGTTACAATCGTTCTTTTGCTAGGTTCCATTGGCTTGAGTATGATGGATGAAAACAAAAGCAAATCTAAAAATATTGAAAACCAAGCAGACGATGACTATATGAGACGGATAATGTTCCAAGCTGAGCAAGTCAAACAGGCACAGAAAGAGAAGGAGAATAGCAAAGCGCAAGAATGAACCTAACTATAGTTGCTCCTCTCCTTTTCCCTCTTTTTTATTCAAATCCTGTATTTATTCACGTTACTTATAGAACTTCTTACTAATTTCAGCTTAATTCACCAAAGGCTGTGGGTATGTAAAGTTCTCACCTATTTCAAGCTCGTTTCTAATTTTGAGATTACATTGTTGCATCTTGGTTCACCTATTTATTCCTCTTTCATTTTTACTTTTATATTTCGTTCACAGGTTTAAACCCATACGAAGACGAATTTCATTTATGCGCCTTACGCATTAGAAAAATAATAGAATCCGATGATAGTAGTTCAGTATATGTACCGTGTAATTTAATCATAATCAGAGCAAGCGTGTATTATTAGCACACAAAAAAATGACAACATTTACTAGAAAATAAAGAAATTGAAGAAAATAAAGAAAAGAAAAGAATGATCCTTGGCAGGTTCTTTGGCAGTAGGTTGCACTCTATTCCGGAATACGTATATATCTCATCTCAAAACATAATATGCGAGACCAATTATTGAAACTCCAATGACCACTGTAATAATGGCTGCACCGGCCGAGTCCCCAGCATCTAAGTCCAATGGTTTATCTGATTGTTCACTTGAACCCATTCCTGCATTAGCAGAACCGGTGGATGATCCTCCATTCTTTGCTGTATAAGGTGCAGCTCGATAAGATGACATTAAACCCTGTATCACTTCCAATGCGGACATTTGTTCACCCAAGCCATATTTATTATCCCAGCCGTTCACAAACCAGTTCATACCACAAGTGTGCCCATCTGAACCTCCGGAACATGACTTTGCAGCAGCCTCTGCAGAGGCCGTTAACATTGTCATAATATCATCGTATGTGGGAGGAGCCATTATAGCAGTAAGAGCCAGAAATCTAGAGAGATATGCCTTAAAGCATCTTTGATCGTTGTTACATGTACCTGCGTTTTGACATGCAGCCTCGTACATGACATGTGTCGAACTGTTGAAGAAAACGGTAACTCCTTTTGTCCATCCTTTTGTACGATTCAACCAGGTGTCATTTCCAGAGATGTTATACATATAGGCACAACCTGCAATTAATAGTCCAGCATTATAAGTCCACTGATAAGGTTTAATTGTTGAACAATTTCCTTCAATGGATGCACCATCATATGCAAAATAATATCCAGGTGTCTTAATTCCCTCATCCACAAAGTCAACACTAACCAACCAGTCATAAACCTGTTCTGCCCAATGCGTGTAAGTACTGTTACCTGTATATCTTGCCAATCTAGCAGCTAAATGGAAAAGCCCAGCATTACTGACTGTATTCTTATAATTATAACCAGAATTCCACTGGAAAATCTGCCAACGAAGACCACCATCACAGGAAGAACCATCCCATCTCCAGGCCATCGTATTGAAAACACCTTGTGCAAGGTAAAGCCATTGGAAATCCTTCTTTGATGGGTTAGTGAAATTCCTCTCCGCAGCTTGGATGGCAGCAATACCCCAGAAGACTTGATCATCATTACCCTCTGTCGTAGTTTGATTCAAAGGCATATAATTTCCGTCATCACCTGTTTGATATTCCATTGCTGTAATAATCGTGTCATCGTATGTATGGTTTTGGAAAAAAAAGGAATAGTCAATCATCGAGCCCCAAGCTCCACCAGCTTCCCACCAATAATATGGATGGGTAAACATTCCGATCGTTCCTCCATATTGATCACCCCAATAATAGTCCATCAAACCATCTGCAATCAATGCACATGCAGACCGGATGGAGTCATAACTGTTAACATCCAGATCAATAGCATTGCAAACTCCAAACAGAGCAGACAAAACTGCAATCATCGGCGTGAACTTCATTTCTGATCTTGCTTATGCTCAGAATATGGAAGGTGTTTCTTTACTCTGGAAAATTGAACAATAATGTAACAACGTGTATCACTCCAAAGTAAACGTAAACTTGTGTCAGAGGTTTATGTTAGTTCTTTTCTCCGTTAAGCATTGGACCATTCTTGGTATCCTAATGATCTGATTTAAGCCTCTTTTTTTTTTTTTTTTGCTTTACCCGTCATTTTCCGCTGACGTAAACTAAAACCTCACACACGTTTATTTTATTAAATTTTATTTTAATCTTTTTCATTCATCTGCTCATGAAAGATAACTTCCAATCGAGGGAGAACTCCATCTCAACGTAAATCACATTTGTGAAATTTTTTAATAAAATAGTACAGGAAAAACGGGTAAACTCTAAGAATAAAAATGCAATACTAGAGAATGTCCAACATTTCGAATAAATAGGCCAAAGGGTAAAAAACTAGCATCAGAGAATCAATTGTCCACATCCTCAATAATTGAAGAGGATTTTGTCAAAATGGAGAATTTCAAAAAAATAAGAAAAAGCAAAGAAAAATTCAAAGGTGCTAGCTGAGAAGACTTAAAAATCAGCTTGATATCGATATAATACATTTTCACCGTGATGCCCATTAGTCAGGCCTGCCAATTCCTCTGTTTCAGATACAGTCGAAGCAACGTTATCATTTAGATTTAAAGATAGCTCAGCATCATTTGAAGTAGCGGTAGTCGTAGTCTTCATATGTGGAGCCGCGTTATACGACACTGACGTGTTGTTATCATCATCATCGGATTTCTGTCCATACCGCGACAAAGTTCTATTATTTTCAGATGTTTCTCTATGCGAAGATGCTATTTCTTGAGATGCATTTGTAGGTTGTTCGGATGACCCAGTAAATGATGCGGTTTGCGAACCTTTTGGCCCGCCCACAGCTGAGCTTGCTTCATTTGACGGGTTTATAGGCAGTCTTGTAAGATCGACTCCTCCTCCATAGTTGGAATTGTGATAATTTGGATTGTGTGCATAACCCCCAGCACCATAACTTTGCTCATATAGTTGATCAACATAACCTGTAGCAATATCGTCACTAGTCCTATTTTCATTTTTCCCAATATGACTACTTACTTCGTTTTTTCTCACGGAACTTCTCAATTTCTGCTCGACCAGATCGTTTGCTGGTTTATCCGATTCTCGTGCTATATCTTTTTCTTTATCAGTGTCATTCTTTAAACCCGTACGAGGAATATTCTGCCATTCACTTGTTATATCATTATCTAGATCACTGTGCTTTGACCCGTGCTTTTTTTCTGTATTGGATGCTTCACTCCCATTTTTTCCTTCCGTGTCGTCGTTATTTTTGATAGCAGCTTTAGAGCCCTTTTTCTTCTTCTTTCTCGGTTCCCCTCTTTCTTGCTTCAAAACTTGTTGTTGTCTATATTTTGCAAGGTATATCTTTAACACTTCACTGTAGTTTTCAAAGCCAAGGGTGTTCATCGAGAAAAGGATATCTTCACCATTAATAGTTTTTCTTTTTTCCATTAGACATTTGTCACTTGCTTCACTTGTAATGAATGATATAAACTCACTTACACATTCTTGCATACACTCTTTTGCATCCTTCGACACCTTAGCTGTTGCAGGAAGTGTATTCTTCATCAACCTGGCTACATTTGCTATAGGTAACCAGCGATCCTGCTCTCGAAGTTGATAGCCGCCCATATTCCTGTAATTTTATTCTGTGGGCACTGTGAGCACTTTCAGAATTATGTCCTTTTTTATTTTATATCCAGTTTCCCTTTAACCGTTAGATTAAGCAGGAAGTAATCTGGAAATGAAATTTCAATAGTATATTCTTTGCTGTACTCTTATTGGTGGAAAAGTGAAATTCACTTGCTTTCGAGTGAACATATTACAACAATAAGATTAATGGACAGACCGTCATATGTTTGGCTAGCGTTTTCCGCGCTTCCTGTTATTTCTTCAGCAAAGAAAAAGACAGGGGTAGAAAAAAAGGTGACATTTTTTATTGTCTAAAATTATAATTTGAACGACAGTCTACAATTCCAGTCTCGACGCGTCGAAGTTTTATGTAAACATCTGTTCTTTCAGAACGTTATACCGTGAAAAGTTTCAACGGAAATTCAATCAAACAACTCTACTTCAGTAGCATTGATACATCGCAGGCAGAAAGTTGTATTCATCTGACTAAAAAGAGGTAGACGGAATTCTAATGGCCGCTACAAGTATAGCGTCAGCTGCCTCCACTATGATGGTGGGCCAAATTGCTATTAAGTTGATGACATTCACTCTTAATCAATTTCTGTTCCAGTATGCTTCTGCAACTTCAATGGGACTAACACAGTTCATCAAGTTTGTTCTTGGCTACATTCTTTTTTTGTGTAGGGAACCTATTCGTCTTAGTGTTCCCAAAATTTGTGGTTCTTCCAGTGTTGAAGGCATCGTACAGAGACGCCAATTGGTAGCGAACTTTTCCATAATAATTACAATTGTGTTATTTTCTGCGATAGGTTTACCAACTATCTACACACAGCTGATGCGGAACACTGATTTGATTACATCTGTATTTAAACCGTTGCTTTTAACCATGCTCATAATACTAGCAGCTATTATTGAACTACTCAGTGAGCCATATTATGATATAAATCAATATCTGCATTTAAATTTTGCAAAGAGAACTAGAATAGAAAGTATTGCCACTTTTGGTAGATGTGTGATACAATTCACAGCTACTATAGCCTTTTCAAAACTTTGGAAAGGTGCTGGTTTTGCCGATTCAAACTTTGTCTTCGGATATGCGTTCAGTCAGCTTGGCTATGCTGCTATAGTATCATCACTCTATCTCACTAATCAGCAACTGCTATTTCCACATAAAGTGGCAGACCATTACCTGGAAGCAAGTGCGTCTAGTTATTTCAAATCTATATTCCTCCAGCAGATAGCAAAATATTTCCTCACCGAAGGAGATAAAATCCTTGTCAATTTTCTTCTCCCGGTTCACATTCAGGGATACTATTCAATAATCACAGATTATGGTTCTCTACTTGCGAGGCTTCTATTTATGCCAATTGAAGAAGCCGTTCGTATTAGCATGACTGCAACTTTTGAGTCACATGAAATTTCTGCAGCCAAAAGGAAAGAAGCTTTAAACAACACAATATCCGCTATTTTTAAGTTATACACGTATACATTAACGCTTCTAATCTTGTTTGCACCATCAAGCACTTCTTATATTGTGAAAATCTTGTTTAAGCGTTTCAATTCAGATGCAACGCTTATTTGGTGCTTCAAGTTATACTGGTACTATACACCGTTTTTAGCTGTGAATGGTATAGCAGAAGCGCTATTTAATTCTGTTTTCCATGATTCGAAAGATGCGGATACATATTCAAAGGTAATGATATTTAACTCCTTGTTTTTCTTCATTAATACATACATTTTTGTTCATACTTTTGAATTAGGATTATCAGGGTTAATATATAGCAACATGGTGAATATGCTTATGAGGATACTTTTCTGTACCTTTAAACTTTCAAGTTACATTGAGCTCAGCAGTTCCGATGTTGTTCATTATTTTCCTTTAGTGGTGATCTTTCTCTTTACCATTCCTATTCAAAATTATCTGTTCAACGGTTCAGAGGTCAGAAACTTCAAGGATTTTCTCGAGAATTTTGGAATTGGACTGTTTGTTTTGCTTCTTATAATTCACAGGGAGCGGTCAATTCTAAAAAAATTCATAACCAAACGAATAAATAGCAAGATAGATTAAAATAATTATACACTAATATAGTTGACCTTATCAATGCACATCATAGTATCAGAAATACTGGATTTACCGGACTGTATGTATGTATAAATTTGAGAGTGAAAAAAAAAAAATGAAAATAATAATATAAATGGAAGAAGGAGATAATGTAATTTTAGATAGTACCCCAGTGTCTTATTATAGGGTAAGTCGGATGGAATCACTTTAAAAAACTACTGAATTGATAGTTTATAGATCTCCCCAAAAAAGAGATTAACATTCATTCATTCAAAATGTTCTCGATTTTTGTTACAGCTGGGAAGCGGAACCTTTTAAGAGGATGCTTTCATAGAAACTTTGCCCTAAGAGCTGGCCAACCAATATTTGAGACCAGACCTCACTTGGTTAAAAAAGGTGATCTCACACCAGGAATATCAGCAGCAGAATATTTCAATAGAAGGTATAGAGTAGCTGAGAAAATGGAACCAGGTTCAATTGCTATCATTGCAGGACAGCCCACGAAGTTTGCAACTGAATCTGTCTTCTATTATTTCCAACAAAATAATGATCTCTTTTATCTAACTGGATGGGATGAACCAAATTCGGTCTGTATCCTCGAGAAACCCAAATCTGATACTAAATCTGTGATTTTTCATATGGTTGTTCCACCATCAAATCCAGAGAAAGAACTTTGGGAAGGTGAAAGGACAGGTGTTGAAGGTGTTCGTGATATTTTTAATGCGGATGTTTCTATGCCAATTGGAAGTCTCCCTAGTCATTTGACAAACCTGATAAGTAGATACAAAACCGTATATTATGATTTTGATGAAACACAGAAGTCTAATGAGTTTTCAAAAGTGTTCCCATTGATACAAGCAAAGGATCATCGCTACCGGTATTCCATTGAAAACACTCTACGAGAGAACAGAGTCGTTCTTCATTCATTGAAGTCAATTACTGCTCCAATGAGAGCTATAAAGTCAGATGCTGAATTAAGAATGATGCGAATCGCTGGGAAGATATCTGGACGTGCTTACAATCAGGCGTATGCTCGGAGATTTAAGGGTGAGAAGGGACTTCAGGCTTTCCTAGAATACAAATTTGTTTCTGGTGGATGCGACAGAAATTCATACATACCAGTGGTTGCAGGCGGAAAGAATGCTCTTTGCATACATTACACACGTAATGACAATTTATTTAAAGGAAATGAATTTGTTCTTGTTGATGCTGCTGGGCAGCTTGGAGGGTATTGCGCAGATATCTCGAGGTCATGGCCAGTTAGTGGTAAATTTACCCCAGCTCAAAGAGATTTGTACGAAGCTCTTCTCAATGTTCAAAGGAAATGTATTACCATGTGCACGGAAGATTCGAATGTCTCGATAAATGATCTTCACTATAAGAGTGTCGCAATGCTAACAAATGAACTAAGAAATATTGGCTTTCAGGGATTGACGCAGTGGGATGTTATGCAGAAATTGTATCCTCATTATCTTGGGCATAACCTCGGATTAGATGTCCATGATGTGCCGACATATTCTAAGACTGCAAAACTTAAAAGGGGGCAGGTTATAACTATGGAGCCGGGCGTTTACGTTTCCGATGATCCAATGTGGCCTGCAGCTTATAGAGGAATGGGGCTTCGGATAGAAGATGATATTGCAGTTGGAAAAGATACAAATGTGAACTTAACTGTAGAAGCAGCTAAAGAAATTGATGACATTGAATCAATTGCTGCCAATGGTGTGACTACTAAGCTTGAGGAAGAAGTCACTGATGTGTTTTCGTTATGACATCCCGCCTTCCTTTCTTCGTTAGCTTTATTCTTAGAACTATCACTATCATGTACATAAATATATATAGATAAAGTTCTTATGGTATGTAAAATGTTTATATCTAAGATTTATCTGCCGGAAAATTTCTTGAAACTAGTGTACTAACAACCGCAGCCCTGGAACTGACTCTTGTATTTCTGGCGATGTCTTTGATCTTTGATGCAAATTTAGGAAACGCTGATGTCTTTTCATGATATTCAATAATCCTTTGTTGATAATCTATTTTGAAGTTCAAGTCAAATAATGAAATAAGTTCCATAACCTCTGAATATAACGACTGCTCGTCAACAGCAAAGAACTTGGCCATGTCGGAAATCGAGACGCGCTGTATTAAAGATAAATAACTTATGTATGCTTTCAATCGGAGAATCCGATAAATATTCGGAAAGCACTTGGAGAGTTGGAAATCAGGCTCATAATATTTTTCAAAGCTTTTAAGAATGTCAAGAGAATTTGAGTAATTGCAAACAGAATAATTGTCAATGAGAAGTTTTAACTGTTTATCCTTTGACAGAAACATCTTTACCAAAGGATTACTCCAATAGTGATTCCATTCGCTTGCCTCTTTAGATACCAAAATCGACAAGCACGTCAATCTTAAAAGATCAGTATTAATAACAACGTCATTGTCAAAGTGTTTCTCGATCACTTCAAATGCAGATATCTCCGGCATATCTGAATTCTCTTCAATTATATGGTCAAACTCCTGCACAACTTCTTGATAATCATCCTCAATAAAGGATCCATAAATAAGGTACCATCGACAATGCCAATAGCAGATGGTCTCGCTCATCGATAGTTTTAAATGTTTGTTGCAATAAGAGTCTGAGGTCAGTTCGGAATCACCATCTTCGAGTTTGCTAACACATGCTATATTTTCATCAGGATCATCATCTTCAAGTGTATATAACTCTGATTCCTTGATGAATGATAGGGTCTGTTCAAGCTTCTTGGATAAAAAGCTTCTAGTCATCCCTATAGAATTATCATAATCCCGTAATATCATATAATGTTTCAGTTGTTCAAATGACACATTCTTATAGTACTTTAGATATGATTGATTGATGTTGTAATAGAAACTGGTGTTGTCTGTAATATAATCGCTGGAATCTGTTGATAAGAGTAAGTCAATGGATTTCCTTTCCAGGAGGTCAGACAATAAATTGAAGTTCTTTTCAGAGACCGGCTCTTTACTTAACTGTTCAATTTGTGATTCATATCTCTTATTTATAACTTCCATCTGCCTGTTCAAATCTGGAACCAAATATGGATCGGTGTACTTCTGGTACAATTTTATGTAGTTCGAAGCATTTCTATGAAGTTTACCAAGAGCCCGAATTAGATTTCCTGCTCTTTTCAGAAGATTATAAAGAGAGCCGGGTTTTAATATCAAGTCAAGCACCCGCTCAATAAATATATGTATATTTGGATCGGTACTTTCATTATCAATTAAAAAGCAGATCCTCTTTATGTATGGTAGGCCAGCTGATAATTCAAGATTATATTAGTATCGGGGATAATATGACATAGAATAAGTAGATATGACTTACGCTTATAACGGCCCATGTAGGAATCTAACTTCTGAAAGCCCATTCTTCTATTGCAAAGATTTTCAATTGTCTACTATGAATCGCCTCTTGTTTGACATCATCACATACGTAAAATTAATAGGTATATCTTTTTTCTCATAAAGAAGCAATACGAAGTATGGGAACTGGTTGAGTGGAATTTTTCAGTGATCGTTTTTTTTTTTTTTTTTGGCTTATTGATTACTCCGATAACAGTGCAGTAAAGTTGACTTCTTCTTCTCCTTGTTTGTAAGATACAAATATTACTCTTATAGCATACAATAGAGTAGAACTATCTAGCTACTTATGTATACTCATATATTTCAAAAGGGCAGTTGTATATATTTTCAAGCAAGATGCGTTAAAACATTTGCTCGAGCTAGGACTGGAAGTCATACTAGGGATAGGTTGCAACAAGCTGTCCGTTCAGGAAAGAACTTAGCCAAAGAGCAAGCAAAAGAAAGGACACATTTGAAGTTTTTACATAGGAAGAATTCACGCCCCGTGAAAAACAATTCTGCAATAATATTAGTGGAAAGTTTACTTCAAAAGCAATTCCCCAGTGATACTGAAATAGGACCCCTGACTCCATTTACAGATGAAGACATTAAGGTTATATTCAATCAACGGAACAAAAGGCTAAAGTACAGAATTTTAGGAACATCTGGAAACCAACTGCAAAATTCGGTCATAGTAGATCGGGATGTCACAAAGTTTTTGAAAAGGGGGGATCTGACCAGAGCTGTTCTATTGGCGGAAATGGCAGGTGAGAGTGGAGTATTTGCATTAGGGACAATACTCAAATCACTTCTCAAAGAGCAACGCTTTAATATAGCTCTTTCGATTTTCAACAAAATTAAGAAAAGAAATATAAAGCCTGATGGGCGGGTTTTAAATATCATGTTTTCTGGCCTTACTAGTAATTCAGAGAAGGGTTCACAGCACACACTAACTAGTGAACAGATTCAAAAGCTCTATTCCATATTCTTGTCGACCTTGAAAAAGTTGCCAGATGAACTATCTATTATTCATGTTAACTCACTACTCAAAGCATTTCGTACGGCTAAGAGGCCAGACCTTTCAATAATGCTATTTGATCAAGCCGGAAATACAAAGGTGAAGGCACTACGCCCAGATTTAAGGACATATACCGAAATGTTTTCCAATCTACGTTCATATACAGATGACTTTCAGATGGCTGTGAAAAAAGCGGAAGCACTATTTGCAAGAGTACAAAGGAATCCAGCAATTAAAATCGACTCGGAGCTTATACGTTCTTACTCTTCCGTCTTTGTGTTTTCAAATGATGTTCGTCTTTGTGCTAGAGCGGTTACAATTCTCAGGGATTGGTACAAACTTTGCAAAAAAGAGGATATAAATGAAATAATAGACCCATCGAAATATGATGAATCTTTACTGCATAAAGGAAATAGGGTGATCTCTGAAGATGTGGATGTTGAAAGACAAATTTTATTACCTCGCAATGAGATCAATCTCAAGAAGCGTAAACGGTTTGATCCGGATGAGACGATTCTAAGAAGATACGAAAGCTTGTGTCATCTTTTCAAAATTGATAACACATATATCAAAAGTAAAGACACAACCATATCCTAGAGAGAGAAAGCTACTGGTAAACAGTAACCCACATTCTATACATAGTTAAAATACAAACATATAGATATTTAATCACCTAAAAACAAAAATTGCATAAGAGGTAATTCCAATCAAGTTAGCCAATGATATGAAACTTTTAATCCCCTGCCATTTTCTTATCCTTCAAATACAACCACTCTGATGTATAAACTTGCAGACTTAAAATAAAAGCACCAATTGTCACAATTCCTCCGAATCTAAACACCCATGCCATCGACTCGTCTAGTCCATCCTTATTCTGAAACAATTTGAACAATATAGACGATGTAACCGAGGACAACATCTGAGGAGCAGAAACGAACACATTATGAATAGCTAGTATAATTCCGGAATCATGTTCCAACTTTGTATAATAATCAACTAGAGAAGGGGAAAAGTATATTTCATTTTTCTTGTCCACGTCAAAAAGATTCGTTAATATCCTATATGTACCATCAGCAGGTGAAGTTGTACCTTCAGGTCCTTCTAGGTTTGAACTAGTATGATTCTCAGTAGACGGTTTCTTCTGATCATGTAGTAATTGAATCCGTCGAATGTCATTTATCCTACCCAATTCCTCACTTATCATTGCAAAAGGTATCCATATTGCACAGCCCCATGAAAATCCCAAAATTCCGAATAAGGCTATTGCAGGCACAGATGATTGAACAGTAAAAGTTGCTAATGTTCCCAAAATAAACACCAAGTGTGATATGATCCACAAATTCTTCAAAGAGAAAATGTAGTGCCATTGACTTGTGTTAGATATTTTCTCAACGAAGTATGGGCAAAATATATCGACAATAAATGATACGATGGAGTTCACAAGTAAGGCTAGCGTTCCACGTCTGGTGCTCTCATCGATAAGACTCTGCCTAATATCTTGTGGAACTTTGCTAGGGTCGTTATATCCATTTTCATATAGGTATAATTCTCCAACATATGAACTGGTGTAAAATAGCATAGGAAAATATCCAACCCAAGCAAAGAACTCAGTGTAACAAATAATTTTAACTTGAGGTGGAAGTCTTTTGAACGAGTACCAAATGCCGGTGAAGAAGATTCTGCATTGTACCAATAACTTCTTCGCTTTCTCGGCATCAATGCCATTATCTCGTAATCTTTGAATTTCCTGTTTTCGTTGTTGCCTAATCATAAAATCTTCTTTAGGATTCTTCTCCTTAATGTACCAACAGCAAAATACTGTTATGGAGAACATCATAATTGAGACGATAATACTGAGAACTTTGAATTGAGTGTTCCCGAAAAATGGTAACAGTTTAGGGAGATCGGTAGATCCAAAGCAAAAGCCCAATATATTAAATATGCCAATCATCCGAGCCGCCCAAGCATTTGCAATTTGTTCTTGAGAAGTAGGGGTAACGTCAACTATCAAAGCTCTTGCTGACGCTTGGATGACAGCTATAGAGAAGTCTAATATGTAGACGTCAAGAAAGGCAAATGGAATTGTAGACAAACTAATTTTTTTGTCATCCTTAGTGTGAGCAAGCGATGCCACAATGTCCTTTGAATGTGATAGTAATAGTAAGGATATTAGAGTGGAGAATGACCCTGCTAGGATAAAAATCCTTCTGCGGCCCCAAAAGAAGTCACATCTATCACTCAAAAGACCAACAATCGGTTGACCTATTGTGCCTGATAAAGGTCCAGCTAGCCAAACCAATGCTAAAGTCTGCTTAGACAATCCCAATGAGAGAAGAAATGGTGTGGCCTCAGAGAATTCGGTGGACCAAGCCAATTGTAGGCCACCTACAACCATGGTGAGAACAACAATATAGAATATAGACCTAGTGGGATTTGCGCTGTTCAGACCTGTATCTCCAACATATTGCAAATCCTGAGGTTCAAAGCTATCATCACTATTTTGTGTAGATCCAACAGATCCATTGATAGTTAGTTGGCCGTCCTCAGGAGGCTGTCTCATTGATATCGCAGTGGATTTATACAACTTGAGTCAGTGCAAATAAAACCCTATACTGGATCTCAGAGTAATAAAATTGTGACCCATCATAACTAGGGCCGAAGAACAATCTTAGTTGCTAAGTGTAATTTTTAAGCATAGCGATGAAATAATTCGCAATACTAAGGGACTGACTTACTCGCACTCGCCCTTGAATTGGCGATCCGGATTGGAGGAAGATTTGACTTAATTGCGCCGTACTAATTTAATCCCACTTTTTCCCCAGATGACGTAAGCAGAATTTGAAAGAAATCGGAGATCCATTACAAGGAAATCGCGCTCTGAGGCTTACTTTAACGCGTTTTATATTTTGTTCTGATTATATACAAACTCACATCGTTCTTCAATATTTATAGCAACCAAGACGTACATCGAAACTAGAAACATGGAAACGGGAATACAGTATAAAATCAACGAGGTGATAGATCATGATACCAAAAAAATGCAATCCCGCATTCAAGATCCAAGTCCTATTTTTCAAAAAAAGAGGAGATGTTCCATACTAGAAGATGAAATCAGGTTTGATAGGGGGTCTAAAATTCAGGTTTTGAATAATCTGGAAACCAAAAAGCATCATGTAGCATCTCAAGCGCACAGTAAGTAAATTTTCAGCAAATGCATGGGCGGCAAACTGGTTTACTAACAGATATTTGAATATTAGATCATACAATAACACTTATGATAGAAGCTTCGAAAGAATTAAGTCGACGTGAGCGATATCAAGAAATGCTACCATTTTTCCAGAGCACGCTACAATCGGATGAAACTAGAGATCATGTGTCTAACTCCAGTATATCGTCCTATAAGCAGAGACCCTTTTGGCCTGTATTGATAAAAAGGTACAGTTCTGGGGTGTGATGGCATAGGAATGATGGATCCCACCCAATATTTTGGAAGCTAAAATTGGGCACTTGCACTATAGTATGATCAAGAGCACTGGCTTTGCAGTTATTAATTGTGATCTTCTGAAATCAGGTTTTATTCAGTTTGCACAATAAAATGTGGATAAAGAAGGAGTTATTTTTGGGCGAGGAATCTTGAAGTCCAGACTAAACTTTTTTTTTTTTTTCAGAGGATTACTGCTTTTTTTATCCTAAAATTAGTAGTGTTTACATGAAGCCATGTTTCTTAACCGGAAGAAGCGGTCTGCCTGCTGCATGCGAGTTCTTTTTTTCTTCTTTTTTTTTTTTTTGGACCGTCTTTCATAGTCGATCGCTCACCCTCGCATCTTTTCTAAATAATTGACCGTTGACCAATTCATTCTTAGTAGCTTCGAGAGTAAAAATCGATATATTTTAAGAATGAGCAGGTAAAGAATCCACCTTATTCAAATATTGTTCTTTGAGCACGATATTCTTTTTTTTTGCTGAGGTAGATGCGCTTTAAGCCTGGCAATATTACACCCTTGGAAAATTCTTGAGGAGAGAATATTCATTACATTCTCGGCATATTTGTCGGCATTCATACCTGTAATATTATATTAGCAGAAGGAAAAAGAGGAGCAAACGGCCTTTAAAGATGACCACATACGAAAAATTGGTTGAAGGTGCCACCAAGATAAAGTTGGCTCCACCAAAGCCGAAATATATAGAGCCTATTCTTATGGCAACTGCAGAAGGCGAAGATTCCGATGCTTTTCAGACTGTTGTAAGAACTCTTCAGAGGAGATTACAGGATTCAGCATGGACAATTGTGTATAAATCACTCATCACATTGCATATCATGATACGGGAGGGAGAGGTGGATGTTACAATACATTATCTATCTCTTCACCCGAACATGTTGAGCTGCAAGATTTCAAATAGTGGTGGACAATACATTTCTAACGGGGGAAGTTTGCGGACATTGACAGCATATGCAAACTATCTTACATCGAGAGCGAAGGAATATTTTGGAACAAAACATGACTTTATCAGAGAAACTAGAAGTCCGGTTGGATCGTGGAGTTCACGTGCCGCAGTCTCAAGTCTTCGGAAATTATCGATAGAGAAGGGACTCCTGAGACATATAGAGAGTGTTCAAAGACAAATTGATGCATTGGTCAAATGCCGGTTTCGTGAGTCGGAAGTGAACAATGATCTAATTGTCTTAGGATTCAGAATGCTAACTACAGACTTACTTTCGTTATATCAGACGTTAAATGAAGGTGTTCTCAACATTTTAGAGCATTTCTTTGAATTGAGTAAAGTGGATGCAAATAGAGCCTTCGATCTATATACAACATTCACAAAAGAAACCACGAAAGTGATCGAGTTTCTGCGGGTTGCAAAGCATCTTGAGCGGATTACCAAACTTAGAGTTCCAACCATCAAGCATGCACAAACCAGCTTAACAAAGTCTCTCAAGGAGTATATTGACGATCCGTACTTCGAGGTCAATAGAAACCAGTATTTGGCTGAAAAGCAGGCAAAGAAGGATGAGGGAGAGTCTGGCAGGAAGAAGGATAAGCAATCGCGGAAGAAGGGGAATCAGCAATTGCAGAACAACAAGAGTGAACATAAAAAGAAGAAGCCTTCTGATGGAAATCGAAGGCTTAGTCAGGGAGAGCAGCTTTTTGGCGCTCAACCTCAGCAAGAGCAGGCGTCTGGACAAGTGGCAGCAGGACAGATGACACCTGTTTTAACTGGAGGTCTTGTCCTGCAAACTACTGGATTCAATCCGTTTACTGGTATGGGTGGTTTTCAGACCACACCTCTTGCTCCAGTACCAGAATATCCTCAGCAGCAACAGCAGCAGATTCCTCCACCTATGCCAATTGCCACCTCATCTAGCCCCGTTGTGCAGAATCCCGTTCTAAATAGCTCTGTCTCTATGCCACTTCAGCCACAGTTTAGTGCCATTCCAAGCCCCCAACAGCAGGCGCCGGCTTCTAATGTTCCAATTCCATCTTCTGTTTCTTCTTTAGGGTATGCACCTAGTCAGATCGGCAATATTCAACCCCAAGATGCTTTTCCAAGAGCACAAACCACTGACAGTGTTCCTACTGGAAGTTTGAAAAGATCTTCTACAAATCCGTTTGCTTCTGGCTCCACTCAGCAGAATGCAACATTGGGTAGCAATCCGTTCGCACAGACTCGGTTTGCGTCAGACTCTAGTACTACTGCTATAAGTTTCAGCAACTCTCCTATAGAACAGCCAGCATCCTCACAGTGGAAAAGAGCATCGTTAAATCCTTTCACGTCCGCTGCACCAGCTCCTACTCAAGAGCGAACTTCTATCGTAACCCAGCAACCATTGAAACCACAAGCCACCGCAGGAGGCTTGGAGAATCTTCCAACTATTCCGATCTTTCCTGAAACCAAGAAAGCAGCGGAGCAACAACAGAGAAATGCTATGGCTGGGCAGGAATTACAACAACAAAAGACACAACTCATGTTTCAACAACAACAGCAGTTACAGCAACAACAACTTCAACAACAACAACTTCAACAACAACAACTTCAACAACAGCAACTTCAACAGCTCCCTCTGCAAGGAACTCCTACTGGATCTTATAATCCGTTTGCTCAAGCACAGCCTTCCCAGAACTATGGTCAGGGCGGTGGACAAATGACCCAACCTTCACAGACACCGAATGGAACCTCCAATGTTTACGATGGTCCAAATTTGATCGGATAATCTGCTTTTGTTAGTGGGCTATTGGTGAGCATTTCAACGGAGATTCTACGTTATTAGATCCTTCTTCTTTTTCTTCTTCTTCTCATAAGGTGCTGCGTCCTTAGACACCTGCATTATTCGTATTTGAATTGTAAAAATAGAACGATTTTGCTACTTTCATAGTAAATACTGAATGAATTGTAAAGTTGACATTGAGTTTGAATAGCGAGAAAATTAAATAAAAAATGGGCAAGAAGGGCTCAAAGTTTCGTTAGTGCACGTTCACCTAAATTGCTCAACCCCCATTAAAAGTCGGGCGTTTGAATTAAGTACGAAGGGGAGGAGGAGGGGAAAAAAAGCGAAGCGAGGTCATCAGTTTCGTACGAAAGGGACTTCCTTTCGAAAGTATGAGAAGCAATCATGAATTAGTGGACAAGATTCTTGTACTCCTCTCTGGCTTTTCCGTCACCTCTTTTCACAAACTTCTTAATTAACTCGTCACTTTTAGCATCAGCATTGTATTTTTCTGTATCATATTTTGCCTCTGTGTTTCTCCTTTTGACTTCCTCTTCTTGGGAAAGCCTACTGCCAATTGCATTAGCAAAAGTAGGCCTTGCAAGGTATGAGGTCAATAAGACAGGGACTGCAGCAAGCAGCACACCCCCAAAAAATTTAACAGTAGTAGCGGCCATGTTGAATTGTATGAATATGTATTTAAATCTTCTTTTTTACTTAATGAATAACAAAATGATTATGTTTGAAACGGTACCATAAACTAAAAGAACAAGCAAGTAGAAATGAATGCACTTTTTTTCTGTCGATTAGGATTCGATATCCAAAGGAAATGTTACTCAATTTATACAAAACATCAAAAGCTTAATATACTACTTAAAGTTAAAATGCATATAAAACAATACTAACGTTTATGGACAATGACAAATAATGATAAGAAAAAACAATCATGTCATATCACAATTTGGTTGAGATGTGATTAATTTGCTTAAACCTTAAACAACTCTAATAAAGATGGTGTGATTTTTTGCTACGTTTATAACCCCCCATTTAAGTAATTAAGGAATTTTTTGGACTCCGCAATTGTTGTCACTGCCAGCAGTGGTGAGATTTTTTGTCATCTGTTTTTTCCACCTGAATTTAATCATCTTCTTCTACTTCTTTGTTCTTTAAAAGAATAAATAAGTTGTGGGAACAGAATAGAGCTGGACATCCAGCTAGATTTTGGCTGAACTCCCCCTTTAAATTTATCGTTCAAGTTGTATCTTCATATAAAATTTTCACAGTTGCCATAGGCAAAAAGTAGCTTTGCCATACCAAGTCTAAGTTAAAGGTACGTATATAACGCATATCTTGGCTTTTTTTTTTCTGGAATCCCAACCTCGCACTATTCAAGATAATTATCAATTGCTTTCCCAGCTGTCAATCGAGAATTAAAAGCATTCACGTACACACATAATTATTCTGTTAGAGTTTACCTGCTAGCTTGTAACTTAATAATGTTGATTCCATATCTGATAAATCAAATTTAACGTCGAATAGTGTGTTCTTACTTAACTAATGACTAAATATAAGACATTGAGGCAAGAACACCCAAGGACACTCGTCAGGTCGATTGACGTGACAGGGGAAAAAATAGTCTTTCGTCTAAATCCATCAAATTCTCATCCGGCTGTGCCAAAAATTCTGGAACATTCGTGGGCAGCAAGTGCAGTGTCCTAGCAAGATCTGATTTTTACTTGAGTGGAAAACTAGTGACAAATTTATAGGCAACAAAATACGGGGAAAAAATTGGCTTCCTAAGCGAGGGTTTCATTTTCGCCTTTGATGCCCTTCAATGTTTCTTCATTTTCACTTTTTCACCTTAGTTTTGCATAAGTAAGTAAGAAGTTAATCAAAAACCGTTAATAGAAAATGTCGGATTGGGACAACGTTACAGTTATAGGAAGAAAGGCTAAAAGAGGATCCAGTGGTCCACGTGAGAAGGTTGTTAGATCGTCCGGAGCCCTTAATGCTGCCAGGAGACAAGGTGCAGTCACAGCTGTTGAAAAGAAATACTACGCTGGTAATGTTAGAGGAGATCCAGAGGGACAACATTTGACAAAAGTTGATCGTTCCGATGATATTGTTATTCCAAAGAAATTGGATTCCAGTGTTGGAAAAGTTATCCAGAAAGCCAGACAAGATAAGAAATGGACTCAAAAGGACCTTGCACAGAGAATCAACGAGAAGCCTACAATTGTCAATGAGTATGAGGCAGGAAAGGGTATTCCAAACCAGCAAATCTTGACTAAGATGGAGAGAGCATTAGGTGTGAAGCTTAGGGGTAAAAATATTGGAGGCCCACTTTTCAAAAGAAAGAAATAAATAAAGCGGTGACTTCATATAGAGGTTGTGATGTATCATATCTTGCTACTGCATACTTTCTACTTCTTGTCAGATTTAAATGGATAATGGCATGGGCTCCTTTTTGCTGCATGAGAATGCGTGTTATTGCATTAAGTGGTACATTTGACGTTTCACTCCATATACATTTTGCAACGAAGTTTTATGTACACTCATACGAATACCTGCATTTGGAATAATGACACTTTTCAAATGTGATAGTTTCAATTAGATTTGGTAATAATTTTAATTGTCCGATCGTTTATCTGTTCACACTCAGCAATCTGTAGGATGAAATTCGATTTTAATGTATTAGTTTTTGCTTTTTTTTTTTTTTTTTTTTTTTGTACACAAGATTTACCTCTGTAATTTTCAACCTGATTGTGTACGTAATTGGCATTCCTTTTGAATTTTCGAAAAAAAGCTTCTTGTGCGGAACACTTTCTGGGGTCAACGTCGTTTTTAAACTATCAGCATTTTCTTCTAAATCACTACTTTTAATCAAGGCAAAATAAACCAAAAGCATCATGGCGACTGCTTACGAGTCAAAACTCAAATTTCCTGAAGAATCGGTGTTTTCTTTAAGAAATGAAGTTCTCAAACTAGACACATATGATCAAGTGAAGCCTTACATAGAACAACTATCTGAGAAGAAAAACCTACAAAAAATTGATCTATCTGGTAATACTATTTCTCCAGAGGTTTCTAGGTACTTTGCTAAAGAGTTTTTGAATCACAAGAACACTTTAAGAGAGTTGAACTTACAAGATATATACACTTCCAGGGACAAGAATGAGATTCCAGCATCATTGAAAGAATTCTTTGATGTTGTTCAGCAACTTCCACATTTACAGGTTTTGAACTTGAGTGACAACGCTTTCGGACAAGACACCATCGAAGTGTTGGAAGACTTTATATCGAAATGTAAATATGTTGAACACTTTATCATGTCAAACAACGGCCTCGGCCCTTTATCCGGCTCCAGAGTTGGTAAGGCTTTGTTTAAGATGGCTAAGCTCCGAGAATCGGAGAAAGAAAAAGACGCAGATGTTAGAAGCTTGAAGACTTTCTGGTGTGGCAGAAATAGACTTGAAAGTGGCTCTGCTGAGTTAATGGCTTTAGGTCTCCGTTCCAACAAAACATTAGAGGATGTTAGGTTGTATCAAGATGGAATCAGGCCCAACGGTATTGCTAGACTAATTCATCATGGATTATCACATTTGCATGACTTGAAAGTTCTTGATTTGGATGATAATACTTTTACAGTTGCTGGTTCCATTGCATTGGCTGATGCACTTCCAAGTTGGCCTGAGTTGAAAGTTTTGAACGTCAACGATTGTCTGTTGAAAGCAAAAGGTTCTATTAAGCTTCTTGAGAAATTGGCTGAGATATCTGATAAGTCTAAGTTGGAGCAGATTAAACTACAATATAATGAGCTTGATACGAATGCCTTGAAGTTGTTGGCTGGTATACTTCCAAGTATGGTTAGGGTGCCAGATCTCGAGTTGAACGGTAATATTTTTGAAGAAGACTCTGAGTATATTGATAAAATAAACAGTATTTTTGCACTTAAAGGATCTGGATCCCTTGACGAGTTGGACGATTTAGAAGAGCCAGACTCTGATGAGGAAGAAAGTGAAAGCGAAGATGAAAATGAAAGTGAAATGGAGGAAGATGAAGATCAACGGAAAAAGGTGGAAGAGAGATTGATATTGCTTGAAGAACAACTTGCTGGTACTCATATATAAATTTAGTTTTCATTTCATGATTTTGTAAAGAGAACTAACTACTCATAATAATAAGATCTAGCTGTTTATTTGTAATTTTTCACAATATTTCCCAAGCTATTGTCTTTCTATACTTTTAGATATCTGTTCCTTCAGGTTTTTAATTTGTTTGTCTTTTTTTACCCATCTTCTTTCTAGCCATTTTTCCATCTTATCTCTTCTCAAAGGAATTCGAGTCAGAAGTTTTGAATGCACATGAACTACCACCGTAATATCAGATTCGCATAATCCAAATGCAGCAAGAAGTGATGGCCCTTCAAATATAACATTTCCGGACTCATCCTTGTAGTAATAAACAATTGAAATGTCGTATAACACGTTGAACGTAGTCTTGTAAAGACCACCAACACAGTTTGCAAACCCTGAATATCTAGGATATAAGACATTCTCTAGATGAGGAAGGTAGTACTTTTCTCCCATAATTTGTTCCATTTTGGAGCTTTTTTCTGTGAATATATTCACCTCTGGAAAAGTAACCAACCATTGGACGCCTGATTTTTGTTCCAAATACTGATTAAATGTCGAACCTAATGTATCTGAATCTAAATCCCAATTTTCATCTGCCTGTGATATATCTCTCCACAACTGTAGACTTGGCATATTCCAAATTTGATACCAAGTAAAAAAGCTTAATTTGGGCAATAATATAGAAGTCAAATCTTTAGCAAGCATGTTCTCATTACCAAATTCATTATCCAAAGACTTTGTGGTCAAATATGAGAACAAAATGTAGTCCACTAAAGAAACATGATTGCTTATTAGAACTGCATCCTCAACCTCAAGTTTATCCCCTTCAATTATGATCTTAAAATTGTTTAATTCCTGGATTTAGTTAGTCTTCTGAGAGGGAATGCCTTCAAAAACAATTATACTTACCAAGATATAACAACAAAGGGTCCAAAATCCTGCTTGAAAATATTCATCATATATTTTTTTAGTTCTGGGAACAATTGTTATTAATGGATAGGATATGATTGAAAATAGTCTATAGCACATAAAGTATATCAACAAAATAGCAACGAAACCAAAGCTCCGAAGAATCTTCAGGTAATTGGTATGAGTTTCGGCTGCCTTTCGTAAGGTATTTTCACCTAGATGATACCAGAGCTCTGACTTCATCTGAAAGGCTATTTTGTTTTCCATATTTATATTATGTATTATATTCAGTGATTCTAATTATTGCAAGTTCAGTAATAGTGTCTGGATTCTTGATAAAATCCATCACAACAATAACAAAAAAAAAGGATTGGATCCTGTTGATCCTTAAAATTTCCTTCTTTGTTTCCTGCAAAAAAAAATTTTTTTCAGAGTCCTTGGATAAATTTTCAAACCGTTATCTATCGTCTCGTATTTCAAGGCTTTATATTAAAACACAGCTACATTGCATAGGGATCTTTAAATAGCAAGAATACAATTGTATTAGTAAGATGTCGAGGGTTATAGTTAAAGGACTACCCATATATTATGATGAAGACAAATTAAGAAAGATTTTTTCTGAAGACGGAGCGGTCACTGATGTCAAGCTGGTAAAGAAGAGAAATGGGCAATCAAGACGATTTGCATTCATAGGCTTCAAAACTATGGAAGATGCTGAACGGGTGGTGAAATATAGGAATGGAACGTATATTGACACGGCGAAAGTGACGGTGCAACTCGCCAAGACAATGAGGGATCCAACATTACCACTTTCATTTAGAGAGAAAAGAAAGCAGCAAAGACTACAGGAGAAGAAGTTGGAGGAGAACTTGAGGAGACAAAACGAATTGGAGAAGTCTGTGAGATTAAGAAAAAAGGAGCGGAAAAGCAGTCATAAAACAGTTGATGAGAAAATAAAATCTAACCCAGAGCTTCAAGAATACATGGAGACAACAAAGACACATGGTGAAGGACGTTCTTGGAATAATGATGAAGTTGTCAATCCTGAGGATACACTCTCGTCCAGTTCTCTGGAAAACATTCTGAAGGAAAAAGTGGATAATAAGTCGGAACAAGACGAAAATGTGAATGAAGAAGAAGGTAGTAGTAGTAGTGATGGGTCGTCTTCAGAGAGTGAAGATGAGGATGGCAAGGATAACTTAAAAGTTGATACGAAGTCATCTGAGGAAAATACTGACGGGAATCGCAACAAAGATCAGAGTATGGATGACCTTGAGTGGTTTAAGTCAAAGCGAGTTTTGATACCGGAGAGACCTCACAATGAAGAGGAGAACACTAAAGAAGAAGATAGTGATAAGCATCATCATCATCATCACCACCACCACCATCACCATCATCATCATCATGAGGATAAAAATACGGATTCCGACAAAAATAAGGAACACGATAACTCAAAATCAGAGCATCCAACTGCTATCAAGAAGACGGAGAGAAAATCACAGGTAGAAATTGACTGTGAAGAAATAGAAAAGACAGGTAGATTGTTTTTAAGAAATATTTTATACACTTCAACAGAAGCAGATTTTCAAAAGTTGTTTGAACCTTACGGTGATTTGAAGGAGGTGCATGTGGCAGTTGACACTAGAACCGGCACATCAAAGGGATTTGCTTATGCGCAGTTCAAAAATCCTTCTGATGCTGTTGAAGTATATAAAGATCTTGATGGAAGTATATTTCAAGGAAGATTGCTACACATCATACCTGGAAAGCCTAAAACTGAAACTGGCCTGGACGAGTTTATTTTAAAGAATATGCCATTGAAAAAGCAGAAGTTCCTGAAAAGAAAGTATGGAGCAGCAAAGCAGCAGTTCAGTTGGAACTCGTTGTATATGAATAATGATGCTGTGTTGGAAAGTGTGGCATCTGAAATGGGAATATCTAAATCCGATTTGATTGATCCTGAAAGTAGTAGCTCTGCAGTTAAGCAGGCTCTTGCTGAGGCTCACGTGATTGGGGATGTGAGGAAATATTTTGAGAGTAAAGGTGTTGATTTGATGAAGTTTGAAGGAAAAGAGAAGGATGACCGTGTTATCCTTGTGAAAAACTTTCAGCACGGAACAACGAAGGAGGAAATTGGTGAAAAGTTTGCCATGTACGGAAAGTTAAATAGAATATTGATGCCTCCAGCAGGTACAATAGCTATTGTTGAGTTCAGGGATGCTCCAAGTGGAAGAAGCGCTTTTAATAAGCTTTCTTTCAAGCGTCTTGGCAAATCAATCTTGTACTTGGAAAAAGGTCCTAAGGACTTGTTTATCAAAGAACCTGAGAATGAGGATCAATTGATAACTGAGTCACAAGATACTCCAGGAGTAGAAAAAGCTAAGGTTTCCGGTGAGGACTTGTTGTCATCACAAGCAAGAGAGGAAAAGGGAGTTAGTACTAATAATGATGAGGACGTGGATGATGGTGTTGTTGATGGCCCTACCGTCTCGGTCTTTGTTAAGAATTTGAACTTTTCAACCACAGTGAAAGACCTTGAAACTCTTTTCAAACCATTGGATGGATATTGTCTTTCTGTGGTTAAGCAGAAACCTGACTCAAAACACCCAGGAAGGATGTTAAGTATGGGATTTGGATTCGTTGAGTTCAGAACTAAAGAGGATGCTCAAGCGGCAATAAATACCATGGATGGATTTGTGCTAAGTGGACACAAATTGGAGTTAAAACTATCTACTAGATCATCTGAGAATAGATCAAGCACGAAAAGGAAGAGATCATTGAAGTCTCCTAAGATTATTGTCAAGAATCTACCATTCGAAGCCTCCAGAAATGATGTCTTCCAGCTTTTCAGCTCTTTTGCACACTTAAAGTCTGTCAGAGTTCCGAAGAAATATGACAGGAGTGCTAGGGGTTTTGCTTTTGTGGAATTTAATACTATAAAAGAGGCTGAAACAGTGATGGATCAATTACAAGGTGTTCATTTATTAGGAAGACGTCTTGTGCTTGACTTTGCAGAAAAGGATGCTGATAACGCTGAAGAAGAGATCTCTCGTATGACAAAGAAAGCAAGAAAGCAGATGGATGCAACTAAGTTAGCTGGCTTTAGAGAGATGAATGAGAGTAAAAAGGAGCTTGACCTTGAATCTGATGATGAGTAGTTTTTTTACTGTTCGTGCCCGTATAGAGCTTGACTTTGTTTATTTTCTGTTATTAAAAAGGACGAATAATATATACATATATGCAGTACTGATTTAACGATGGTAGTAGTTTAGCTAGTCCATCTTAGTTTTGTTCTTCTTGATTAAGCCTTCCTTTACCACGAAATATTCCTCGTCGTGTTCCTTTGCTAAAGATAATGGATTCCATGAGTTTTCAATCTCACCTTTTGATGACAAAGGTCTAATTGTGTTCATCTCCTTTTGAAGCCCATCGAAATTCAAAATATTAGCCTTAGAAGTGTCATCAATTAGTCGTGTCATCTTAAGCTGACTCTCTTCTTCCTGCGGTATATCGACGGAGTGGAGTTTATTGACAAATTGTAGCTGTTCTGCTAATGATTGTTGGAGGGTGGATTTAGCTTTGGCCGAAATGGCTGTTTCAAGTCCAGAAAGGCTCAAAAGACCCTCTACCATCTTTCGTCCTACTTTTGTCGATTTATCGTAAATCATAAGATCCGATGTTTTCCAGCTAACTAACAGAAATAATCTTTCCAGTTCATCTTCATCTCCAATTTTCTTCCCCACAACCGCTTTCAGAGAAGATTCAGTTGATAGTAATCGACAACTATTCCTTAAACATAAAGCACTTCGAAGAATAACCATACTTTAGCGAAGATAAAATGCTTTGATAACTATTTCAATCTGAAATTGTTCACAAATGTACTTCGGTGCCATTTCAAAAATATATTACTACTGTTCGGTATTTTGTATCAATATCTAATTTTTTCTCCTTTACTCACTCGCATAGAATATGTTGGACAAAACGCAAGTGCAAATTGTCACCAAAATAAGTACACCACCCACCGTTTTGAATAATATATTTTGCAAGTTTATTGGTATCTCTATTTAATATGTTTATTTTGCCTCTTCTTTTCTCATTCAAGTGCAAAAATGTCAGTCTTTTAACATATCTATTTGATATCCTTAAGTTAAAAACCATACACCGTAAAGGGACTTCCTCCATTATTACACTTTTTACTACCTTCCCTAAAGCACAATAAATTTTCATACCTACAAACAAAAAAAAAATAAATATAAAAAAAAATTTCACTCGTAGAGAAAAAGTTTCATCAAGGATCAAATCCTGTTTCTTTTAGTTATCCATTATCCATATTACGGTAAGAAATTTCTTTGTCAGTAATATAGTATATTAAGAAGCGACAAAATGGCAAGAATTAAGAAGAGAGGAACGTCTGGTAATGCTAAAAACTTCATTACGAGGACAAGAGCTATAAGTAAGCTCCAAGTCTCTCTTGCAGACTTTAGAAGATTATGCATTTTCAAGGGTATTTATCCACGAGTTCCAAGGAACAAAAAGAAGGCAAATCGTGGCTCCAAAGCATCTGCAACATTCTACTATACTAAGGATATTAAATATTTGATGCATGAGCCTCTCATCAACAAATTTAGAGAGCATAAGACTTTTGCCAAGAAGCTTTCTAAGGCTTTGGGTAGAGGTGAAGTCGGCGATGCTAAGAGATTGGAGGAGAATCGTCCTAGATACCGGTTAGATAGAATCATCAAAGAGAGATATCCTTCTTTTATAGATGCATTAAGGGATCTCGATGATGCCTTGAATATGTTGTTTCTTTTTAGTACTATGAGAGCCACAACTAAGGTTCACTCAAAGGTTGTTGCACAAGCGACGCAACTCACGAATCAATGGATGGCATATATAGCAAGACAAGGTGCTCTTAAAAAGGTTTTTGTTTCCATAAAGGGAGTCTACTACTCCGCCAACATCAAAGGACAAGAAATTATTTGGCTTGTTCCTTTCAAATTCCCGCAGAATATTCCTTCAGATATTGATTTCAAGGTCATGGTCACTTTCTTGGAATTCTATGCTACTTTACTACACTTTGTTCTCTATAGACTTTACACTGAAGCTGGTCTCGTCTATCCTCCTAAGATCAATGAAACACGTATCAAAGGTATCGGTGGATTGAATGCTTATGTTCTTCAGAATAGAGCTAAGGCAGATAATGAGGAAGACGGTAGCTTGTTGGACCAAGAGCAAGTTGATGATGACGCATCACATACAGAAAGAAAATTAACCACAGAGGAAATTTCAAGAGCTGTTAAGGCCGATCAAAGAGAAGCAGAAGCAGAAGCAGATACTGTGGCTGATGACAAAGAAAGCTCTCCAGAAGCGAAAGAAGAGGAGAAATTGGATGAGTTTGTTGATGAGAACAAGATCAAAGGTGATACTTTACTTCAACCAAGGAGTGAGGAAAATGAGGCCTCGAAGCTATTTTCGAAGTTTGTTTTTTACATTGGTCGTGAGGTCCCTGTTGACATCCTCGAATTCGTTATTCTTTCTGCCGGTGGTAAGGTTATAAGTGAAGCAGCCTTGGATGAATATACCTTGAATGGTGGGGCCGATGCAAAAGTTGACCTTTCTTCAGTGACTCATCAGATAATAGACCGTCCAAAGATTGCCAAAAAGGTTCAAGGTCGGACGTACATTCAACCTCAATGGATATTTGATTCAGTGAATAAGGGAGAGCTTCTATCTGTGTCAGATTACGCTCCTGGTGAGACTCTACCTCCACATCTTTCTCCATGGGGAGATTCTGGTATTTACAATCCTGCAGAGCCAGTCATGTTGGAGAAGAGTGAAGACAACGAAAATGAGGCAGAGGCAGAGGAAGAGGAAGCCTCGGACGATGGTGAAAAAACAGAGAAGAATGAGGATGTTGATGAGGATAAGGATTTGGAGGCACAGAAGGAATTGGAGTTGGAAGCATCTGGTGTCACATATTCAGAGATCGCCAAGAATGAGAAGGGCAGGAAGAATGGTAAGAGTAAGAAGAGAAAGCTTACAGAAGCCGAGGAGGAGAAGGAATTAAAGTTAATGATGATGACGAAGAAGCAGAGAAACTTGTACAAGAGAATGAAATATGGACAGAACAAGGAAGAAGTCAGAAAGAAAGAGTTACAGAAGAAGAAAGCTCAGCTTCAAAAGTCCAAGGAGAAGCTCGCAAAGTTCAATCAGAAGAAGTGAGTCCTATTAACATTTTATCCTTTCAATTAGAGAGTGTTTGTATTTTTCACCCGTTTAAAGTAATATATTTTCAGAATTCAAAACAGTACGTTACGTTGTAGGTTTTCTCGCAAAAGGAATAATAAAGTAACAAAAAGCTAAGAAATAAAAAAGCGATGTAAAATTCTTCCTGGACCTCAATAGTGATGTTGTCTATAGAGTTTTTTTGTTTTTTTGGAATGAAATCCCTACAGTGTTACTCTCCATATTAATGTGAAACTATGTGGCTTCTTTAGATGATCAAATGTATCGGATAACTCATTGAACATTGGCCAATAGCTAGATTAAGTAAACTGGTCTTAAATATTTTTTCCATTTATGTATGTACTCATACAAACTAAGTTTACTGACTGGTGCCGTTATATGCTTTCAGCGGACTAACTAAAAAAATTTTCTCTTTGCATTTATCTCGCTTACTGGTCGATATTTTTTCCACCACTATTTTAACCATCCATCCTTCTTTTCCGCTGAAGATCAGCATTCTATAGAACACATCCAGTTGGTAAAACTTTACATACCCTCGCTTATCGGTATTCTTCCATGCATTTTATGGACTCCAACTTTTGCAAGTGTGTCAATTCAAGGATTTCGAAAATTTTATAGCAGCATCTAACTTTTGATTTATGTGTACATTCTTATGTGTTCCATTAAGCGAGCACTAAAAACCTAGAGCTGTATTTTTCCTACTCTCAAGACAGCCCTATTTCTGTGTTAGGATTTTGTAAACCAGATTAAACGTAGTCTCAGTACCGGATTTCCCAATTTTTTTATTGTCAAGATACGGGTACTATTGTTCTAATTTTCCCGCTTAAATCCAATAAGAACCAGACCCCCGCCGGGCCTTCCAGGAATTAACAAGGTGCGTTCGATTGTTGCCTGAACTTTTTTTTTCTCTTTTTGTTCTTTTCGTCTGTCCCTATTTTAATGTCGAAAATTGCATTGCGCACTCTTTTTTTTTTTGTGGAAATTTAATAGCATCACCACATTTAATCTACGCTGCACGTTATCAGCATTTCCTGACACTAAGTTCTCTCCACCTTTATTCTGTTGTTTTTGTTGTTTAATGTTTATGCTCTTCACTTGATTTACAATTAATATTTAAGGATATATATATATCAGGTTGTGCTAAACACTGAGCATTGTTTACATCAGTAATTGCGCTCCTCGCTTTTCGCATATCTAGTTATCGACTATTTACTGACTTAAGTTTACCACAACTCAAGTTCACAAATTTTTTTTTTTTTTTCTGACCGCATACAATTAATGTCTAATCAAGGTGGACTTCCAGAGGGTAATACGATTGGTGAAATTCAAAGACCGATTTTTACAGCTCATCCTGGGACATCACAAAGGTACATATCTTCTGGTTCCCAGCTTAAACTTGATCCAGTGACGGAATCTTTCGACTCTATTTCCAAATCACAAAGTCCAATCTCTAATCAAATTCCAACTCCTAGAAGTGCCAACAGTTCACAACAGCTGGTCCAGCATCAGCTACAACGGGAGTTCATGGTGCAGCAAGAGCAATTTCAGGATGTCAGAGGGCAAGGTCTAAGCAATCACGATGGTTTGATAGGGACTGACTATCTTCCCAATTCAATGAATATAAATAGCAGTGTAACAAACTCTGAACCCCAGGAAAAAGATTACCTTGGTGGAACTGACATGTCGGCTATACCCAGAAAAAGATCTCGCAGCACAAATTCAGCCTCATTACCAATGCAACAATACAATTTCGCAACGCACCAAATGCATGGTAATGCAGAAAATTTTACTTCTAACAATCAGATTAATTCTTCCAGCGTTTCAGGTTCGCTAAACACATCTTACACTGAAACAGGCAGAAACCACCAACCTAGCACAGTTGATATGAGTCAGTCAAGAAGACGGCAGGCAAGTGGCAGTAATAGTAGTCATCCTATCGATTTGAAGGAGTATCAAATACAAGGACTTGATAACGGTACAATATCTACAAATACAATGGCTGCCGCTGCGGCATCAGCAGCAATGGGCAGTTCTGGTGGAATTTCTCCTCAGCAGGTGCAACAGTTAAGACAGCTTCAGGCAACTTACGGAAATTTGCAGACAAACATAAATAAGCAGCAACAACAACGGCAACAACAGCAACAATTTAGCCAATCCCCACAGCAGTATCAGGCTCAGGCAAGACCTCCAAATCAGAACCAGAATCAACCTCAAAGTGAGTATAACTCACCTGCCCGATCTATTACTCCCACTGTTAGAAATAATGCATCTCATCGACAAAACTTCAACTATCAGGGTTTTGTACCAATACAGCAACAGCATCAACAACAGCAGTCAGCCCAGAACCAACAGCCACAAGGCCAATATCACTACCAGCAGCATCAAACTCCACAACAGCAGGTTCAAATGTCCAATATGCCACCTCAAGGACAGCCATTCCAATCACAAGTTGGTAATCCAGGCATCCAGTATGTGAGTTATCAGCAGCCTGGTTCGTCTACACAGCTTAATTCACAACAGCAGCAGCAGCAACAGCAACAACGGCCGCAGCAATCACAACAATCGCAGCAAGGACCTATTGGGGTAAGCACGAGAAGATACATTCCAGCTGGCCCACAAAGCCAAGGGGGTCAAGCTATGCATCAGCCAGCCTTTTACGGTCCTCATATGCATGTGGATGGAAAGCCACAGCAAATTTCTTCACCAGCGCAAGCACCACAGAATATTCAGGTGCAAGGAATCTCCACTAGACAAGAGCTTGTGTTCAACAGTCCAATGGCTGGTCGACCCATTCCTGCTTCCGGTGGTCCAGTACCTCTTACTGGATATGGTTCCATTCCTAGAGGAGCCCCGGTGGCTCCAAATAGCATTGCATCATCAAGCTCCACACCAATTACAACAAAACCTATTCTTAAGACTTCTATGAACCCTTCAATGGTACCTGGTGTACCTGCAACTGTACCAACACCAGCACCAGCACCGGTACCTGTCGTACGTCCCCTGCCTGAGGACCTAAAGAGGATTAATGCGAATGCAGCTATAATTAGGCTGTTTGAGCTCTCCGAAAAGATTAGTGTTCGATTTGGATCTGTGAACATCAACTATTGGAAGGAGATCATGAATGAATTTTTCGATGAGAATGCTACAATTTCGGTAAATGTTAGAGATCATAAAGTCACTAGGCACTATAGCTTTTCGCACTCGATATTGCCATTGCTATGCCATGCTGTTGCCAGTCATTGTGCTACTGCATTAGAATTGTCTCAGAATTTCATACGTGCCGAGGTTCTAGCAAACGGCACGATTCTGTTAGATTGTGCCCGTTTTGTCCAGAGATGGTGGTATCCAGATGGTTCGTTCAAAACTAGATATGGTAGTTTACGTGTCTGCTTTAATCGCAGAAATCTGATCGAGGTAATGTCAGTTTCCGTTTTCAAAAGCTCCTGGGGCCTGGAGATGTCTCCTTTAGAGAAGTTTCTGAACTTGCATCCCGGGGCAAATTCTGATGCAATTAAGGCAAATTTCTTAGCATTTCAGGGGAATAATGATCTGGGATTTCACGATCGAACTTTGCGAATAATGCAAATTGGCGATGTCATGAATTTACTGCGTCCGCTAATGTATTATCATCTGGTTTCTGGTTCGAACTCTCCTGTGAACTCTTTGGAAGCATTTAATAAGGCTGTGATCAGTAATAATCCGAAAGCTGATAATTTACCACAGGCACAAGATGGACATTCAGCTGATCAGCGTACAAATCAGTCGGTGGATCAGCAACATCAGCAGCAGAGACCAAAGTATTCAAGGGCTGGTACTGATTTGACCACTGGCATAAATTTAGACCCCAAAAGTATGCGGGTTAAACCTACCAGTCCGTCTCAATCGACGGGTTTCCGGCAACAGAATCATTTTCAACAGCATATGACACAGCAACATATAAACGCTAAGAATGTCCCACGTAATTTGGTACATGACAACATCATCTTAAATCAGCAGAAATTAGAGGAGAGACGCCGAATTATACAGCCGGTCTCACAAAATGGTAGTGGTGCCGATGGTGCCGCATCCGTCAACCATCGTGTGCATTCAATGCAGATGAAAGTTAAAGCATTCCAACCTAGACATAACGTTCAGCAAAATCGAATTTCAGGCAGTGCTATACATACATGGACTGTTGATGGTCCTACTAGTGGAATTAAAAAGAGAAAGGCCCATTAAACACATAGGAGGAGAGGAGATTTCGCTTCAGCTCCATATATTACATTTTGCTGTTCACTCGTGATCATCACTGTTTGTATCTCATTGACCCCTCCAACTTTTCTATGCATACGCAATATTTGGTGATCAAGTGAGGTTTTTTTTTTCCTTCTGTATCATTAATATCGATGTTATTACTAGAGTAAATAATTGTGAATAAAGTAAGTCCTAGAAATTACATATAAAAATTTTCCCTTCCTGAATCTGATTTTTTTTTTTTGTGTATGTGCTCTATCTCCTTCTATGCTTTAGACAAGGAAGACATTTCACTACTACTCGATTAAAGCTTTTCCACAGTTTGTGTATTCATATAATCAGACAAGAAATATTATCATATTCTGAAAATATCCTTTATCAAATATTATGGAAGACACAAAGGCGGTGAAAGAGATCTTAGAGTCACTTCAGGGACAGATTAAAAATCTAGACACAACTGTCGATGATACTATTCTCAAGAAGAATTTGAATGAGCTACTGTTTGACCTGAACGACTCCTCACAACAGGCAAAGTCAGAAATACTTAAATGCAAGCTTTTAAATGCCTACGCATATATCATATCTTCACTATATTTCTCATTTCTTAAGGCGGATGGTAATAATCGGCGAAATGACCATCCAATCATGGACGAGTTAAAGCGAGTGAAATCATATATTGGTCGAATTAATGCCATCCAACATAAGCAGGAAGTTCATAAGAGAAAGGAAGAAACTTCTTTGGAAGAGGCTCAAAAGTTTATCAATTCAAATTTTGGAGGGTCCAGAGACCGAGATCATGCTGCTATCTCGAGAGTACAATTTGAAGGAGAGCACAAACGATTTCCAAAGAGTATGGCTGATCCCAAATTACAAAATACTGTTAAACTTTCCAAGAATGAATCATATCGGTTGAGAAATGAATTCGGAAAATCAGGTATAAGGAATAAGTCACATAAGCATCGCAACAGGCAAAGAAAAAACAGACAGGTGAAGAATGCTGGTCACCATTAATGAATTATCTACTCAAAATTGTACATTAGATTCTATAAAATGGTTCATAATGAACTCTTATTTGTAATATTACATGTAGTTAGTATTGACCTAAGATATATAAGACAGTTGATCATGTAGGAATTTGTCGCTAGTATTCGCCGGTTAGGAAAGTGACAGTTCATCCGTACACACAGAAGACAAAAAAAAATGCGCCTTGAAATCTTTCGCCGTGTGTGCATGTTCCTTGCTCCCCAAACCAAACTTTATAAAATAACGAACCACACTAGTTCATACAGTTTGCCGTCTTCATGAAACATCAGACTGTCTTACAGTTGCAAATTTTACCAGCAATACTTTCAATATATCTTTAAAATAGGATTTCTCTGTTTTGTTCTTTTGTTTTCTGCTGTGTGAATAGCAAAAGACATCCTTTCAAATGTTTCAGTACTGGAGAGATCTTGCACGAAAGCATAAGAGGAAGGTCATAATATCCACAGGAGTGGTTGCGGCATCTTATTTTATTGGGAAATATGTTGCATCAAAGATTGAGGAGTTTCAAAAGAGGATTAAAGAGGAGAATTTTGCAAAAGAGCAGGTCAAAAGGAGATTCAAACAAACCCAAAATGATTCCTATATGACATTTCTTTCTTTGTTACCGGTTCTTGTAGAGCCAATATACGAGGATTTAAATGTTGAAGAAATAACAGGAGAGCTTAGAAGTAGAAGATCTTCCCGAAAGATTTCCCAATCTGAGGACAATACGAAGTCTGAAACGGGTTTGTCAACTGTTGCTAGTGAGGAGTTCAAAGTATCCACCAAAACTACTCAAGAAGAGGGTGAAAGTTTGCAAAAGAAAATGATTCAAAATAAGAGCAAGTCCGAATTATGGAGTGCGCTTAAGACCGTATCCTTGACCAGATTCATGACTCTCTTCTATTGTCAGTCAATGTTAATAATTTATTTACATCTTCAGCTCAACATTCTATCCCGGAAGTCATATTATGAATCTGCAGTTAAGTTGGCCTCGGTTAGAGATGCTGACTTGATAAAATCTGCTGGAAATTCTTCAAATCAAGGAGATGAAAACACCCTCCCGGAACAAGCATTTCTTTCCTTTAGTTGGTGGTTCCTCAACAAAGGATGGCTTCAGCTAAAAAATATCATTGAAGATTCCGTGGAGGATGTTTTTGGAGAGATCAATCCAAGACAAAAATTGAGCATCAAGGAGTTCGCATCATTGATAAATACCTGCCAACAAACTATATATAAAAAGCTACAGAGTGGTGAAGATCTGCAAAATGACAGTTCAGATGCCATAGTAAACTTTCTTCTTCCCCCTCACGATAAAGAGTTCTACTTGCTACAACAAACGAACAGCGCTGATTTTTTGGCAGATTTCAATGCGGACATCACCAATACAGAGAATTTAGAGAAATTTTTAGCTGAATTGAGAGGATATCTTCAAAATGAACAAGTTACTTCACTTTTAAATATTTTAGTGACCGTCGGTATCTCATTGGTTCTAGACAACATCCTAGCTGATATTGAGGCAAATACAGCTTTAAAGTCGAATATTGACGCCAGTGAGCCCAATGCTACAAAGAAAGGTTCAGAAAATTTGAAGCTTGCTTCTCTTTTGGCTCTGATCACTAAGCAGTCTAATAAGCTCACAAATAACTCTCTTGACAACGACATTCTTTGTACGTTAAACAACCTACAAGAGTTGGAGGACCTGAGTGCAAACGTCTACTCCAATTTTATATCTTAACTCAAAACAACGGATATTTTTTGGCTGACCAAAAAAAAGCATATAATTTCAATATGGTTTTTGATTCTGTTTATCAGCACTGTTGCGGACAGAATATTGGCCGCGAGAGGAAAAGGTTGCCAATTTTGTAATCTTGAACATCGGTAGTCTTTTCCATTTTGGGTTTTGAAATGATCGAGAAAAAAACTGCTTAAAAGGATAAGGCAACACTTTGGGGCTCATAACTTTATTCGAAAAGAAACATATTAGAGAAGAAGCACATTTAAGGTTGCATGTCATTGAAGGTACGAAAGAGTTTTGTAAATTTAGTAGATTAATTCTCAAAATCTACGTTATTGTGGCTTATCCTATTTTAACTCGTAAAGAACCACGGATCCCTCGTATATCAATCGTTCCGCATTGTAAAATTTCTGCAGCATTTTTTTCCCTGTGATAATCCTGGGATTCCCGGTGAGATTAACGCGTACGCAAAGACCATTTTTTTCACGTACTGCAAGATCATGCGATTAAAGTGCTGCGGAAGGAGCTGTGGACATTGTTTCATTTTTCATTCTTATTTTTTTTTGACCCGATAATTGATATTTATGTATAGCCTTCGGAACAGGAAGCTAGCTGAAAGGACAGGAAAAAAATAAATATTTTGGAATTGAAGCATTACCATATAAACCGATTAGTAGCGCTGCATTTCTTTTAGCTTCTTTGGAAAGATTTTGCGTGTGCATAGAAGGTTGTTTCTGGTAAGGGAGCCATCTTGCAATCATTTCATAAATTGTTGAAGGGCTGAGTGAGCTGTTCTAACTATAAACGGATAAACTTTCAAACGGTTCTTAAAGAAAAAAAAAAGTGTTTTTCTTCCAATAATGGCTATCGATCCACTTGATCTCTCCATCTTAATCGTTATAATTGTGGGATTGGCCGCATACTTCTCAAAGGGTAAACTTTGGGCAAAGGATGGTGAAGGTGTGTCTGCCTCTGGTTCAGGATCGAGAGATCTCGTTGAAACGCTGAACGAAACTGGAAAGAAGGTGCTTGTGTTGTTTGGTTCTCAAACAGGTACTGCTGAAGATTATGCCCACAAGTTTGCAAAAGAGTTCCAGGCACGGTTTGGAGTGCCAACTATGTGTGCCGATTTAGCAGATTACGACTATGATAATTTTGATAAAATTGCGTCAGACGTTGATGGTTTCAAGATGGTGTTTTTCTTCACTGCAACATATGGAGAAGGTGATCCAACCGATAATGCACTTGATTTCTTTGACTATCTGGATGATGATTGTGAGGATCTAGCAGGATTAAAATTTGCTTGTTTTGGACTCGGAAACTCTACATACGAGTTTTACAATGCCACTGGTAAGCGTACAGCCAAGACCCTCAAGCGCAAAAACGCTAAGCAAATTGGAGAGCTGGGTCTCGGTGACGATGGAATGGCCACCATGGATGAAGATTATCTTGCCTGGAAAGACTCAATATTTGAGGTTTTGAAGAATGCTTTGCAGTTGGATGAAAAGGAGGTTGGATACGAACCAAGTATGAAAGTCACTGAAAATGATTCTCTCACTAAAGAGTCTTCTGAAGTTGCCCTTGGTGAACCAGATTCTCAATATGTTAACTCAAAAAGTAGTAGTTCTAAAGCCGAATTTTTCGATCACACCCATCCGTTTTTGGCCCCTGTTGTGTTCTCTAAAGAATTATGTCCTAAGAGACATTGTATTCATGTTGAATTGGATCTTTCCAATTCTAACATTAAGTATCTCACCGGTGATCATCTTGCAATTTGGCCATCTAATCCTGATTCTAAAGTTACCAAGTTCATTGAGGCTTTAGGATTGGAAAATAAGAAGGACCATGTTATAGACATTGAGTCTTTGGATCCAACTGTTCACTGCGAAATTCCTACACCTACTACTTATGCTTCTGTCATCAGATATTACTTGGAGATTTCTGGTCCCGTCTCAAGGCAGTTCGTCAAATCTGTGGTCCAATTCTCCCCTGATGAAGAAACCAAAAAAAGAGCCCAAAAAATTTCCAACGATAAGAGTTTGTTCCAAAAGGAAATTGTTGATCAAGGTTTGAATGTTGCAGATGCTCTGCTTTATTTGAGTAATGGGGAAAAATGGGCCACCTTACCTTTTGCATTTATTATAGAATCTATTGCCCACATCCAGCCTCGTTACTATTCCATTTCATCGTCCGCTCTTTATGACAAGGAGAAAGTTCATGCCACGATTATGGTGGAGGCAAACAATGTTCCGAATACGGGTAGAATGACCACTGGTGTTTGCAGTAATCTTATCTTTGACTTGGAAGTTAAACAGAACAATGTGGGTGATGTGAAGCCTTATGAAGACTATGATTTAGAAGGACCTAGAAAGAAGTTTAGTAAATTCAAACTTCCTGTTCATGTCCGTCGTTCTACTTTCAAGCTCCCTTCAAACTCAGACACCCCTGTGATTATGGTTGGTCCAGGAACTGGTGTTGCTCCATTCAGAGGATTCGTTAGAGAGAGAGTTCAACAGGCTGAAAACGGCGAGAAGGGTGGAAAGATGATTCTGTTTTACGGTTGCAGGAAATCTACTGATGATTACCTGTACAAGGACGAGTGGCCAGAATATGCCAAGAAGTTGGGAGGAGATTTAGAAATTGTTACTGCATTCTCTAGAGAGACAGCAAAGAAGGTTTATGTCCAGCACAAAATGCTAGAGCACGGTAAGGAGATATTTGACCTCGTTAAAAGAGGTGCATTCTTTTATGTTTGTGGTGATGCTTCCAGGATGGCCAGAGATGTTCAAAAGGCATTAACCAGTATCATTGCAAAAGAAAGTGGTGTATCGGATGAGGATGCAGCGGATATTGTTAAGGATCTGAAGGTCCAGAACAGATACCAGGAAGATGTGTGGTAATCTCTGTGAGTAACGAAATAACTATATAGTGGCTTGCAAATTAAATGGAAATAAAGACAAGAGGGTATTATGATCTATCGCATTATTCTGCAAATAGAGCACACCTTTATCTTGCTTTGGCTGCTGTATATATATATATATATAAACATTAGTCTGCATTCGACCGTGTGTTTAGTAAAGAAACTTTTTTTATAGTAACTACAGATGGCAGCGTAAAGAAAAGAAAGCAACAGTTAGTTGAAGGAACACTCAGGGTTAAAAAGCTCTGTCTTTTTTTTATCCACATTAAATTCAGGTGAAGAAATTCGTTGAATAAGAATTCATCATTGCATTCCAACAACAACTCTGCTAACTTGATACTGCCTGGGTTATTAAAGACATATGACCTACGGGTCATATTTCCCAATAATCCATGCAACGTACATAACTCCAATGTAATACAAGGTAGTTGATGCCTGTTTTGGTGAGTCAAAGAAAAGAGAAAGGCATATAAAAGGGAAGCGATCTTATGCAAGCAGATTTTTCTCTCTTTTTATAGGAAAAAAAATTTTGCAGGTCTTCTTTTTTTCAGGTTTTTGTTGATTTGCTCAAAAAAATTCAGAAATACTGTATCTGTGTGTACAGTTAGGAAAACCTTGCTACTTAAATCAAGGGATTTAGCTGAAGAATAATTTTTTGGCTTACTATCTCTTAATTTATCATATATTAGAGATTATATAAAAGACTATTCAGTTGGTAAAATTTTTAAACCGCTTGGTTTACTTCAAGTTATGATTGTTAATGTATATATGATCTTTATTTTTATAAAATTTTAATGTAATAAGAAGTACCTCCAAAAAAGTTGACCAAAGTAATAGTATTTGTGAAAGAACAAAGCAGGGAGTTTTAGCTTGAGAAACTAAGAGAAACCAATTAACAATTTTTAAAACAGTTATAAGGACTTTTTCAGAGATTTAACTACATTTTATTCAAAATATAACACCTAAGTAAATAGGTGTACCACTAGATTCCTTGAAATACGGAATTCTGAACTCAATAATAAGCAGATCACGTGACAAAAGAAAACAGGGCGTTTCGTGCATGATGACGCGATACGTCTGGAAATGTATTCAAACAGTAAAAAATTGACTGGAAATGGGGAGGGTCAAATACAGGGTTATATCTTTTATGCCATTGAATGCATGTTTTACCCTGCAAAAAATCATACCGATCCACTAATAATATTAATTGACTTTCATGGTTAATAAATTCACAAATTTAACTGTAATCCTGAAATAGAAACATCACCCAATCTCCAACAAAAATCTTAGGTTACCGGAATCGCACGTAGCATAATTCTTTTCCGTCATCAAGGCTCTTCCATATGTTAAGTGCTAATATTACAGATAACATAATATAGCAATCCCGATAGAAATTTATTTGCGCATATCATCAGTTATAGAAATCATTTGAATTCTTTCTCGTTCTTAAAGTAGTCAACACACTAGAAGTTTGTGATCAGACCTTATATTCTGTAAAAGAAGGAAGTTCAAGATTTGAAGATTGTATTCGAAGGAAATGTATAGGGATGTACAAAAAAAAACGAGAGATAAAATGCTATCATAATATTTGCCAAAATAAGAGCCCCCATTATGTGACCTTAAAAGTTATTCAAAACTGAACTAACTGATCTTTGAATCCAATTATTTCAAGAGGCACGGAAGTTTTATTTCCAAATCTCTGAATAGTTCAGATGTAGTCACATAGTAAAATATCAAACCGAGCATATATAACTTATAGATAAAGGTATACACAATCCCATGGCCATGGTACAGTACGTATTTTCAAAGTCACTTCTTTAAACTTATATTTTAAAAAAATTTGTAGATGAGTGGGTATACTGCATTAAGAAAAGAAATCTTGGAAACTGTTCAGACTCCGCTTTTATATCCCCGTTTTTTTAAACCAATTACGGGGTTCCAGGTATTTAAAATGAGGCAGCGCGAAGGACACTTCCCCACATTTATTTTAGTTTAATTGAAAAGCAGAAAAATGAGGAAGAAAGAAAAGGGGGGTGCGAACTTTTACACGCTTTTATTTTATTTTCATCTCACAACTTTCTTAATTATACTCGTAAAAGCGTCTTCCATGCATAATAACCTTATTGAATAGAAATTTCTTGACAATAAGAGAATCACAAATTTAGTTGACACTTGTTTTTTAACCGGCATTGAGAAACTGATATTTTAAGGCCAAAAGTCCTCACAAAATGGCATCGAATGGTCACAGAATGAAATCGATGTCAAAACCCAAAACCATACGTCCTCCAGGATCCAACACATCCAGAGTTTCAGTTGCATGCGATCGCTGTCGGAAGAAGAAAATACGTTGCTTTTACGATGACGACGATAAGGATTTAAAGCCTCGTGAAAGTAGACAGTGCGCAAATTGCAAGGCTGTTGGCCTGGAGTGTATTTTCACAGATAAATTAGCAAGGAAGGCATTTCCTAGAGGTTATACGGAATCTTTGGAAGAGAGGGTGCGAGAGCTTGAATTTGAAAATAAGAAGCTGCAGAAACTTTTAAGCTTAAAAACAACTTCTTCTGGATCGAGTGGACAGGTTACTTCACCTGGTAGTATCGATTCTGTTATAAACGATGATAATTCCAGTTCCGGAAAGTCGAGCAGAACCCCGCAATCTAATTCAAAATCCCCGTCAAATATACCCTTGAATAATGAAAATTTGACAAGATTTAACCAACAACACAGGAAAGAACTGCTATCATCAAACGGTCAAAACAAAGAGTCATTAGGTTGTGGCCATCTAGGACACCTGCATGACGACTCATGCAATTGTGGATATGCCCATTCGATTCATGATAGGCCCGTTTCCATTGCAGGATCAGTTGATGTTGATCATGGGGAACTGAGTGACGATAATATTTCGTTATATTCAGTTGGTGCTTCTGAGCCAGCAACTTACACCGCCGGTGCAGACGATCTTAGACGCAGATATGGATTTAATTCATTTGAACAAGTTAATGCTCCTGGTGCCGCAGCTGCTATATCTTTACAGAACAAACTCCGCACGAAAAATTTCATGAACTTAGCAAATTTAATTGCAGCATCTATTCCTCGTTCGACTGAAGAAACTCTGTTTATACCAACACTTCTTGCAAAAATTGTAAATGTTCATGGATTTAACTCCAAGGCCCCTTACTTAACAGCCAGAAGCATTGCATTATTGAAAGAACTGTCGAATGATGGCGATAAATATGATCAATTCCCAGTTACATTTAAAGGCGTGGATTTCCACAATTTAAAAAAAGAGGAGTCTATACAGTTCTTTAGGACACTTAATCTTCCCAATTACTTGAATTTGGATTTGTGCGTTTCTGTCTTCTTCGACACTTGGAATACCATCATTCCGGTTTTGAACAAGGAGATTTTTATGAACAATTATATCAAATTTGGGAAAAGTCGAGAGAAGAACTTCGAGGACGGGGGAATGGTCGGCTTTGAGAAATTTGGCGAGCTCTTGGTGATAATAACAGCATTAGTACTACTTTCACACGAACGTAACAATTCATCTAAAAGCAAAAATAAGAAGGAGTCTAGCAACACAGAAATATTACAATTCTATGATCATATGATTAAACAATTCATTAGTTCAAATCTGACATCTATATGTTCGATATCGTCATTACAAATGGTGACAATTGAGTTACTTTACTGCCTCACAACTGGAGAACTTAATACCAGCTATGAGCTCCGTGGACGAATGGTGACCATGTCACAACAATTAAGACTTCAGAGATGTCCTGCCGCGGTTTTAGGATACAATGGATCAAACGTGTCCGAACTTCAACAGGGTGAAAGGAGAATCCTCTTTTGGTGCAGTTACTCACTTGACGCTTTCAGTGCATTCATCCTTGGTGTCCCTCGATTATTCAAGGATTATGAAATAGAATGTGCTCTCCCTTCATCAAGCTCATCGGACAAAGAAAACAAGGATTCAGATACCAACATGATTACTTTCAATAACATTAAGCTTTCCCTCGTTGGTAAAGTGTGCGATTCCGCTTTGAGTGTTATGAGATATTCGAGAATCTTAGGTACGATCGTCGACAACATATTTAAAAGGAACGACAGCAACTTGAAAAAACCATCAACTGATGAATATACTTGTCTTATGATGGAAAACATGCTAGATTCATGGAGAAGAACTATTCCTCCAACAGTCAGTTTCAGTCGTCTTGATGTCGATGGAAATTTGAGTGATTATGACAAGATGAACAATACACAATTAACATTGCTCTACTTATACTATCAAGCGAAGGCATTAATTTATATGCCCTTGATGGCATCTGAATCCCAAAGCAGTAAAAGCTCGCCTGCATTTATCAGCATCCAGCAGGCCACTACAGCAATTTTAACCATAACAAAAGTCTTGAATTCGTCGGGACATAGTTTTTATTACTTGCCACTACCAATGAATCTGCCTAGACAGAAAGCACGCTTTGCATTGCTAGCAGCAAAGGGTGCCTTAGAGTTTACGAGGGGTGGGGCATTGTTCCAAGAAGCCAAGTCATTGATAGCTTCAGCTATTCAAGATTTAAAGGAGGAGAATGAAATTCAAATGCTTGGATGTCTTTCTGTTGATTGCTGTACTTGTCTTGAGCGTGCCGTTGATGCAATTCTATCACAACCACATCCTGCTCCACTTTCACCATCTCCGCCACCTCATTTGATTACTGAGATTTCCAAGTATAAGGGAATAACATCCCCACTGCGGAATGTTGCGACAATCAATTCATTCAATGGAAATGATGGTCAAGCAAATAACGGAAATGGAACTGTTCCTGCCAGAAGCAACAGTGTGAACGGAGCGGATAGTAGTCATCATTCGAAGCCATCACACGAGAGACGCTTCAGTGATGGTAACAATGGTAAGACTACTACACTTGTGAAAAAAGAGCAGGACTACAACTCAGCTCTCAATGATATATTTACGAACAAAGTCGGTTATCAAATCCAAACATTGCAACAACAAATGCGACAACCATTCCAACCAATTCTTCCAGGAAAACAAACCCAGTTCAGCTCTAGGAGAAACCAAAGTATGTCACCACACTCAAGATCTAGCAGTAGTAGCGCAGGATCATCTGGAAGTTTCACTCAAGGCTACAATGCCAAGGTACAAGGTTTTCAAAGCACACCAGACTGGAATTCTAGCGGCCTGAATTCTTACAAGAAGCTGGAAGAACAGCAATTGAATCAGAATCTTGAGGAATTACAGTTTACAGGAAATGACAACATGCTAAACATGTTGAATGTCGGGCAACAGCAAGAAGTTAGAAGCTTGAATGATATGTTACAACACGCTGAAGTCGATCACTTGCACAGCAGCTTTGGAGCACCAAATGGTTCAATTCCAGAGAAGCCCCAAACAAGTATAGTAAGATCAGATTCCCAAAAACATAAGCACAGTGCTCAATCAACGGATCCAGGTTCTTTTGCTCCAGGTAGTGGAAAATCCTACAGCGACCTATTAATGCTAAATGATTTTGGTGTCGATGCTTCAATAGGTGTGCCATTTGATTTTGAGCTCGACGGACAAAATAAAAAAGTCAGGCTTGATTTTGGTAACAATAAAGAACAGCAAGACGTGGATCGAGCTCATGACAATGGCTATCCTTCTTACAACAATTTATTCGATTGGCATTGATAATCTAGCCTTCTTTAAGCTGTGCTTTGCTTTCTTTCTTAATATTCTCTTACTATCATCTACCATATTCATCTACTATCACCATATGGAACTAACAGTTACATAAAGTAATAATTGTATAAGTATCAAAATTCAAATAAGATTCCTACGAATAACATGTATGTGATAACTAGAAGAGGAGCAATAAAAGAAAAGAGAAGAGAAGAGAAAAAGAATAACATGTATGTGATAACTAGAAGAGAAGCAATAAAAGAGAAGAGAAGAGAAGAGAAAAAAAAACAAAAAAAAGGAAAGGAAAACACCCTTTGGTAGTGATTCCCTGCAAGACGATATGGCAAAACATCAATTGTACTTATCATAAAGTGGCTTCCAGTACAATCTAAGTTGTGGCTTCTGCTCCTTTCCTATATTGGTGATAGTCTCCTCATCCTCGTCAGATATTGTAAAATCAAAGACACCTTTCCATTCATCGAGCCTTGAGACTTTACTTGTGGTAGAAATTGGAACAATACCTTGCTGGATAACCCATCTCAATAAAAGTTGAGTCTTGCTCTTCTTATACTTCTTTTCCAATTCATCCAACTTCAAGCCAAGCTTTTTACCAACTCCAGTAGTAAGATTGCCCTTGTTCAATGGTGCCAATGGTGAGTACGCTTCAACAGTTATGTTATTCTTCTTAGAGAACTCGACGATGTCTGGTGTTTGATTCTGTAAAAAAACATTGAATTCAATTTGATTGACCTGTGGTTGATGCTTTGCAATCTTAAGAATCCGTTTCAAATCCTCAACAGAAAAGTTGGAAACACCAATTCTTTTGGCTAAGCCCTCATCATAAAGTTTCTCGACTGATTGCCATGCCTCCTCCAACGTGAAGCCAAACTTGTCTTCAGTTATGAAAGGAGCATGCAAAAGATAAAGGTCAACGTAATCGGTGTGAAGCACATTATCCAATGTGTTCTTTAAATGGGCATATGGCGAAGCATCATCAGCAGAACCATAACCAACTCTTTTGACAGAATTGAACTTATCGGTAATAAACAACTGTTTTCTCTTTATATCTTTTAGGTTCTTGAGAAAAGCTGCAATCTCGGCGGAAATACCATAGGATTCAGCGGTGTCAATATGAATAAAACCTTCATGAACAGCGGTGTCTAGAATATTGAGCAAAGACTGATTGAGTTCTTTATTATCAGAGGTCTTGAAATACTTTGTTCCTGTGCCGAAGCCCAACAAAGGAATTCCAGAAAGACTAACAGGTAACTTGATTGAGGGAGACATGTTTAAAAAAAGTAAAATATAACTTGTTGATTATATTATGAGGATGCTTATAAATTGATTCTATAAAGTTATCAGAAATTAATCTGTCTGCGAGTAACAATTATACTACATGAAAACTGCGAATTCCCCACATAAATAGTGTGGTGGGGGTCGTACCCATTAGTAATACGACGATATCACTCAATGCGGGCCGGATTTAGAACTGAGAGATACTCACTTTTTCTCTACTAATAGGGGTTGATAAAAAATATATATATATACATATATGAAACCCCGGGAATACCACATCTAAAAGCCACAACGAAGGCTCTGTTTTAAACTCTGGCAAAGGAAGCATTATGCCTCAGTACAAAAATGGCATCAGCAAAGTATTTTCACTAATATGAACCACAATTGTACACCCAGCAAGAAAAAAAGCGCAGGGGGCGTGGGAAATTAATCACTGTACGATACTATTATTACTAATAAGGTATTGGTTGGGAACACATTCTATAATCAATTAATTGGATCAGAGCAAGGCAGAATTTTAGTGTACTGTTGGTTCTGGCGCGATACGCCAGTGAGAATTAGCCTCATCGACAGTCCGCGAGTTGACTATATTTTGATTTACCCACCCGTCGGACATTATAACTGAATCACCACGACTGAAAGCAAGAAGGAAAAAAAACAGCCGCGGAGCGGACATTCGACCAATTAGGCTTCTCTATCGAAGAAAATACCTACTACATATATTTGTATCCAGGCTTATTACTACGATGATTTAGGACAGATAAACAAGCGTGCCAATGTCAAGTAACGACACGATAAATCTTATTTCCGCCCGTCGAAACCTAAAATCATTTGCTCCAGCATGTTATTATAGCTTAAATATCTGATTAATAAAGGTGCCTTTAGTAAAAATTAGATCTGGAAGATAATGGTCCGAGAGTAGTAGCTCCATCGCGGACCCAGAACAATGTGTTATCTCAATTAATTTTTCTCTTACTGTTTAATTTCAGCCGCATCTCCTATACTTTTCTCAAACTCTGTTCGGCGTCCAAATCCATTCTGACGTCTGAAGATGCAGATTCCTCGGTGTTTTGATATTAGAGGACCCAATTGCAGATAGCGATGACCTCATGTGCTAAAAAAAGTCATTAACATGCACAATCAAAGCGACTCAAAGAACAAAAAAAAACGGCGGGAGCACAATACGAAAACAGACTTCTTGGCTGAAAAATGTATGAAAATTCACCAAGTGACAGGTGCATCGAAGTTCACTATTTGAATAAGATTTAAGCTCTGAGAGCGGCGCGAGCACTGCGGACATGATGTATTATATGTGAGTCAATGAGGGCTTAAGAAGTGTTATCATTCAATAAGGCAAGATAGTGTTATTTCTGCCTGTTACCGTTCTGATAAGGAAATTCATTGTTGATAAAAGACGTGAAAAAGGATTTTGGGATGTCGATGTCGATGTTCTTTTGTTATTGGTATCTTTTTTCAAAACGAGGGTAAATTCTCAGAAGAGACAAGTAGATGGAGGGCGGTGTATTTGTCAGCTGGTGGAATTGCTCCAATTAAATGAAACAAAGATCACTAAACTCTACAAACCACTGTGCTCGACAACAGCTTGTGCCGGAATATTCCGTGTATAATTGTTACCTGATGTAACCAAGTGCACCAAAGAACACATAATATTATTCTTTAATGATGGCAAAGCAATGGAGGTAATACGTTTACTGGAAAAGGGACTCCCTTTAGCGAACAGAAAGGAGAAGTGATTACCAGCAGAAGTGCTGTTGAAGCTCATACAGAAGTCCGGCGGTAGTAGACAGTCCGCGAAACGTAATCATGCAGAATAGAGCCAGTCTCTAAAAAACAATTACAACAAAGCCGTCACAACCAGGGATCTCGGACTCATTTAACCAGGAAGGAGAGACAAAAAAAAGTGAAAAAAAGTGAAAAAAAGTGAAAAATGTTTAAAAATAAAGGATGAACATCTCGATATATCACGTTCTACCAATCAATTTGTTACTGTAAGCTGGGTAAACAGAGTTTGATTAACTAATGGCAGATGATGTGCAGAGAAAATTGGCTGAAAGTGTAGAACGTAATTTTGGATACAACCGGAAAACTAGGGACTTAGCGGTACACATGTCAACAGGGGCACGCCACTAAGTGAAAAAAAAAAAGTATGATACATGATGAGATGGATGGCAAAGATGAGAGATGGTAGTGGAAAGAAATCCGAAATGAGGCGGATCCAATTTAACAATAGACCATGTGCTTTCTCTCAAAGATTTTAGAAAATTCAAGAAGATCCGAAAGCGATTCGAATTACCTGAGAAATGTGTTAACCATCTGATTTCGACTCCGGCGACCACGTAACATCTTGCCAAAAAATTGGCTGTACAACAATAGGAAGGGTCAGGAGAGAGAAAAAGGTAGAGGTAGGATGATTCTTTTTTTTTTGGCCAACTGAGTCGGACCCATTGTTTAGTTTCGGGCATTTTCCATCCTTGAGCACAGCAATTTTTCAAACAGGTGGACTTTTTCGGTTCTCACGATTTCTTCTGCTATTGTTCTCCTCTTCTCATACTGGTTTGAGCCATACCGCGAAGATGGAAAACCCCGGCGCAACATTATGAGTTTACTGAATAGAGCCAGAGCTCTAAACTATGACGGTTGGTCTCTCCGGAGGACAGAAGAAGAAATTTGAAAAAAGTGAATTTTTTTTGTCTGCATTACGGAGCTTAGGGATAAGATGAAAAAAAAAGAGGTCATCAGAAATACACAATCAACTTTGCTGGATAGTGCGTTCAAGACCACACGGACTGGATAGATGCTAAACGCTCTTCCGTTTTTAATAAAAAATTCCCGCCCTCCGCTTTCCTTCATTAATATATAAAGACGTGTTTTGTACTTCATAGGGTAATTGATTGATCTATCTATCCTTCGCAAAATTATTTTTTTCTCTTTCTTCTTTCTCCAGTCACAGATATATTTTATCCCAGACTTAAATCAAACTAACAAATCAATTAATCAAAATGGCTTTCAAGGTTGCAATTAACGGTTTCGGAAGAATCGGAAGAATCGTCCTCAGAATCGCTGTCGAGAGAAAGGATCTCGATATCGTTGCTGTCAACGACCCATTCATCGGTGCTGAGTACGCTGCTTACATGTTCAAGTACGACTCCACCCACGGTAGATTCAACGGTACTGTGACTGCTGAAGGTGACAAGCTTGTCATCAACGGTCATGCCATCACCGTTTACCAGGAGAGAGACCCAGCAGACCTTCCATGGGGAAAGATTGGTGTTGATTACGTTATCGATGCTACTGGTATCTTCAAGACCAAGGCTCTTGCTCAGAAGCATCTTGACGCTGGTGCCAAGAAGGTTGTTATCACTTGCTCCATCCAAGGACGCTCCAATGTTCCGTCATGGGTGTCAATGCTGACAAGTACACTCCAGATATCAAGATTCTTTCTAACGCTTCTTGCACAACCAACGGTTTGGCTCCAATCGCTAAGATCTTGAACGACAACTTCGGAATTGAGTCTGGTTTGATGACCACTGTCCACTCTATCACCGCCACTCAGAAGACCGTTGATGGTCCATCCCACAAGGACTGGAGAGGAGGTAGAACTGCTTCTGGTAACATTATCCCATCTTCCACTGGTGCTGCCAAGGCTGTTGGTAAGGTTTTGCCAGCTTTGAACGGTAAGTTGACCGGTCTCGCTTTCAGAGTCCCAACCACCGATGTTTCTGTTGTTGACTTGACCGTCAACTTGACTAAGCCAACCACCTACGAGGAGATCTGCGCTGTTGTTAAGAAGGCAGCTGAGGGTCCTTACAAGGGAATTGTTGGTTACACTGAAGACGCTGTTGTCTCTTCTGACTTTGTCACCGACACACACTCCACTACCTTCGATGCCAAGGCTGGTATCCAGTTGACCCCAACCTTCGTCAAGATCATCACCTGGTACGATAACGAGTTCGGTTACTCCACCAGAGTTGTTGACTTGTTGGAGCACGTTGCCAAGGCTTCTGCTTAAATGAATGAGGACTGATAGCTCAGTGTCAAATTTTGTTTATTGGGCCATCATCTTTATTTTTAATGAGTGACTTATGTATGTCTTCTTTTTAAGTAGTTCCAATTTAACGTTTTTACGTATTGACGTTTACTGAGTATTATTTATTGTAGTCGCTGAACATAAAGTGGTATCAGAATTGATTGGTAGATTGAAGTGAAGTGATGTTTTTGTCTTGATTCAAAGGTTTGAGGTACTTTTAAAATCTTTTCCCGATCTTTCACTACTTTTCAACACTTCAGTGTTATTCGCGCCTGACTTACTGATATTTCATTTGTTTATTTTTTGCAAATATTCGAGAAATTGTTCAAGAAATGAATTCTTAAAACCAACGAAAAATCCGCCAACAAGAAATGCTAGCTTGTGGATGTCTACATATCTACATGAAGTGAAAAAAAAAAGATGAGGGTTAAGAGAAGATTATTTTCAGAGAGCTTGATTATGCACTACGCTATAGTGTGTGTGCAGCTTGATTAAACGAGATGCTGGATTCAAGAAACCCTAATAGGTTAGAAATGTGTATAGAAGGAAGAAAACAATCAAAGAATTACGTCAACGTGTTGTAAACCCATAATTATTGATGAATGCACATCCTGGAAAAGTAATTGATACAATTAGATTTGTAGTGTTTTTTGCCCGATAACCAACTCCAACTAATGCCTTTAAGTGATTATAAAGCGGTGCTGAGTACTGCGCCGCGATTCCGAGCACTGCTTTTATTTGGCTTCATACAATATTGAATAAAGCCCAGCGGGTCATAGCCCGGTACCTATACTCCTATTATTGAGTGGTATTAATGGCACGAGGATGGCTACATTCTAGCATCCATTCATCACCACCCAATGTTCTTGAAGAGAAGTATGTATATCACCGCACGCTCTTGGGTTCCATCTCCTTTTTTTCCCCCAAAAAAAAATTTATGTCTTAAGGTAGAGAAGTATGTATATCACCGCACGCTCTCGGGTTCCATCTCCTTTTTTCCCCAAAAAAAAAAGTTTATGTCTTAAGGTAAAAAAAAACTCTCGCCCAAGACTGGCTTTTGTGAGGCTTCCAATGCTAGACGGAGCTTTTTAGTTCTTTTTTTGAAGCGTCGGCTAGTATTATTGATTATAAAGCAATGTAATTCTTATTGTCAATAAGCCGGCTTTTTACAATACGCCGCCCATGCTTTGTTTCTGATCATTCTTACATTTATATTGTGTATTGATTCATATTATTCCAACATTTATCAATATCTTAAATTGTTTCAAAACTCAACTGGATCGCCAAAGATTCGCACGCGTCGTTCTGGCTATTTCAGTGCACTAAACTACTGGACTTTCCATCCTGTTATTATTACTTATAGCACTGAAAAAAAAGTTCAATAATTGGCGACTAGTAGTCGGGGTTAATAGTGGTGAGATGCTCGAAAAATTAATTCGGTCGTACTTTTTCTAGATCAAGCATTCTAAACCAGTGCTTTTCCGTCTAATTGTTACAAGTAGCCAAGCTATCTTACCGGAGCGTATTAGAATCTTATATCAAAACATATTGAAGTGTTAAAAAAAGCCAACGCATTTTATCGGACAACCTTTATTAATTTGAAACGTAAGCAAACTTTCTTCAGGTGACACAAACTTCAATCGGTTTACATTTCTTTATCCACCCCACGCATTTATTGTTCCATGCGTAATGCTGCCGCACCGTACAACCATCACGTTTGCACAGTTTCACACGTCCCTATTTTCTTGTCCTTTTTGGCCTTGCTTTAAATTTTCCCCTAATTGAGCGTTGGCACACGAAATATTTCTGCTTTGTTTATTTATTCATTTAATTACTTATTTAAACAATTCTATTTTTGTATAAATTTCTTAGATTCTCTTTAGACCACGCACTGTAACGCTCGCTCTAATACAGAGATTCTAAATTTCTTTCTCCTGACAAAAATATCCTTGTGCCCAATTAATTCATTGTCACATTTTCTTTCAGCTTCATAACTGCTATTACATTCTCTATAGTATCCGTGCTTTGGAATTCCTCTTGAGGTTCTGCTTATACGTCTAGAGTGTGGATCTACACAGACATACCGAGTAGAGCTATTGTCACTGTTTTTTTTTTTAGTTTATTTTTATTTAATTTTTTATGCAAGAAAGAGAGAGACTAGAATACAGATCAAAACATTCACTTGACTGAAAATAATATTTTCCATTCTTGTGACTACACAGACAGCCAGGAGCTATTAGAAATTCCTGCTCATTCATTCTTTTCTTTCGTATAAATCATTTCTCATCTTTTCCATTAGCCGGGTTTTAATTTCAATATCATATACATGAGTCTGGCGCCTTTTGAAACTTCAACACCTGGCCCTAAGGGTGAGTCTCCAGTTACGCAGAATACATCTGAAGACATTCACAAGAGGCACAACAGGCCACCTGCTTTGCACACAAATTTTGGTACGCGCAAGTTCAGACCAAGAACTGAGCCCAAAACTTCTGGAGGGACACCATTACAGAGATTTTTGCCTCGTCAACTACTTATTAGTTCTCCTTTTGTACAATCACCAGGTGGTGAGGCATTTGCGGATGGTATGATGTATTTTCCATACTCACCTGCATCAACGAGAAGCAATTTCAGCAATTCAGGCTTTGGACAACCCGGAATGAGTCCACAGATGGCCCAGATGGCCATTCCAGCTGCAACTCCAGTTATACCGGGACCATATTTTTACTACGATTATAGTCCAGGTCAATATATGCCTCATCAGCAACCGTACTACGGCCCATACAATCGTGCAATGTCTTCTCCCAACTTGAGACATAAGAAAGTTCCATCGAGGAAGCTACTAAGTTCTTTATCAAAAGTCACGCTAAGTGATAAAAAATTAGACACAGATGACGAGGAAGAAAAAGATACTGATGAACAAGCGGATCCAAATCTCAGTAAGGTGTTGGCGAAGGATGCGGATGCCGAATGCACGGAGGAAAATGCTGCTGTGAGAGGTTATCCTCCCTCACCATCACCTTTGACAACTGAGCCTGCCGATGGTAAAGGAAGCGGCTCATTGAATAACGGTGAGAAGTCGCCTGTACTGGAAAGTATAGGAGAGAGAACTGTTGTCCTAGAAAATTTGAAGAAGTCTTTGAAAGTCCAGGATATTTTGAACATCATAGAGTTTGGTCCTATTGAAAACTGTACACTAGTAGAAGAGAAGAATAACCAAGATGAAGAAAAAACTCTCAGTGCTCAGATATCATTTATTAGCTCAGAATCAGCACATACATGCTTTTCACAACTAAAAGTGAATTTAGAGAATATGAAAGGTGTTCTGGAATCACCTGATATGGGGGTTAAGATAATAGTAGGTAAACCGATTGAGTTGAAAGTGAGAAAGGCTATCGAGCACTTTGGAGCTACTCGTGCGATATGCATATCAAATTTACCAAAAGGGGTCTCCCAAAAGCAACTCTCTAACTTATTGGGAAAATACGGTGAGGTGGAAACAATTCAATACAAATTGACTAGAAATTGTGCATTTGTTCACTTTACTTCTATAAAAGCTGCAATTAACTGTGTGACCAACTTTTCCACACCGGAAGAAAACACTTCTGAATTTAAAGATTCTCAAGTGTGCTATGCTCCCGATAAGAATGCATTTGAAGCTGAGCCACCAATCGGGTTTGTTGATACACCATATGCAGCCTCGATGGTTGGCTTCCCTCCTTACCCTGACAATAATTCTGGAAGCTTTGACGGTACATCATCGTCGCACTCACTATCGCCATCGAGAATGTTGCAGACAGGACCACATGACGGTAGAGAAAATCCCAAGGATGCTCGGCTTATCAACTCGAGAAATTCAGTCCCATTTGGCCCTGATGCACTGTACATGAATCCAGAGGTAGTGCGTTCTTCTTCTAGTGGCATCGATCCTCGTCAACCTATGAACAATTACCCAATCGCTTCAATGGGACAAATGAGGAACTTCGACTCTGGAAACTTTTCAGTTCAAACCAACATTGGTAACAGAACTATCTACCTTGGAAATTTGGACTGCCAAACAACGGAGGAAGATATATGTAATGCCGTCAGAGGTGGAATACTCGAGTCGGTACATCTTCTACGTAATAAAAGAGTGTGCTTCATCACTTTTATCAATTCCGAAGATGCTGCAGGATTTATGGCTAGATCACAGTCCTTTGGATTTTTTGTTCATTCCAGATGCTTACACGTCGATTGGGGACATAACTCGGGCCCTCTTATACCTGAAATAAGGACCGCTGTTCATGATGGGGCATCTAGAAACCTATACATCGGAATTATAAGAGAGGAAGTTTCAGATGGTTTTGAAGACGGTTCAGCAAAAGATAAACTCCAAGCTGATAATGAACAAAATACCAGAGAAAAGTCAAGGGAAACAGAGCCTTTCAACTACGGGGATATCATACCTAATGAGGAAATCCTTCGAAGAGACTTTTCATTCTTTGGTGGCATTGAACAAATCAATTTCTTTGAGGACCGTCGCTGTGCATTCATCAACTTCTTTAACATTCGTTCTTGCATAAAAGCCGTCGATTCCTTTAACGGATCTGGAAAAGAAAAAATCAACAAGTTTTTTAAAGATAGATATGCAGATTTCAAAATTGCATATGGAAAGGACAGATGCGCTGGACCACCAAAGAAGAAGAAGAAGAAGAAGAAGAAGAGAAAAAACAGCAAAGCGGATAATGATTATAAGTCACAGGGGTACACAAACCAGCATTCAATATTCAGCAGTCCAAGTCATTCGCAATTACGTGAGGCTCTTGGACTTATGCAGATACAATCTAAAATGCTAGAGGAGAAAGAGAGTAACGAAACCAATAGCTCATGGGAGCGCTCAAGCAATGGAACCCCACTACTTTCGGGGGATGACGAGTCTGAAATATCGGGGGACTCCTTGGCTAAAAACCGTGGGAGAAACCGGACGATGAACAACTCGAAGCGTAATTCAAGTAGATCCAGCAGAGCTAATATTGAATCCGGGTTCTTACCCGATGGTGGAGTACCATCTGCTTCGTATGGATCTGTCGCGTATAGCCCTGTTCCGTATTATTCAGGTAATGGGTATATGAATGGTGGTGCTGGCAGGCCGGCAATACGTATGAATAGCGGTTATTCGATCTCTTCTCCTCAGCTTCTGCAGAACTCTCAAGGTGGTTACTATGTCTATGGATCTCAGCTGTATTACCCAATGTATCCAGCATCAGTTAATGATGATGATAATAATAATGTTGAGTACATGGATGACAGCACAGAAAATGACAGGGATTCAGGATCTGATAATCCTCAAGATGAGGACGAGAAGACTATACAGGATGATAATCATTCTTAGATGAGAGAGTGACTAAGAGTTCTTTTTCTTTCTTATCATTGTTGCTATATTTCTGATCGATACTTACTGAAGGAGATGAGGATAATTGATATGGAGATGTTGTCATATGCACTTAGACGTTGTTAAGTGAAGCATAAATAAATGTTTAATTAAACTATTGCATATTATCCAATTGCATTATTGCGAAATCAGTGCACGTAAACTACAATAACGTGGAAGATGCGCAGTATATTCATTATGCTCTATAGAAAAATCAATGATGCAAAGTTGGCGACATAAGGTAGTAATTGACCGAATTTAGTGTAGCTCTGCTTGGCTGGACTCTTTTGGTTTCCACGATACGAGCAAGATGTTTATGAATGAGCTTCTTATCGACATGTATTCCAGTCGAATATGGCATGAGGTGCCACACCTCATCGTAGAATGACACAAGGCATGTTAAAAGAACGCCAATGGAGATATCATCACCAGTCCGACACAAAAGAAGAATCCTTGGGTCCGATCGGCCATATAAGACGGCCGTTATTACTTCTATGATCTCTGGTAACAATATTCTCAATTTTCTTGAAGAGACTTTCCTACCAGATGTAAGAGGATATACCTTTACGTGCTTGAAAAAATTATGACAATCTGCCTCATCTGTCTTGGTAAGTGTAACATCCTCATCAAAGAGCATTACAAGATCAAACTGATCATTGTTCCAGCATGTAGGTATCTTTAAGGGTGTTCTAAGAAGTGAGCCGACATAAAGATGCTCTGTCATTCTGCTTACATCATCCAAATTCCAGAGAACTCCATATTGAGCTGGGACTACACTATTCGTTGATATTTTGTGCATTTTCTGGGCTAGGATTTGAGATCGGCGATTGATTTCATCTTGGCTGACTTTTTCATCAGAAAAAAGATCAATATGTTCCCACAACATGCTGTAGTCAAAATCATGAGCCCAAAGCTCATGATCATCTGCGGCACCTTGAATATAAGTGAAGTGAGGATATCGCAAACTCCCATCTCTGCATTCAATACTCACCGTGATCAAAAATAAAGGCTGGAACTCCTGATCGGGAGCCAACAATGTTGCCAGATTAGTCTTCTTCAAACGGCAACCAGGATAGATCCAACAGGGTCGTAAAGGTCGCTTCAAACATACCGTTTCCAATTTCAAGTTTTGAAACTTCTGTAATAGGAATGGCAATTTGGCCAATATCCCTGACTTTTCAGTGGGTGAAATATCGGGTGGTAAAGCCAAAAGGTCGTTCCAAGATTTCCTGGGAAACGATGCCTTATTGAGAATGGCACACCATATTGGAATAGTCTTACTTAAGGAATCTGGAATCCGCTTCCCACTTCTTGCGGAATCAACTATTCCAAGAGAATTGCTGTTTTCAAGGAGTGGAAGTAGATGGAAGTTCAATCTTCTCGTACTAAAATCCCACTCATTGTTGTGGCCATCAGTTGATTTAAAATATGCTGTAGTAGTGTATTCTGAAGGTTTCATATACCATAACCCACATCTTTCATTTGGAATTAGCGGAATATTGTAGCCACCAAAATATTCATCCTTAAACTTTACCAGATAATCATGATCATGTATAATAGAAAGTAGCCTGTTTTTCAGACCAAGATTCGATTTCCGTTCATCTTTTTCTTTTTTACGAAGTTCTCTATTTGCCTGAGTCTGATTTGATACCTCTGTATATTTGATCATTCTTCAACGTGGTTTTTATTTATATAGAAGCCCCGTTATATTCCACCACAAAGCATAAACATTAGCTTTTCTTTAATGTGCTACTCGAGGATCGTACTTTTTTTTTTCCCCTGACAACTCTCACCTCACCATAGTTTCCTTACATTGATTATCATTATACAACGATTAATGAGAGCAACAAATCCATTAATGCTTATATATAAATCTACGATGCTATAATATACAGAGGTCAAAAAATTGTGGATAGAACCAGCTTTTTTAAGTCCTAGGTTGCATTTACTTGTTTACATAGAGTAAGATGTCACTTATTAAATACGTGAAAGGTGATCTTTTTCAATTGACACAGATACCATCGACAGAACCTATTTTATTAGCGCATGCATGTAATTGCCTCGGCGTTTGGGGAGGTGGTATTGCCTTTGCATTTAAACAGCGTTTTATGTCATCATATAAACTTTACCATGAGTACTGTGCAAAGTTCTCGACAGACCCAAGCCAACTTTTAGGAACTGCTTTGCTTTTACCAGTTTCATTCAAAGACCGTGATTATATCGAAGGTGTAAGTGAAAAATTACTTATCGTTTGCCTTTTTACCAGCATCATGGGACAAGAAACTCCGAATGAGATTGCAGAAAATACCAGGAAGGCTCTACTGGATTTAAGAAAACAACTATTTGACCTTGATTTGATTTCCAACGATACTGCAAGGTCAATGTTAAAGAGCTATAGACAGAAATCAAATGATAAAACGGACAATATACCAACCGTTAACATGCCGAAAATAAATGCAGGAATTTTTGGTGTTCCGTGGAATTTAACAGAAGATGCGCTGAAGAAGACACTAATGCAGTTCAAAGTGTATACTCTATAAATGTACGTATAATTAACCTAGTTGAAGAATTTTGCATATTTTGCACGGGTATCCTTTTCTGAGTCGTATTTAAGCTTCTTGACTCTTCCCAACTCCTTTTTAATCCCTGAATCGTACTGATTAACTGAGAGTCCCTTTTCAAATGAATCTATGGCCTCTGTATATTTCTTCAGAGAGGCAAAAGCTCTTCCAAGCCGATAAAAGGCTTTGCTCACCTGCACAGATGTAAGCTTCACATCCTTATTATCATTGATAAATTCAAACAAAAATCCACAGTAGTCAATGCATGTTTGATATTCACCCATCTCTAGAGATGTGAGAGCAAGATTGAGGTATAGAGTCTTTTTGTATTCCAAGAATTCTAGATACTGATCTTTATCTTTTGACTCATCAGGAATGAGTTCGTTACAATAACGCATTGCTTTCTTGTATTTGAAGAAGCTTTTCTGGTATTTTTTCGCCTTATACAACAAGGCAGCGGATTTCTTAATTTTTAAACAAATATCATACGCTTGTGCGGCATTATCTAGGTTAATGTCTGACATCTCATTGTCATCCGGAAACTCCTCATATATGTCTCCACCAATTGTATCCGTACAGCAATCATAAACGGGCGCAGGATCTCCTTCTTTCCATTCCCCACAATCTGTTATAAGCACTGGATTACTTGGAACCCAAGCATTTTTATCTTCAGGACTTGCTGAGTAAATATCAGTTCGTTCCATGGAACGTATCACACTTTTGCCATAAGCTACCCTACCTATAACAGTGTGCTTTCCATTTAAATGAGTTTCCACCGCACATGTAATAAAAAACTGGGATCTATTTGTATTTGGCTCTCCTAGATTTGCCATCGCAACTAAAAACTGTTCATCGAAAGCTCGCAAATTCTCGTCCTTGAAATCTCCTCCTGGATTAGACTTCGATCGGAAAATCGAATGTCCTCCTTTTGAAAGTATCTCAACTCCTCCAAATGGATATTCGCTAACCATACTTCCTTTCTTTATGTCAGTATTTCCTCCTTGAACCATAAAATTTCTGATAATCCTGTGGAAGTACGTATCTTTATACGCCTGTGTAGTGCATAGTTCCTTGAAATTATCACAGGCATTTATTGCTTGATCTTCAAACAACTTTATCACTATTCGTCCGATAGGTTTATCACCAATAGATATATCCATGTACACATAATGCAATGTTTCACCCATGACTACCTGAGAATTCTTATGGAGCGTGTAAAAATGGGCAGATGTTATTTGATATACCTTTACCAGACCGATACACACATAGCACAGACTTGTCAATATTTCATGTTGTTGACTGGAACACAGCCTTAAAAAATATGGTACAATTAGAAAATCTCAGAGACACTTGAACGAAGCAGAAACTAAGCTCGAAAAAAAAGAAGTACAGTAGAGTGGATTATTAGAATTTTTAAGATCGTGATATTATAAGCTAGACAGCGGCCTAACAACTAAGAAAGAGGAAACTCAGAACATACAATAAACAGATACGCCAGGATATATTAGTTAATCAGATTCTCGGAGTCTATAGAAAAAATAGGAGGAAGTGTTCGAAACTCTATAACTCTAGATTATATATACATCAAGACCGATATCGATTCTATCATTAAAGAAATGCTCTTGAACATGCTTAAAACAGCATTTAGCCTTCGAACGGGCTTGCGGAGTAAGTAAACATTACATATGCGTCAATTGGTTTGCTGAGTATACTAACTTATGTCAATAAAAACCAGATTTCTCAATGACTAGAAATATATTAGCTGGTACTGAAATTGAACACGGCGATACTTTTGGGTCGGCACTGCAGGCCGGTAGGCATGGGGCGAAAATAAATAATCAGCAAAGATTGAAGAAAGGGGTAAATATGAAGGTGTTAAAGCACGTTCTTCATTGCAAATTCAGAAAGAATAACACATTCTTGACACTCACAAAAGTTGGAATGGATATGAACCACGAACACAACAATCCAGAGGAATCATTCAATGAGAAGGTTCTATACTATTTAACCCTTCCGGAGAAAGTGATACTATCACAATCCACGGGATATCTTGGATTTAGAAAAGCACAGAGAGGTGAATATGAAGCAGCTTTCCAGTTGACTTCTCATATGTTCAAGATTATAAGAGAAAGACACATATTAGACGACTGTTACAATCTTGAGATAGTCGTGTCAGATTTTGGAAAGGGAAGGAAGGCATTTTTTGATGCACTAAAGGGTAAGGAGGGCTCTGATGTTAGAGGTGCAGTGTCAAAATTAACTGATATGACTAAGCTTAAGTTTGGAGGTGTCAGATCACCATCCAAGAGAAGAATTTGAAGACGGATCACTATATCTCAGCATTTTACCATTATTCGCACATTAAGTAGTTTTATCATATAGCTTGATTGAATATTCCTGTATATATAACTTGTTGAACATTGCGTCTTAAGTTTCAATTATATTACAAAGTAGGAATATATTCTAAAAATTGGGAAATATGAAAATCACGTGACACATCAGAGGGCTACAAAATAAAATCAACCCTGCTATTTGGTAGGAATAATACTTTTTACCGATTACAGCTGGATCTGCCACAGGAAGTATTCTACCGGGTAAAAATTTTCCCTGTATTCTAGCGGGCCCTCCCTAGGTAGGTCGAATTTTCAGGAGATAATTTTTTCCCGCATTGATTTTTTTTTTTCAGAGTGAGAAAAGTTGAACATATCAAGTTGTAATCTAAACCTTGGAGTCTTTATACTGTAAGGGAAAGTCTTTAATAAGTTGAACACCACAGGCATAGTTAGACAACAAACATAATGGCTGCAAGTAAGTACCGTTTCATAAGGGGTTACTGTCGGCAAAGTACTTTTTGTTGAGTGAAAACAGATAGGGAATATATCGATAAACAGTTAAGGCACAAGTTCAAGTTCAAAGAGGTTGCTTAACATTTTATGGAACTTTCAAGCTGTTCATGAAGAAGCAAAGAATAAGATACAATGAACACACATTTTAAACGAGATAAAAAAAAGTTGGCGGCGTGATGATTTTCAAAAGACTGTAGAGTTAAGCATTATTTCCGAACAGATTTATTCGAGCTTTACCATGCGGGAATGAACAACCATACAGATAAACAGAATAGGAAATTGAAAATGAGTGTATGGTGGCAGAGGGTGGATATAGCATTAAAGAGGAAAAGCTACTTTATATGAGGACATAAGATTTTATTTTATTAGGTTGTGCTGATACTAACAATACTCATATTAATTATAGCTCAAGCAAAGAACGCTAAAAAGGCTGCCTTGAAGGGCACCAGCTCGAAGAAGGCTTTGAAGGTGAGACATAGCACCACCTTCAGACGTCCAAACACTTTGAAGTTGGCCAGATCTCCAAAATACACCAAGTCTGTCCCTCACTACCCAAGAATGGATGTTCACACAGTTCTTGTGCAGCCTGTCACCTCCGAGACTGCCATGAAGAAGGTCGAGGACAGCAACACTCTTGTTTTCCAGGTTTCATTGAAGGCTAACAAGTACCAGATCAAGAAGGCTTTGAAGGAGCTTTACGAGGTTGAGGCCGAAAAGGTCCACACTTTGGTTAGACCAAACGGAACCAAGAAGGCATACATCAAGTTGACTTCAGATTACGATGCTTTGGACATTGCTAACAAGATTGGTTACATTTGAAGAGTAAAACGACATCTTATTCGTTTTTCTTTGTTACATCTATTTCCTCTTTGCTCTGGCTTGTTGTCTTTTGCACACGCACTGATGTAAGATTTGTGTCTCTTTAACCCATATTAATATAATGAAAGGCACATAAGGTTTTGCAATATTAGTAAATTGTAGCTATGTAGATGTTGATAACAGTTAAATAACCGAGGGTCGATTGTTTATTTTAAAAGATATGGTGGATTATATGCTGCCATATTCGGACAGCCAGCTCATGCTACACTGAATGTAGAACACTTCCTATTGATATCCTAATTTTTGATTTCCCAGTTATACATGTATATAAATATATTTAATCATTAATTTCCAAATACTTTAAGTGAATATGATCCAGTCGTGCAATCATCAGTATGTCTTTGTAAATTCCAATCCCTTTTCATAATTCCCAGGAAGAGAATCACAGCAAATATCGACCATTTCTCTTTCATATGGATGAAGCTTTTCTAGGCATTCATACATAACTCTCTCTATTCCACCCCGACCGAACACGCAGGGTATAGCAAAGTACTTCATGTCCAAGTTTTGATCCTGCTTGAAAGTTCTTAGAATGTCCTTCAACTCCAGAACTCCGTTTATACTTTCATCTTCTAAGCAGACATAGGTGCATCCAGTATGATCCTTGGAAAATTGATCCCGACCATTCAAAACCGTGCAGAAAAACTTATTAGCCGCGTAAGCCATTGACAACGTAGAAGACCCACCTCCATTCTTTGCCTTGATTACTTCATCACCTCCATACTGAGTATGGTGAACAACAGCCTGAATTTTTTCCCGTGGGACCTTATTCATTTCCTTTCCTAAAACGGTAGAGAGCAAAGGGACAATAGTATCTCCAGAATGTCCCCCAACCACTCTAATTAATCCCCACTTCATCTCGGGCTTTATCCGGTGGAGAAACGTGTCAGCTCTCACAGAATCCAATGTAGTAACACCAAAAAGTTTTCTGGCGTTAAACACACCATGTCTTTTCAATATCTCGACAAAAACTGGAACTGTAGAGTTCACAGGGTTCGATATGACTAGAGTTGTGGCCTCAGGGCTAAACTGTGCGATTGCAGTGGCTATTTCCGCACATATTCCAGCGTTTATCTTGAATAGGTCATTTCTTGACATCCCGGGCTTTCTAGGAACGCCTGCAGGAACGAGAACATACTCAGTCCCTGTTAACGCCTGCTCCAAACCTCCATGTTTAGGTGTGAACCACTCAATCTGAGCCGGTGTATCAATGTGAGAGAGATCCATGGCAACTCCACCAACCATATCTGAGACATCATAAAGCTTAAGCTTCGCAACTTTAAAATTTGCCTTTAGCATCAAAGATAGTGGCTGCCCAATCCCTCCGGCAGCCCCTATCACTGTGACAGTGGCTCCTTTCAACTGTCCTTCAGTTCCAGTTCCACTCATATTAGAACTTATATAAATTAGTTGATGTGATCTATTAAGGGCGTTCTTGCAATGTAGTGTGTGTGATACAAGGGCAAAATGCAAATTTTTAAAAATATGGTTGCAAAGGTATATATTCTATCGAGATTCAACAGTCAAGGAAAAAAAAAGTAAAAAGATAAAAAAAAGAATCCAAACTCTATTTATAATAAAATACTGTGAACTTCACACAAAGTTAGGAGTAAGCATAGCAACTATTAAGTGTCTTTTTAATGGACCATAAGGATCGACTAAAAAAAATACGTCATGCAGTAGATAAGTGGAGCATAAAAAAGTACGGCTGAAATCTCCACCTTTGCGGGGTATTAAAGCCATCTTTCTCACTAAAAAATTTATCTAGACAATTGCTCGATTGAAAATAATTATACTTTCAACTGTGAAAAAAAACTCGGATTCCTAGAAGCTGATCAAGTAAATCCGTCCATAATCGTTTCAAGTTCTCAAATGCTGTCATGATTTCAGACACTATATTTGCAAACATGAAAAAGCCGTGACTTAAGCTCACCCGCTATTAAATTTTCCCATAAAATAAACTTGTATAAGTTGGAGTGATTAGAAAAAAAACAATAAGTTAGCGGAGCTCTGCCATTCACATTGGTCATGGACCGAACTTGGCTGTTCTGACATTATTTTTAGATCTTTAATACATGCTTACCGTTGAACAAAATGCTAAACAACACCAAGGTAATTATTGTGTCTCGCTTGAACAGACCATTCATTGGGTTCATCGATTGAGGACCACATATCTTGCCCCCAAAAAAATAAATCAACGAGATGAAAAGAAGCAACCCTACACCAAAACATATCAGAAAGATAAAAGAATGTTATTTGGGATTCCCAAGGTTACGTGAACCTTTTAAAAAAAAAAGGTGTGGGGTGCCTGAAAGCTGGAGTATTCAATCCTGAAATATATTTAATGCTGAAGTTACTACAAAGTCATAACAATACTTGTCAAGATATAAATTGTAAGTGCCCTTCAAAAGTCAGGCAGCATCTTTTGAAATCCAAAGATTTCTACACCTGCTAACCTCTGTAAAAGCATTCAATCGATATATGGGAATCGTTTACCGTCATCGTTATGGTCAGAACAACCACGGAGATAATATCCCAATAATTTTAGTATGATTGAATTGATAATATCATCTTGTTGGATCAACCAAACCATACCCTTATGGTTATCAGTAATTCAAAATATGCTATTATCATTATCCATTGTGTCTGATGTCCAATGCTAATCTACCTAAGCAGATACACCTCCGACACCCAAGAAGCTCCATGTTGAGCAAATCTTCCTTTCATGAAATACATATTAAGGTCTGCATACCAGGAAAGTACCCCCTATATATAGATGTGGGTAAAATTATATGCTAGTTTTCGAATGTTGAAGAAAAATTTTCATAATGCAGGTTTTAACGTTTCTTGATTTCTCGACTTATTATTGTTCTCTTCATTTCAGAAGTACTGAAAGCTTCAATTCTATTTTACGTTCTTTTTTTCTCCTTTTTTTTTGATCTGTCTGAGTCCGATGAGTGAGGAGTTTCTCTAGTTCTAAAACTGCACTTTTTTTTAACTTACTCAGCGCTGTTGTTTAATTCTCTCATTTTTTTCTCCTGTCTCCACCGAATAATCATATTCACGAACCAGTTGTCTTACATTATATTTAAAACCAGCTCGCTTTAAAATATCTTTCAAGTTTGTATACTGAAGAAACTTAACTTCTTTCCTTGATGGAATTTGTTGAAATACATTATTGCATCAGAAGTATCAACTAAAACATGTTTACTGGAATTATTGAGCAGATGGTTCTGTGGAAGAGTATAAGGCTCTTGATAACAGTAAAACTGGGGGTAACGGTGCTTCATTAACGATTAAAAACGCCAGCACAATATTAAAGGATTGCCACTTAGGCGATTCTATTGCCATTAATGGAACATGCCTAACTGTGACAGAATTTGATACAGACGTATTTAAAGTTGGTGTTTCTGATGAGACCTTACGCCGGACCACTTTGGGATCACTAAAATCCGGCGATATGGTGAACTTAGAAAGGGCCATTTCTGGTAACGTGCGCTTTGGTGGCCACCTAGTTCAAGGTCACATTGACACTATTGCTGAAATCATAGATCGCCATCCAGATGGTAATTCCATCTCCTTTACATTCCAACTTAGAGATCGTGAGTTTATCAACTATATTGTTCATAAGGGATTTATTGCCGTTGACGGAACAAGCCTAACTGTTACTGGTGTCAATTACTCGGACGCCACATTCAGTATTATGATGATTGCATACACACAGTCCAAAGTTATCATGCCACTCAAGAAAGTTGGTGAAAATGTTAACATAGAAGTCGACCTCACAGGTAAGCTTATCAGTAGACAGGTTGAGCTACAGCTTGGGGGTCAGATAAGTAACGAAAACTCACCTTTATACCAACTTGTATCCAGAATTGTTGATCAGAAGATCTCCAGCTTGAACAAGAACGATTAATATGATATGATTACTAGTGTTTATTACCCCTACTTTATTAATCCTTTTTTTGATTGCAATTATTATGACTTAGATATGATTATACATGAATGCCTTTTTCAAAAAAAGAATTATCGTCCTTATTTCATACAGATTTACCAACCTTAAATTTGAAACACCAACGAGACGCCTTCATCTCCAGCTGTGACAAGTCTATCCGCACAATCAACAGCAAAGTCCAGAACACCCATATGATGGCCGGTGTAACTTTGGATGACGGTTCCCGTTCTAGCATCCCATTTGTACACCTTACCATCCATAGAAGAACCAAGTAAAAACGGCGTGTCTTTGAAGAACGCCAAATTTGTAATTGCATCCTCGCATTTAATCTTCTTTCTCACCTGCCATGTTCTGGTATCGATTATAAAGACATCTCCCGAAACAAGACCGAGAGCCAAAAGAGGAAGAGACTTACACCAAGAGATACCTTCGATTGAAGCTTCAAACACATCGTCTGTATCCTTGGGTGTAAGCGCGGTTATCACTTTGACCACAGTACCTGTCTCTAAGTTTACTATGGCCACATGCGAGTCTCGTGAACCAACTGCGGCAATTTTTCCTGTGTTTGGGTACACGGAGAGTGTCACCCAAGGTGGAGTTATACCTTTAAGCTCTGCGGTGTGAATATGGAAGAGCTGGCTCTGTGTATAGCAATTCCAACCAATAATTGTACCATCTTCACATGCTGTGACCAATTTTAGTTCGCCGAGACTGTTATCGACGTCGAAAAACTCTCCAGCAGTACAGTCTAACGAATGTGAGTAACCAGTGAAGATCAAATTAATATCCCTATTTGCTCCAATTTGATACACCCAAACAGAACCATCTGTTGCTCCAAAGGCAAATATATCCTCCTTGGAATGCATCGCTATCCATGATATCTCATCAACTTGTTGTAACTCACCGTATGGAACCCAGACCTGGCCTCTTTTAGTAGCCTTGTGAATGAGAATCTTTCCAGTCATATCTCCCGTCACCAAAAATTTGCCATCGGGGGTAAATTCAGAGGCAATAACAGATTCAGTGTAACCTTCAAGCTTTCCGGCTAATCTTGTTGGTGAGGTGTGTGTCGTCCATAAGTAAGCTACATTATCCCCTCCGCCACTGACAGCCAAGGGCAAAGTAGGATGGGAGGAAATCGTGAAAATAGAGTCTGTATGCTGATCAAAGTACGCAATAGAATTGTTCGACATATCTAGTTCGATATTTCCATTCTCACCCATTTTGACATCATTTCCGGCAATATCTTCATTGGGTTGTAGTTCGTTCTGCTGTTGATCATCATCTTGAACCACTTCCTCCACGTCTTGAGTTTCAACAAACTCAGGTTCTTCGGGAGTTTCTTTTAGAGTCTTTTCTTCCTCCAGCATGATTATGATAAAGCTCTGTTATATATTTTGTATAAGACTTATATTCAGCCTGGCCACGTTTTGAACCTCGAGTATTAGAAGGCAAGGAGACTTTAAACCATCGATAAAACTTTGAAGTTTTTTTTTTACCTTTTTTTTTTTTTTTCATCTCAACGTCTGCCCTTATCTAACCGGATACAGCACTGGTATCATTTGAGATAAGAACACAACAAGTAAAACTTTAGAATAGCTACACTTTTTTTTTACTATTATTCGACTTTACTTTCTTTCAAAGCTAAGGAAGAATGTCGCTTAACAGCTATAATCGCATCAACAGCCTCAAGGAGCAGGTCTTCGACAAAGATGTGTACAATTTAAGAAACTCTCTCGCCAACGAAAGAGGTGATAGAATATACGAAACTGCAATTACAAGAACAAACTTAAATGCACGGTATCAGCAACTACCAATATTCCTACAAAAGAAGCTGAATAAACATAAAAATATTTTGGAGGTGCTAAGGGAGAAAGAAGCTGGAAAGAAATGTAATGAGGATGATCTTGATCTTCCTTCTTTAAACAATAATACTACTGCATCTCCTACAAATGCCATGGTTATAAAGAGCCCGAGCGGGACGGGTTTACAGACATTAGGTTATGGATTCATTGGACAGAGAAAATCCGAGGATTTGTTTGCGAATGAGCTAATTGTTCCAAAAGTCTCGGAAGATGCTTCACGACCACTTATGAAAACGCATCCAACATGGAAACTGTTCCGTGTTCTTGTAGGACATACGGGGCAAGTTACAGCACTAGAATTTGATCCAAATAACGAATATTTTGCTACGGGATCTAGTGATCGGACGATTAAAATATGGAATTTGGCCAGTGGACAATTAATGCATACGTTAACAGGTCATATTATGGGTGTTAGAGGAATTGCTATATCAGATAGACATCCTTATATGTTCAGCTGCTCCGAGGATAAAACTGTCAAATGTTGGGATCTTGAGAAAAATAAAGTCATACGAGACTACCACGGGCATTTGAGCTCCGTTTATACAATCGACATACACCCTACCTTGGATCTTATCGTTACAGGGAGTCGTGATTCATCTGTAAAAGTTTGGGATATCCGTACCAGACTACCGGTTTATACGCTAACAGGACATAAGAATACAGTGAATAAAGTTTGTTGTCGTGCAACGGATCCACAAATAATAAGCTGTTCTATGGACTCCACTGTTAAAACATGGGATTTAATAGCTGGTAAATGTTCCAAAACACTCACATATCATTCAAAATCAGTAAGAACATTTTGTTGCAACAGCGATCAAGATGAGTTTGTTTCTGGCTCTGCTGATGGATTAAAGAAGTTCAAACTTCCGAATTGTGATTATCTACAAAACATGGAGCTTTTGAAGCATGATCAATTTACTGAAGGCAATTTACTTCTAAATACAAATTGCTCTAACAGTGACGGTGAGATGTTCGTTGGATGCGATAATGGTCAGTATGGCTTTTGGGATTGGGATACTGGAAGAATTTTTCAGAATGGCATAAACGAACCAATTGCCGGTTCTATGGATAGCGAGAGAGGCATATTATGCTCATCTTTCGATAAAAGTGGAATAAGACTCGTCACAGGAAATGTGGATAAAACCATCCGAATGTGGAAGCCAGAGGTGCAGGGAAACTAGAATCAAAGTTCATGACCATGATTGAATAGGCAATAAATTATATGTATAATAGTGTTTTATTTAGATGCTTTTTCCCCATTTCATTTATTAAGGATCATACCGAATACAAAGGTTTATATAATGATAGCAAGTGGACCTTGTTTTTTTTAGTACCACTTCACTTATAATGCATCCATCGTGTAATCATGCTCAATTCCTGGGGTCACACTTGCCATAAACTTGAGGAAGATAACCAGGTACTGATCAACACGAATGTTACCATCAGGGTTTATGTCATCATTATCATTCTCGTCATCTTGATGTAAATCCTGCCACTCGTCTTTAGGATCTGTAATTGGAACCTCATTACCGCTGTTCTCATCTTTGTCTGCTAATCCTAATTTGCTTAGATTTTTTACAATTTCATCCTCAGTCTGTGCTTCTAACGAATGTGTCCCTTTCACCTTCTTTTGAGCGGCTGCAATTGTCATTTTCATTAATGCTTTCATAACAGTGGAGTGCCTGCAGGGATGAATAGACACCGCCGTAGTATTCTCCAAAAAAGGCGCTTTTTCGATGGTCACCGTTTTATGCCTATAATCGCTAGCGATATCTTCGAACATCTGCTGAGGAGATAATGGAACACCATTTGAATCAAAACCAACAAGGTACATCTTCGGAACACGATACGATGTAGAATACGTTATGTATAGGTCATAACTCCGCTTGTGAGGATCGTTGATGATCTCTCCATCCAAGTTTTCCTGGTTCTTGCGATCTTCCTCCAATGTTTCCTCTGCATCATCATCGATAAGTTCATCAATATCATTCACAGAATCAATTTCATTGTTATTAGCATCTGCTCTGGAATCCCCACTTTCAACACCGAGCAAACTTGGTATATCAGGCGAGCTGGAACTAATGCTGGAACGAGCCTTATTATTGACACTTGACTGTGCACTTTCGTAAGGTCCCTTCATTTTTACATACTCTGCAGAATGCCTTCTCTCATCATCAGGAGTGCAGTGCTTATGTAAGACTTCTGTATGAGTTGATGTCCACCCCTCTTCTGGAGAAAGAGGGTCGATGTAATCTTCGCCATTATCTGAAGTCTCCTCTTTCTCGTAATCGGTTGCCCTCACATATGATGGTACATGACGAGTAACAAGGAACTGCTTATCATCAGGAAGGAAGTCTCGTCTTTTTGATGAAGATGTGGGTGACCACCTCCATGTTGGGAATTTGTAAACTAAGTAGTCACCCGCTTTCACAAATTCTTCCGGTGAGATCTCCCCTGTTTCTGCAAAGTTTGACTCATGATTAAGTGGCGTTAAGTATTCCCTAAGGGAACTAAACTTGGACCTAATAAATTCTGTAGCCATTTCAATTTACTATAAATTGTTAGATTAACTGTTCTACAAGTCTGATAGAAGAAGAGTTTCCCATTTACGAGCATTATAATCAGACGTGTGTGCGGGGTTTAGGATTCGGTGAAGACGATAAGAAGATATATAAAAAAAAAAAAATTAAGGACAAAAATAATAAGAAATAAAAAAATAAATTAAAAATATCTGCCCCTATACCGCTCTAGCCTTTTAGTACCAACGTTACCTCATATCTTCAGCACATTATATTTTTGCTTCAGCTGTCTTACATGTAAATTTAAAATGTAAACGTGAATAGTTTTGGTGCTGCATAATATTTGTATTACTTTGACGTATCAGTTTGTGTTTTCAAGCACACTATCTAGATTGAGATGGCTACACCTCATTCTTAGCAGTTAGCATTGTACTGTACTATTATTGTATTGGAAACAGCCGTATGTCCCTCACATTTTTTGATCATTCAAGGATCTAAAATACTTATGCAACTATGATCGCAATCTCTTTCGCCACTATACCTTTTCAGAATTTATTATATGCTACTTAACCTTCTTCTAATCTACACTAAAATTAAGGCAAACGAACTGATCGATAATTAATTCGCCAAGTTTGAAAAACTGTCAGAAAAGTACAATTAGTACCCGCCAACTCAATAAGAAGTGTACCTATGTATGCTGTGTACTAGGAGCTAAATGGTATTTACGTATTTCTTTGTTGTAGTTAAAGCATGCATCAGATGCGAAGAGGCATTGTACTTTACCCTATTTATTCCTTCCTCTATGGATGGTTCTTTAATCTGTGCTATTTGCTAGAATTGAGTTCAGCTTTTTTTTTTTTTTACTAAATTTTGATTTTAGTTTTTTTTTTCTATTTGTCTGTTTCTTGACTCGCAGCCTCTTAAATTAATTATTTTATCTACATCGCAACCTGAACTATCACACATAACTTACAACATAACCTAAAGACTCAGTAAACTACACCATAATACCCAATTGATAGTGCAATTCCTGTATAACGGGGTTCAAAGTGATACCATGACTCTCAAAAATAGATTGAGTGGATTTTCACCTACAGCTACTAGGAGAGACAGCTTCTCCAGTAGAAGAAGAGAAAACAGAGAAAAAGAAGAGAAACATGAAGTCGAAACAACTCATGAACGGCGGGCTTCTAAAAGCCAAACACCTAAGGAGGCAAATAAAAAGAACAACAGCAAACTTAAGGCAATTTTCACAACCAATAAGTTTGTCTTCTTCTTTGGTATAATTCTGGGTATTGTTTGTGCTGGTTATTTTGGATCCAAGACAGTGATGGAAGCAGACTTTTTTTCCGATGCTGATGATGCCAAAAGTATCTTCAACAGTCCATATTGGCAGGATTGGAAGGAAGTGTTACCAACTGGATTGAAGTCTCTTCTTGACGAGACCGAAAAGGAGCAGTATCCAGATGCAGGTGCATCATTTGCTATTGGTGAGTTGGTGAAAAGGAAAGGCTTTGAATCCAAACATAATGTTGTCATTTTTCCTGGTACTACGAGTACTGGAATAGAGAGTTGGGGTATTGACAGTGTAGATGGCTGTCCTGGCAAATCTTACTTCCGGAAAAGATTATGGGGATCTTTTTTTATGGTTAAAACAATGGTGCTAGACAAGAATTGCTGGTTGAAATACATTAAATTGGACCCACAGACAGGCCTAGATCCTCCAGGAATTAAATTACGTGCTGCCCAAGGATTTGAGGCATCCGATTTCTTTATCACTGGATACTGGATCTGGAACAAGATTCTACAAAATTTAGGAGCTATCGGATATGGACCAGATAACATGATCACTGCCTCATACGATTGGAGACTTTCATATCTTGACTTAGAGATTCGTGATGGATACTTCTCGCGTTTGAAATCGAATATAGAGATCATGAACAAGTTGAACGGCAATAAAGCAGTATTATTCGGACACTCTATGGGAGCACAGGTCATATTTTACTTTTTGAAATGGGTTGAAGCATCGGGTGAAAACTTTGGAAACGGAGGTAAGCACTGGGTCAATGACAATATCGAAGCATTTGTGGATATATCTGGATGCTTATTGGGTACGCCAAAGGCTATTGTTGCTTTGCTTTCTGGTGAATTTAAAGAGACAATTGAACTACGGGGTCTGGCAATGAGAGCTTTAGAGACCTTCTTCTCGAGGGGTGAAAGAGCTGATATGCTGCGAAGCTGGGGTGGAGTTCTGAGTATGTTGCCAATGGGAGGTAATATTATTTGGGGAAATTTAAGCCATGCTCCGGATGATCTATTTTTACCTGAGGGAAAAAATGCAAATAGCAGCTTGGGAAACTTTATTAGATTCTCAAATCCTACAGGTTCATATTCAGAAAAAAATCTGACAGTTGATGGTGCAATAGATTTCCTGTTGAACCAGGGAACAATAGACTTTAGAAGGAGATATGAAGAACACTATTCAAGAGGATACTCTAAGAGTGCAGCTGAAATGAAGAAGAACGAGAAAATGCCAAACAAGTGGATAAATCCATTGGAGGTGCCATTACCAAATGCCCCTGATATGAAAGTGTACTGCTTTTATGGTGTTGGAAATCCTACTGAGCGGGCTTACTATTACAAGGAGGAGTCAAATAAAAGCATGTCAAAGCTGAATATTTCCGCCGACATTACCAGGGATGAATCAGTTTTAGTAGGTGAGGGTGATGGTACAGTTTCGATCATGACTCATTACATGTGTCACAAGTGGGCACAAGGAAAGAGTATGTACAATCCTGGTGGTTCTAATGTTACAATTGTAGAGATCAAACATGAACCAGAAAGATTTGATATTAGGGGTGGTGCAAAAACTGCTGAACATGTTGATATTCTTGGCTCTTCGGCATTGAATGAGTTATTACTTCAAGTTGCGAGCGGCCATGGTGACGAGATTTCAAATAAATACGTAACACGTCTTAAGGAAATGGCCGCTTTGATTGACCCAACCAGGGAATAAGGTAATGAAATGATATAAATAGATGTTAATCTTTGGGGATATGGGGTAATTCAAGGATTGAGCGATCATGGCTGTTGCTTTTAGGTGTCCATTAACTTTTCACTAAACTGACTTGATAACAACAGCTATACGGAGGTCAGCCTTTGTACTACAGGTGGGTTATTATAAGCAACGGGAAAGAAGGAAGAAATATACTGAATCACTTTTTTGGGGATATCTGATTGTGATTCTAATATAGATGTACTACAAGGTAAACTCGATAAGTTAAACACGTTCCGTACTACCACTTCGAAATGATCTAAATCGAAGTACATGTAGACATATAAATACTATCCATCGAATATTAATTGGGCAATTTTATTCTCGCTTAGGATGTTGTCTTTCCTTTTTCAAAAGCGCGTCTGCCGTTTAGTTTTTCCCCAGTCGCGTCGATACATTTCACTTTTGGATAAATGTAAATACAGCGTGAGCGAAATAACATAGGTTTTTTTTTTTATATGTTATTTCAGTTCCCTGCTTCTTGTTGTCAATTGGAAAATTTTAGGAAGATCATTATTCTTGAGTTTTTTTTTGAGAAGTTTATGTTTATCTGAATGACAAAAAAGGGAACACACGAAGCACGGCAAGGGAGTAAATAAACAAAGAAAAGTAGCGGAACTAGAAATAGGAAATTATTTATCACCTCCCTGAAAACGGCGTATGAAAGTACTTGGAGCCTCACTCTTCCTGCTTGTGTTGATAACGCTTTGGTATTTTTATTGAGTTTAGCTTATTTGCTTGAAGCAAGATCACTTAAGCATACGTCATCTCATCATCACCAGTCAGGCTGTACTTGCACCACCTATAACAGGGCATAAGTCATCATTTTCATCAGACCCCTACTCTTTTCCATCTAACTTCAACTACATTCTTGGTTCCTATCAAAGCCATACATAAGCCAGTTCGTCCTTATTATTAGTCTCTCCATTCTACGACTTATACTTCAAGATTCAATTACACTTTGAAATATGATTACAGGACGCTTTGCTCTGGCGCCAGTTTCGGAGTCAAAGTTGAACTCCAACAACTTTAGTCAGAACTGCACCCGTTCATTTGGAGGTGACGCGAAAGCCTTCAAAAATCAGAATAAGCATCATAATCTGACATTGAGGAGGTCTATGACAGTTGGACTCGGAGAAGAGGACCTTGTTTACAAAAGGGCCAGAATGACTCCGAGACAAGAGAAAGCTAGAATTCTCAAGATGAGGCTACAGCTTGCCTATTACAAGGTCAAAACCAACCAGACTGATGTTCCTATTCATCGCTTGAGGTTTACAAAGGAAGGTAATGAAAGTCTAACTGGAACACGTTCCTCTCCACAATCACCAACCAGAACAGCAGGGGAACCCGGAAAAGGCATGGATGCTTTATCAGACCTTTTGGCAGCCTCCTCTCCTCTCTTGAAAAAGAACTCTCATAGGCTCCACAGGAAGGCTAATACAATTAGTGTGTCGAGAAACTCCGGATTACCTCCTACTTTTGAGGATTCGGTGTTAAGGAAAGGTAACGTCAAAAGAACTTTGAATCCTAAGACACAAAGCCATGGCAAGCTCGAAAATGTGGTTGCAAGGAGATCATCACGCAATTATCAGCATTCAGCATTCAAGAGATCGGAGCATATAACTAATGGTTCGAGAAGAATTGGATTGACACTTCCTACTCCATTCCTTCATCAAAGTTTTTCAAGCAAAACTTCACCTTCAAGATTTGCTATATCCCAGAGTTGTATGAGAACAGGTACAGGCAAGGATAAGTTTCTTCTTCCTGGCGTTAGCTCCACACTCCCACCTATTCCAGTCTCACAGTTGAGTGACACTAGAAGTTCCAGACCTGATAGACGGCTTGGTTTGCAAAGTCACAATTCCAAGGAGAATATGACATCCCACCAGAAAAGGCACTCAGCAGGTGAAGTTTTACTTTACAGGGACACTACAAAAGATGAAGATGCAACCTTACCTCAGAATACATCCTCTCTTGTTATGTCCACGCCAACAAAGAACCAAAAGGTAAACTCTACTTTAATTCTAGACAAAGATAGAACCATCGATCAAGATGAAACACAGATCCAATCTCCATCGCGCGTTTTGTCGACTCCTTCTTCGATAGGAGCTGCCAAGTGTCTGCTACAATTAGCGCGCAGATGATTGACCGCTTTTTTTATTGTATTGTATAATACTTGCTAGTTTGATCAGAAATCTGTCAAGGCACAAAGTTCCATAACCTTTAGAGCGTTTTAAATCCAACATTGCGGATTACTTGAAAATCTGGAATGGAACTGTTAGATACGGATGTGGCAATTACATAATCACCAAACCGTATTACGGATCCATAATTTTTTATCTGAGGATCTAACACACCGACAACATACCAATATACCAGGAAAGACAAATGAGAATTAAGATGGAATGAAAAATACCCTTTCGATCTGTCATTCGTCTGTGTTGTCCCCAGTTATATATATATATTTCAATATTTGGTGGTGAATGCTCATCTCAATGCTGCTTCATTAAATCTATTTTATTTCTCCCAGACTTTATCCAGGATTCTCGCTCAGAGGGATCTAAGTTTGTATCCTATAACGCATGTTATATATTCCGGTTACGATAGATGCTTCTCCAACTTATGATCTCTGATATATCATCTCTTCTTCAAAGCTTGCTTGCCAAATGACACTTTCTTCAACTGCACCATTATTTTTTCCACGTTTACAAATTATATTTTATTTTCTTTTCCATTCTATTTGCTTTCAATATTCTTTCTTTCTTTCCTGTTTTCACCTTTACTGAATATTCAACGTTCAGTCCTAATAGAATTTATATCGTTCAATTATTATGTAAAAAGAGCTTAGAAGCAAGCGCATATGTAACATATGATACGTTGCTGTTTAAAGATCGGCTGCTTTCTATAAGTATCTGTATTTAAAGTTCAACCAATCATTAAGTTTTCTTTGCTACTTTCTTAAGCTTGAAAGCAGTTTCCAATGAAATCCCAGAGAACACCAATGCCAATCCAATCCATTGATTTATTTCCAGTGTATGACCATATAGAAGAACACTCAGGCACATTGAAAGCATTTTTCGAGTAACAGTAACAGTGACAAGAACAACAGAATTGAAGCTTTCAAGAGTGATAAAAATGAAGATCTGACCCAAAGCTCCGAGGAGTCCAAAACCTGTTATATCGAAAAGGACCTCCGGACCATTGGCTGATATGAAATCACTAAGATCATTCCATTGATTAGTAAAAAATAAACTGTAGCATAGTGTTAAAGAAAATGTTAGCAGGTTTAAAATGGTCATAAGATGACCAGCGGTCATTCTTTCAGTTTTAACTCTGGACTTAGATGATGTAATTTTGAAAAGCTGATCTTGCGTAGAGTTTGTATAGCCATCCAGAAGCAATGAAATAAGAAGCTCAAAAAGACCGGTCATAATCCGGCCATCATTAGAGACTTTACCAGTCCCTTTAGAGCCACGTCCAAAAGTAAAAGAGAACACACCTAAGGTAATGATAAGAGCAGCAAGGTACTTGTACATTGGAAATTTAGATTTGTATAAAGCCCGGTGAACTATCATAACAGGAATAAGCTTACAAGATTTTGCAAGAAGATATAGAACGTAATCAACATGACCAAGAGATAGGTAAGCAATGGGGGATGAAATTGATTGAGAGATAGCAATAAGGAGAAACTTCGGGAGAAGATCAATGTTCAAATGTAGAAAAGAAAAAGGATTGAAAAGCCTGTGAAGCTTTATTGATGTATAAATGATTCCAAATAATATTGCAAAAAACGATTGGACAACATTAATCACCAATGTACTTCTAAAGAATGCTGTCGAGCCTGCTTCCTGAGAATAGTTTTTTGAGGATATCTTTTCCTGTAAATAAGACCAAGTAAGAAAGGAGCAATATATACCAGAACAGCATATGATCAATAGTAGACTTGATGATGACTTTAAGCTTTCATGCTTGATTTTACTGGCCTTTGGCTCAGCATCTTCTCTCTTTGCAATCTTTCTTCTTTCATGAAATCTTTCATTCACATCGGATCTTTTAAGTAAGATATTTGCTCCTGATGAAATTCCTTCGTTTAATTTCATGATAATATAAGGATTTAAGGACGAAGGATTTTTCAAAAAAAGCCCTCTTTCTTGTATGAATTAGTACCTAGAGGATAAACTTTCGGAGAGAAAGATGAGGACACCTCTTAGTTCTGAATCTAATGCAGAGAAAACGAGACAATTCCATCATTGAATTTCCAGATAGTACAAAGAATAATAAAAAAAAAAAAAAGAAAAAAAAAGATAGGGTTGAGTTCTCTTTATTTGGACATTTGATCTCAAGAAACGTCTACAAAATAACTGCATACTATTGGACAATAAACGTAAGAGAATAACATCATTATACCAAGAAGCTATTCAGGAGATGCTAATTACGTGGGTCTTACAATTATAATGGTACGTTGGGATACATGAATACATGATCTACGAAGAATTGATTACTAACTGTGCGTTATGGCTTGTGATGAGTGGTTTCACCTCTTTTCTATATTTAATATGGTAAGGTTGATTCATCTCATTCAGGTATTCAAACAAATATTGCTATAGATTCCGATAATAATTGGTGTCAGTGTAACGGCAATGGCATTGACGGTAAAAGCCCTAATACTAGCATCTACACGATATTCGAAGCTCAGACCGTCAGATATCGCTCGTCTGAATAATATCAAGCTTATCAACCCCCATGCAACTGCGCAACAGAAGTATTTTGAGAAGATGTTTCAACATTATCATGGAGGGTTTCAAACTAAAATGAATCAAATAGAGGCATTTCAAATCTTGGGTATAAATGGGAAAGACATCCTCAATTTAACACCGGAAATGCTTAAGGCAAGACACAGAAAAATGATGATACAAAATCACCCTGATAGGGGTGGCTCACCCTATATAGCCATGAAAATAAACACAGCCAATGATCTCTTACAGAAGACATTTATGTTCAAAAAATAGATTTAGACTTGATTTTCCATATAATCCATAAATGCTATAAATACTATTCTAGTTTATTTATTAATGCGTTCAAGGCAAAACTTTAGAAAAAAAAAGATCTATCCAAAACTGCTTCGAAAAACAGAGTAATCACTGTCATAGACAATACTTGTCACAATTTCCCCATTAAGACTCGGCTTCAGCAGACTGCAGAACCTTCCATAACGGCAGACACCAACTGGCATCGGAATGACGTTGTCGAAATTCGAGAATTTGGCCTCCTATCTTTGTAATGTCAGCGTGCTGTTTAAAGTCATTTATTAATGACAAAGCTGTTTGTTTGCTTGCTTCATTATATGAAAGATTTGACTCGTCAATTTGCTTTCTAAATTTCAGCAATTCTTGCTCGGTAAGCTTCGACCTTAGTGTAAATATCTGTGCGAGTTCGTTAGAAATTGATTTACGGTCTCTCTCGCTACTCTGCTTAGTTATGGTTTGACTATCCAGGTGCCCAGCATCTGGAAATTTCATTTTTGGTGGTGGTGGGGGAAGAGTAGCGTTCAGTTTTGAATTGGGGAAATGACCAGCATGTGTATTTAACACATCGTTCTTTGTTGATGGATCCAGAAATGAAACATAACTGTTGATGCGTTTTGGTCTTCTTGGTTTCCTGCTCACCTTTGGCCCAGAACACAAAGAGGTAGGACAATCATTCCAGCCCTGTATCTTTTGATGATTGAACTGGTATGACTTAGCTTTTGTTTCCAGTAATTTTTCCTTTGTCATCTTGAAAAACCCAATATCAAATGACGATGTTAAAACGTACTAAAAGTGAAATAAAAAATGACAAATATTGAAAACTTAAGAAAAACGGGAAGAAAGGTCTAATCTGATCTTATTGATGCTTCAATTTATCTACGCATGGGTCAAAAGAAGGCGCGGCAAGCCAACAAAATTAATTAGAAAAGAAAAACATTTATTCTAGAGCAGGATTCCAACAGTTTTGCAACCTGCTGTATGCAACAGTAGTAGTGCTAGTACTTTTTCACGCACTTGCATCAATGAGTCTTTGGGTATCCAATGCTTTACTTAGAACGTCTTCAATTGACGGTCTATTAGAGGGATCGACTTCGAGACAAAATTTAATAATGTTCTTAATGTTATCACTATAGGCAGGTGAATTTGGGAACGAATAACTACCAGAACTTATTGCCAAGGACATATTTGCTCCATTATTCATCTCTTCCCTTTCAAACGGTGAAACACCATAAAGCAAGGCGTATAGAGTGCATCCTAGCGACCAGATATCCACTTTATCTGTTATTGTATCTCCAGAGCTGACATCAATTAGCTCGGGCGCTCTGTAAGCCAGGGTACAACGCTCATTTATATTCTCCTGTGCCGTAACTGCTTGGGTTTGACTTCGTATAGTGTAGTTGACTTTCTCGCAAGACCCAAGATCGCATAATACCGCAGTACCATCCTCTGACAGCATAATATTTGCAGGTTTTATATCTCTATGAGCTATACTAATGGTTTCCGAAAGTTCTGTGCCATCCTGTGATAGTATGCTATCCTGGTGAAAATCGCTCTCTAATGAATTTACCGAAGTAGCGAGGCTGTTCCTTCGGTTAGCTTCTTCTTCACGGCTTAGAAAGGGATTCCTTTCATCTGATCCATCATTAATGGAGTTTCTACTATCAATTGTTCTATCGTTTGAACCTGTTTCTGTAAACGGATCCCGGGACTGGAAGTTCTGAGTTACTCGCGTTCTGATATTCGCACTCATCTGATGCCTATGCATAGCAATCAGGCCACGACATATGCTGATAAAATATTGTAATGCTTGCTTTTCATCTATATTCGACTCTTCAACGCTGCTCTGGTCAATTATATCCTGTAATGAACCATTCTTAAAGTATGGAAGAAGCATATATACAGTCTTGGAGCCATCAGACTCTTGTATTACCGAAGAGTCAATAAGTTGTATAATGTATGGAGATTTGAACTCTTGGTAGAATTCAAGCTCTTTCATAGTCTGCTGGAAGTTGCCATTACTATATGAACAATTCACCTTCTTCAACGCGTATTTAGATTTATTCCTTAGTGATTCCACTAAATACACAAAAGAGAAACCACCTTCTCCTAATATGTTGAGTATACGAAACTTGGACCCATTGATCTTTAAAGTAGGTGTTTGATCCAATATACAAGGACAGCAACAGCTAAAAATATTCCACATAACGTTGTTTTCTCAGTCAAAAGTCGTATGTTTATTGCTAATACGATACAATGCAGTTAATAATAAAACTTAAGGTATGGTAGATAAATTAAATGTACTAGACCGGAAATTTAAAAAGGTTCCTACTGTTGAGCGGCAAGAAACTGCAGTGGTGAAAATAGTACATCCGTACACATGAAGGAACTGGTTTACAAAACTAAAATTTCGACAGCCCGGCTGGGGTGAGAGATTTGTATAATAGCGAGAAGAAGAGAAAACTAGTTACTAGGCTATCCTCAGTCTGAGAATCTAAGAAAATTTTTTGTTCATGAACTGATTACGACAAAACAAGCACATAGCTGAACTTAGTTATATAGGACTAAACAACAGTGGATTCACAAGGTAAGCACGTCCGTTTATTAAGTTATCATGAGTACAATTCAAACTACAGGAGAAAGACAATCATTTGAGAAGCTTTCTTTGATCGCAGCTCACTCTCACATTAGAGGTCTTGGATTGGACGATCATCTTCAACCAAAGCCATGTGCCCAAGGTATGGTTGGCCAGATGAAAGCAAGAAAGGCTGCTGGTGTGATACTGAAAATGATCCAGAGTGGGAAAATCGCCGGAAGAGCCATTCTGTTTGCCGGACCTCCTTCCACAGGTAAAACTGCTATAGCCACGGGTTTGTCACAGAGTTTGGGCAAAGATGTTCCATTTACAGCTATCGCAGCATCCGAAGTGTTTTCAAAAGACATTAGTAAGACAGAAGCTTTGACACAGGCATTCAGGAAAAGTATAGGAATTAAAATCAAAGAAGAGACAGAGGTCATTCAAGGTGAAGTTGTTGAAATTCAGATAGATCGCTCATTGACTGGTGGTCATAAGCAGGGAAAATTGACAATTAGGACTACAGACATGGAGACAATCTATGAGTTGGGTAATAAGATGATTGATGAGCTCACTAAGGAGAAGGTTATTGCCGGTGATGTTATCTCTATTGATAAATCAAATGGTAAAGTTACTAAATTGGGCAGATCATATGCTCGTGCTCGTGACTATGACGCAATGGGACCGGAAACGAGATTTGTTTCCTGCCCTGAGGGTGAACTTCAAACTAGAAAAGAGGTTGTTCACATAGTTTCACTGCATGAGATTGACGTTATAAACTCTCGTCAGCAAGGATTTATGGCTTTGTTCAGTGGTGATACAGGCGAGATCAGATCCGAAGTTAGAGATCAAATCAACAGCAAGGTTGCAGAATGGAAAGAAGAGGGTAAAGCAGAAATAGTTCCAGGAGTGCTCTTTATAGATGAAGTTCATATGCTTGATATTGAGTGTTTCTCTTATATAAACAGAGCTCTCGAGGATGAATTTTCTCCGATCGTCATAATGGCTACCAATAGAGGTATATCAAAAACCAGGGGAACAAACTATATGTCTCCTCATGGTCTTCCGTTGGATCTTTTGGATAGAACTATAATCATCAAAACGGAGCCTTATCAAGAGGACGACGTTCAAAAAATCTTAAGTATTCGTTGCCAAGAAGAAGAAGCAGATATAGTTCCAGATGCTTTACGTTTGCTTACAAAGATTGGTATGGAGACCTCATTAAGATACGCATCAAATTTAATATCTGTCAGCTACCAAATAAGCCGCAAGAGAAGGGCCGAAGCCGTTGACATTGAAGATATAAAGAGAAGTTACATGCTTTTCCTTGATAGTGCTAGGTCTGTAGAATTTTTGGAGCAAAATAGTGGTGATTACATTGATGACCAAGGAAAGGTGACATTATCTAAGGAGAAGCAATCTGTGGCAAATCCGGATGCAATGGATACATCCGCCTAGTTTCATTTTAATTTTTGGTGAAGTACGGAGCTATCGTTTCCTTTAATTTTTGTATTATCTGTGTAATAGTTAAGTCTGCTTTTTTTGTCTCTTTATTTCCAGTATAAAGTATATGTTATTCACCTTATTAGATGTCTAATAGAAATTTCAGTTTACTATAGTTACCGATGTAAATATGCTCAGATATATTATAGTGTATGTGACGGAGAAGAATTTTGTTTTTGAAAAAAGGTCGGGAGAAACAGAAGACAATCAGATCGCATGTCTCTGGTTCATGCATTACCCTTGGTGTTCATAATTAATCCCACAATCATTCCATATAGACCTAAAACTTCTGCAAAAATTAATATAAGCACGATTCCCACAAATAGTCTTGGCTCATGCATGAGTTGACGAACACCTTCATCACCAACAACACCAATAGCATAACCGGAAGCAAGACATGCCATACCAACAGAAAGGCCACAGCCAAAATGCATACAGCCTGTATATAATGTGTATTCGTTCTCGGGATTTAAGTTACCAGCTATAAGGACAGCAACAACTAAACCATAAACGGCCAAGATACCGGACATAATAACTGGAATTAACGACTTCATGATTAATTCTGGTTTATATGGACCGATACCAGATATACCGATTCCGGACTTGGCAGTTCCAATTGCTGACCCCAAGCAACTAAAAACCATTGCTGCAAAGCAGCCTGCAAACCCAAGGAATGGTGCATATGCTGGTGCGTATGCATTTTCCGGTATGAGAGATCTTGAAGGACGACGAATAACAGTTAGTACATCACATCTTAAAATGATCATATGATGTCTATTAACAATAGTATTGATACTTACAATTTTTCCATGTTACCGTAAATTTTGAGTGCAAAAAGTCACCTGCCAAAAGAGAACGGATCGAAGTACGAGTTTTCTTGTAAATATATAAAGAAAAACGTTAACATGATTAACGCTGTGTGAATTCACAGCAGCAGAGAAAAAAAAAGGATGTAAGGAAAAAGATAGACACAAAAAAAATAATTATCTTTTCCATAGTGTGGATTAGCACAATTGTAACAATAAAGAAAAAAAAAGTATGTATTGATTGCAGCACACCGCTAATATTTGACCTTCGCGTAGCAGCTGATTTAGATACTAAATGAAGCTAAAGTTTTACCTGATGGATGTTCAGAGACCAAAGTTCATCAATTTTACAGGTGCTACACTTTAATAATTGATTTATTAGATATAATTTTTTTTCTCCTTTATTAATATATCAATATTCAGTGATAAGATGCCTGAAGAATACCAGAAGATTCACATTGAATCAGCTGAACTCAAGGCATTGTATTCACGTTTGAAGACATACTTGTCAAAGGTTATAGATGAACAACTATCAGATCTACAGTTTTACCAGCAACAGAATATATCAGATAATGAGAAAACGAAAATACGACGTAAAGTCAAGAAAATTATCTTGAAAGACTTTATGGAAAAGCTATTCAATTCTCTGAAATACTCAATAGCTGTGGACGATCATGTCATGCACAGTATAAACGACCCTGAGCTGAATATCGTTGATGAACTGAAACAAATGGATGATTCTAAGGAGAAGGTGGAACCATATGATTTTGCATTGAATGACAAGCTACGCTCAATGTATTTCGAGGTAGAAAATATGTTTTCTACGGTTGCCAAGTTACGAAAAAACACGCCAGATCAAGTATACAAAGAGGTAGAGGACCGGTTTCAAGCCAATGATGATTGGATCAACGAAGTGACAAAGAAAGAGGAGAGTCATTTGGATGAGTTAGCAAAGGAGAATTCTGATGCAAATAGTGATGAATCGACATTTTTAGAGAGCGAGACATATGACAGTTTGCTAGAGGAATATGAAACTGCACTTGCTGATGTTGCATCTCTAAGAAAAAAATTGCCTAATACCCTCTCACAACTTGATAATCTGATATCTAGTGTAAACTTTTTAAATCGTTAGACGAGCGAAAGTGCGATCGAACATCGAAATTGATTGATTCGGAGCTATCAATATTCGAGATTTCACTGAGATCTTTTCCTTTGCTTTTTAATGTATGTACTGCATATATGTTGTGTCTTAACTCATGGCGAGAATACATGAAAAAGATTGAGTACTATAATTACAATTTGGCATCTGGTGTGTTCTTTACTAAGATAACGAAGAATAATGATGAAATGCTCAGATATAATATTCACACAAAAAAAAAAAAATACAATTACACTCCTTTCTCCAGACTACACGTTCTCTATATACAATCATAATATATTTCAACTATACGTGTAACTATATTATCAGTCTAGTTATAATCAAGCTCTCTAACATGCTCGGTCTTCAAGACGATGGTTTCCTCAGGCGATATGCTGCTAAGGGCCAAAGTTATGTTTTCCCTACCAATGGCATTCCTATCGAAACAACTATAGTTTGTACTGGTATGATTGTGGTTTACATTGCATCCCTATTTAATGAAGAGATTCGATCAGATATGGCTCTTAGACCGGATTCACTATTTCATATTACTGAATTACCTCGCTTATCATCCTATGTTTGGGTCCATTCTGGGTTTTTCCACATTTTTTTCAACGTGTTGTCTTTATGGGCCCCATTGGCAGAATTTGAAAGGACAAATGGTACCTTTCATACAGCATTAGTCTTGTCTATATTGGCTACTGCTGCAGCAGTTCCGTATTGCCTTTTTGGCTCCCTGTTCTTTCCAAACACCGCTGTTCTTGGAGCTTCTGGCTGGGTTTTTTCATTGATTGCATATTTCTCTTACGTTAACTCTTTGGATCACAGAACTGTGAAGTTCTTCAACAGTTGGGAGGTCCCTACACTTTCTATTCCATTTATATTTATGCTCACAGTGTTCCTCATGGTTCCAAACTCCAGTCTAATAGGTCATTTTCTTGGCATTGTGGTTGGCTTCATTTTGGCAAAAGGTTGGTTTGTTCCATTGACTGTTCTACCATTTAATTTAATGGACAAGATAGAAGCGCGTCTTTCAGCTTTAATTGATCGTCTCCCTGGCATTTTTAATTATGTTAGAGAGTCGTCAGTTAAAGATAGTAGGTATAAGTACAGCAGTTCCGCCTTGCCACTTTATACACAAGAAGACAACATATCTTCTTGGCCTTTGCATTTATCGACCAATGGGAATGGGGGTAGAGAGGAAAGTGGACCATTCAAAGGTACTGGCCATGTTCTTGGAACGAATATCTAATAGAGACTGGTTGTAATATTATTTACACTATTTCAAGGGATTCGTTATTATTATTCATGTTTAGTTCGTAGTCGAGCCCGGACTTAAGTAAATTGGTAACCGCTAGCTCGGTAATACATTGATAAACACTATGATGAAGCAAACCAGATATGAAGACGTCTTGTGTCGCGTACATCTTAAAAATAGATAAATATTCTGAAGCTTTCGTGAATACTCCAGCAGAAGACGCGATCTATCGTTAAATAAATGAATACTACGGCGTTTCCTTTCTTATTGACTGCTCTCATCACAGCTATATATATTAATTGTACAGCCAACATTTTTCAGAAAAGCATTAACAAGTGATAATTAATGACCTCATTTTCTAAACAGCTCACTCACATCATAAACGAATATTTTCTGAGTCTCAATATAATCATTTTCCACGCAACACCTTTGCAAACTCCTCAATATCGATCTGACCATCAGCATCCGTGTCAGCTGCCTGTAGCATCTGCTTAGCCTCCTCATCCGTAAGCTTTTCACCGATTGTAGTAAGAACTCTCACCAACTCGGTCTGAGAAATTTTTCCATCACCATCACTATCAAACACCTTGAACGCCTCTAAGATCTCTTCCTCGACATCCTGCTCCTTTATTTGTCTTGCCATCATTGTAAGGAACTCAGAGAATTCGATTGTTGAGTTTCCATTTGTGTCGATCTCATTGACAAGGTCATTCAACTCCTGTTGTGTAGGGTTCTGTCCCAAAGCTCTCATAACTGTTCCAAGTTCTGAAGCAGAAATCTTTCCATCACCATCCTTATCGAAAATGGAGAAGGCCTCTTTGAATTCTTCGATTTGCTCTGATGTAAGCTTTTCACTCTATAGCATAGATATAGTTAGTTAGTACGTGCTCATATCGCAAGATATTTCGGATCGTGATAACATAACAGATCAACAGATCTGTACAATCATCAAAAATCTGGTTCGATGTTGTGAGTGTATTTTTGCTTTCATTATTGACCTTTCAATATCAGACAACATTCCGATCCAGCGATAACTTCTGTTCTAGATACTAACAGTTCGCACTTGAAATGAGTTATCCATCAGCACTTACCATTTTTAGACTTTCGTTTAATATAACAATTCGTTATCAAATATGTCAAGTTTGTTTGTTTAATTTATCAATCAGAAAGTAGAAAGTCTGCCAAGAAACAGGATATTTAGCTGGAAAGGCATTTCATTTGTTTGAACCACTAATTTTTTTTTTTTTTAGGTGTTGTTGACAAGTTTTATTTTTAACACTTAAATTTTTCTTTTTTTGAGAGGGGGATTTGCCCGTAGATTCCATTACGTTCGCGACGCGGTGCCTTGCTAATCCCAAATATACACACATTCAAAGAATGAGAGCTAATACTTCTACAAATCTACCGGAGGTTTATAAATTAAACAGTAATATTTGATATCCACATGACATCATAACGCCTTATAAAAAGAATAAAAAAAGCCCAAACCTGAACCTGACAGAAAAATGATGAATGGCAGTGGATATAGGGTACCCGCCAAAAAGAAAATGAAAGAAAGAAAAGCATCGTAGAAAATCAGCAACAGAAGAAAGGATCTATAGATCAACCAGAGCACATTGTGCATGACTCTGGGTTGTTTATAGCACAAGCGATAACTTTGGAATTGTATATGTCAATCTCCTCATCGCCTTTTGATTTCTCAGTACTATCATCCGTAGCAGCTTTCTCCTCGGTAGCTTCCGTCTTTTCGGTTTCCTCATCGGCTGGAGAACTTTCGTGAGCTTCTTCAAGAGGAGCTTCTGGAATGGACTCCGTAGGCCGTTTAGCATCCTTCACAGAAAGCTCGGCAAGCGAACTCTCGAACGAGGTTGTCGATGATTCGAAGCCTGCAGTTGAAAGAGGAGAATCTGAAAGAGAAGCGGCGGAATCATCAGATGAACTTTCTGTGATTCTGGACTTCTTTGGAATGTACTTCTTCATGATGACATTGTCAACGTCAGCCTTGACCTTACCTGCCTCTTTAGCCAATTGCTGATCAACAGTGAATTGGATGGCACGAGCGGCAGCCTGTGTACGTAAGTAGTACATACCTGTTTTCAAGCCCTTCTTCCAGCCATAAAAGTGCATGGAAGTCAATTTACCCATAGTTGGTGACTGCAAATGGATGTTCATAGATTGAGACTGGCAGATGTATGCGCCCCTATCAGCAGCCATATCGATGACAGACTTCTGAGAAATCTCCCAAACTGTCCTGTACAACTTCTTGATCTTATCGGGAACGTTTGGCAAGTTCTGAATAGAACCGTTGTCGTGAATGATGAAGTTCTTCATTGCATCGTTCCATATTCCCATGTCAATAAGATCTCTCAACATGTAAGGATTAACGATCTGGAATTCACCAGCAAGAACTCTTCTCTGATAGATGTTAGAGGTGAATGGTTCGAAACATTCGTTATAACCCATAATCTGGGAAGTAGAAGCAGTCGGCATAGGTGCCACCAAAAGAGAGTTTCTAAGACCAGTCTTGGCAATCTTAGCCTTCAGAGTATCCCAGTCCCACAGATCCGTAGGCTTTTTGTTCCACATATCATATTGTAGAATACCCTTTGAAGCTGGAGAGCCTTCATATGTCTGATAAGTACCCTCTTCCACAGCAAGCTGGTTGGATTCCTCCAATGCAGCGTGATACAAGGTCTCAAATATCTGAATGTTAAGCTCCCGTGCATCTGGACAGTCAAAAGGTAGTCTAAGCATGAAGAAGGTATCAGCAAGACCCTGGATACCAAGAGCAATAGGTCTGTTTCTCATGTTGGAGTTACGGGCCTCAGGAACTGGATAGTAATTTCTGTCAATAACACGGTTTAAGTTACGGGTAACAACTTTAGTAATCTTGTGCAACTTCTCGAAGTTGAACCAGCAATGATCCTCATCTGACTCAACAAAGGCAGGCAAACAAATGTTGGCCAAGTTACACACACCAACCTCATCTGGAGAGGAGTACTCGACAACCTCACAGCACAAGTTCGAAGATTTGATGGTACCCAAGTTCTTCTGATTACTCTTTCTATTACAAGCATCCTTGTAGATCATGAAAGGTGTACCAGTTTCTGTCTGAGCCTCCAAAATCTGGTACCATAACTTCTGAGCCTTCACTGTTCTTCTTCCACGTCCTTCTTTCTCGTAACGAGTGTACAATTTCTCGAACTCGTCACCGTAAACATCTGAGAGACCTGGTGCCTCAGAAGGAGAGAACAATGTCCACTTGTCGTTGCTCTCCACACGCTTCATAAATAAATCTGGAATCCAAAGAGCTGGAAACAAATCACGTGCACGAATCTCCTCTTTACCATGATTCTTTCTGATATCGATAAAGTCGAAGATATCAGCATGCCAAGGCTCCAAGTAAATAGCAATGGCACCTGGTCTCTTGTTACCACCTTGATCCACATATCTAGCAGTACTGTTGAACACACGAACCATCGGAATTATACCGTTGGATGTACCATTAGTACCGGCAATATACGAACCAGTGGAACGAATGTTGTGAATGTGAAGACCAATACCACCAGCAGTCTTAGAAATCAAAGCACACTGTTTCAAAGTATCGTAGATACCTTCAATAGAGTCATCTTTCATTGCAACTAAGAAGCATGATGACATCTGAGGGCGTGGAGTACCAGCATTGAACAACGTTGGTGATGCATGTGTGAAGTATCTCTTTGACATCAAGTCATATGATTCCAACACCTTAGGAATATCATCACCATGAATACCGACGGCCACTCTCATAAGAAGGTGTTGTGGTCTTTCAGCAACCTTACCATTAATTCTCAACAGATAAGAACGTTCCAAAGTCTTGAAACCAAAGTAGTTGTAACTGAAGTCACGGTCGTAATTAATGGCTGAGTTCAACTCATCCTTATGCTCCATAACAATCTTATAAACCTCATCAGAAATCATAGGAGACTTCTTCTGGGTCTTTGGATTGTAGTAGTTGTATAGATCCTCTATAACATCAGAGAAAGGCTTCTTAGTCTGCTTGTGCAAATTTGAGATTGCAAGTCTAGCGGCCAAAGTAGCATAGTCTGGATGCATTGTGGTCATGTATGCTGCAGTTTCAGCAGTCAAATTGTCCAACTCAATGGTGGTAACACCAGGGTAGACACCTGTAACCACACGTTGAGCAACAGCAACAGGATCGATTCTCTTCTCGTCTAAACCGTAACACAGACGGGAAATTCTAGCAGTGATCTTGTCGAATCTGACCGGCTCACGACGGCCATCTCTTTTGAAAACATACATGTTTGAATAGAAAGAACTCTTGGTAGATGATAGTTCAACTATTCCCATAAATAAAGTTCAAAGAGAGGAGGGGAATATAAGTTGGAGGAATAGTTGTAATTTCTGAGATGGATTAAGAACACGACAAGTGGGAAATTGCCTCTGATAAATAAGCCAGCGAAAGCAGGTGCCCAGACGCCAAAATTTTTTCAAAAATGCCAGAAGTTTTTATGCTTGTCGTTTGTTTACGCGTTACTCCACCAATCAAAATTTGAGTTGAACAACTTTTCGACCAATAACGCGTAAACAACGCAAATTTGCATTTTTAACAAACAGATTTTACGTGGTTCTATTTCTGTGTATACATGTTTCTTTGAAATATTATTTATTGTCCTAAAAAAGGCGAAAGCGTCTTCTTGCTACCGATGGCTACGCTGTTTACGTTTTGCCATTTTGCATCCTCCCAGTAGTGCTTTTATTAATTGATGATCTGTTTTCTCTAAATTGTATAGTATCTCCGATAAAAGCTTATACTAATAACCCTCTTAAACATGAGGGACGCATCGATTGCGAAGATAGCCTCCACAATATCAGAGCTCTCGTAAATAAATATGTGGTTAAAAAAGTAGTGCTTGAAACCTCGTTATTGGCTAAGTCTAAACTATTTATTTTATGTTCATAGATGCTGTGTAATTCAATTTAAATTGATCTCCACCACCAGAAATTGGCAAATTCGGCACTAATCCAATTCAGCTCACTGCTCTAGCCTCATCTCAAAATTCGTGTTTAAAACTCTCCTTTTCATAAGAAGAGTTGCTTAAAAGTTTTCTCCTGTATTTAGTCGCGTCGATCTACTATTGAAAAAATATATTTTTTAGTTATCACGTGAGAACTATTAATGTGTAAGATCACACCTTACACCTAGCGAGTTTGCTCCTCAACTTTTTACCACAAATTTTCCCACGAAAGTGTACGAGTCCTATCCCCTATTTTTTTTCAGATGCTTCCTTAGTGCGAGATAATCTTGAATAAGAAGGAAAAAATATTGAAAAGTTTTTTGACCCCCTCAGTTTGAAGCTCAAGTGAAAAGCAGACTGTAAAGACTGATATCTTCACAAGCTTTGACGTTAATACCGAACGGTAATTAGGAGACAAAAGATCCCTTCAATAAATAAAGATGGCTAAGGTTTCTCAAGGTATGTTTTATTCAGTGGGTTTTGTCAAAGTATAAGACGCTAATTGCTAGTGTTACGCATGTCCGAGAGGTATTATAGGTGCTACAGATGCAAAGCAGATAAAAGTAAATGATACGGTATTCAATTATTGCAAACGGAGTACATTAGATAACATCTTACGATTTGGAAATTCAAATACCTAGACTTCAACTCACCAGAAGATGATGTTATTAAATGTGGTGTGAGTTCTTTTGATAACATCATTTTGAAGATATTGTTTCTAGAATTGGTAATCAACTTAGACTTGTGGTGATTATTGGAGAAGGATACCAATAGAGCGTCTTTTACATTTTATAATATTGGTAATAGGGAAATTGGAGCACTTTACTAACATTCCTCATTTATTTATAGACGTTTCATCCGACAGATTTAAGTCGAGAAAGGCTTACTTCACCGCTCCTTCTTCCGTTAGAAGAGTGATGATGTCTGCTCCATTGTCGAAGGATTTGGTTGAACAGTACGGAGTGAAGAGACTTCCGGTTAGAAAGGACGACAAGGTTCTTATCGTCAGAGGTTCCAAGAAGGGCCAGGAAGGTACTATTTCTTCTGTCTACAGATTGAAGTTTGTCATTCAGCTTGAAAAGTTGACTAGAGAGAAGCGTAACGGTGCTGCCGTCCCAATCAACATTCACCCATCTAAGGTCGTCATTACAAAGTTGCACTTGGATAAGAACAGAAAGGATCTCATTGCTAGAAAGGGTGGCAAGGTTGATGAAGAGTAAGTGATCTTCTAATGAATTTCTCTGTATACACATACTATAATATAACCACTTTTTTCCGTTAGTTGCAAGTGTATATTGAGCACTACTGTAAGAGTAGGAATGACGTATCGTAATCATTGTATTTTTTTTACATATTATTTACTGGTCCTCTTGGCAAAAACATATACTGTTCTCCAGTCTACTGTTAGCTCGGTTTCTGCATTCCAGTTTGTTGCTTGTGCGATTAACTTAAAGATTTCTCGCCCAGCTGTTGTGCCCTCTTTACCATAAACAGCATTCCACTCGTGTGAAGCGCTCCAGGTATCGACATATTGGCAAAAAGCTCCCAAGGAATAAGTCTTGCGGATAATCATCTTATCGCTTGTGTCTGATATCTTTGCCTCATCAGAGGTAGGGTCGTATTACCGAATTTTAATATCGTCAAATCTATCATCTTTATAGAGCAGATCGTTGAGATCTCTGTCAAGATTTCTGAGACGATTTCTCCCGGGTTGTTGCCAATACCTGGCAATAAACTTAGGGTTCTCGTAAGTGAAATCATCGTATATCTTGTTCACCTGAGGATTGTCTGGAAATATTGGATCACAGTATGAGAAAAATGCCAAAGTCCCCGACGGTTTTAAAACCCTGGCCATTTCATCTATCCAATTCTCCCACTGAAACCAATGGACACATTCGGCAGCAATAACCAAGTCGACTACTCCATCTTTTGGAATTACCGCTTTCAAGTCTTCACTACTAGACTTTTCAATCCGGATACTCTCCGGGATAGTAATATTAAGTTCTGGGTTTTTCGCTTTTTGCTGTATTACTTCATCTGTAGCGTGCTTATAATTATTCCTCGCTTTAGAAATCATGGTTAAAGATAAATCTGTCGCTATGAAGTTCTTAAACTTTCCAATTAATGGCAAGGAGGCTTCTCCTGGGCCACATCCTATATCTAATAGAGAATCAGCATTGCCGTTTGTTTGGCTATGAAACTTTAGGATCTTATCATAAAAGTTATCAGGATACGTTGGGCGGAACTTCGAATAAAGTTCGGCGTCAAATGTCTTTTCCGAAAAAGCTGACATTATAGTTCAGTATTATTGTGGATCGCAAGGCTTATCAGAAGATAGATGTGTAACTGGCCACTAAGGGGGAAAAAAACCTGCCATGGCTCCATGACTTTATATATATCTATTTATTATTAGATCTGTGGCTTTAATAATAACCGCGAACCTGCGGGGCAAGCATATATAGACATTTTGTGACAGTATTAGTAATTAATTGAGCCACGGATAGTTAAAGGGAAAAGGTCATTAAAGTGAGTAAAAAAGCAAAAGAGTGAAAAAGGTGGAAATTAATGCAGAATATTAAATAAAATAAAGGAAAAAACGTAAAATGTGGAAAAGTGTTAAAGGAGATGTGCAAGTAAAGAGTGTAATGTAAAGTGCAAAAGGACTAAATTAAAAGTTAAGATCAGAAAAGGATAAAAGCAAGCACATGTTATAAAGTAGACGATTTCAAGATAGGAAAATCGATTTGAAAAACTGGTGATGAGAGACAACCGACTATGGATAGTTTCAAGTTTCTTTTTCTAAAAACGAGAACAAGAAGACTCCCTATAGCGTGCATGGAATGAAGTCAATAGCTGTCTTGATTTCTCTCTCATCTTGAGAAGAAGGAAAAGTTCAACAAATAAAAGAATATAGAAGGAAAATCGAAGTTTTACAAAACCCCAATTAGTTGCAGTACTTTTGTACAGCAGCAGCAGTTGAGTAATCCTAATGGTCAATTTCTTAGCTGCAGTTTCTGTTGTTCTCTAGCCCATCTTGCAGTATCTCTGGTGAGCTTGCTGAAGTGTTGGTTACCTCTTGTACGACGAATGAAATCGGTGACCCAGTTCTGAGCGAAGAATTCCTTCCAACGGCCATCTGGATACATTTGTGCCAAATCACCAATCATACCGACTGCAGATCTTGAGACACTTTCATTTGATGATAGCTGTGGATCGGTGTAAATCGACATTAGAAACTGAGCTATCTGAACAAGATACGGGAATAAGTTGTCCGATGAATCGTGCAAGCCGGCCACTATTCCAACGTAGGCATCTAGAACAGACTCTTTCACGTTTAGAAGATAGTCATCAAAGTCATCGGACATGTCTGGATTGGTCTCATCCTCTGGCACGGCCTGTAAATTCTGTGCAGATTTGCATATTCCCATGACGACGTCAAGGTACTGTATAAATTCCGTTCCAATGGATGATGCAATATCACCGAAGCAAGATAGGATTAAGGGACGAAGTTCCCGACGCACATGTGGGTTAGACAACGTATTTCCCAAAATTGCCATGAACCCTTGACAGTAGGAAATGAATTTGTCGCCCAAAGAATGGCATATATCTACGACTATACCGATAGCCGCGTCACACACTGGAGAATCAACATCCTCAAGGGCCTTTGTAAGGAATGGCAAAAAGGAAGGCATATACTTCACGAAATCGGCATCCACAGCTGATGCAACAGCAGAAACTGCCATGAATATATCCTCATCAATAACAGAGTCACTTGGTTGCATAGAGAGCAATTTGAGGTATATTTCCATAAGTTGATCTGCTGCAGATGCTGCATCCGTTCCCATCCGGCGAATTACGTTGGTCATCAGGGATAAAAGGTTGGACTGAAGCTCCTCCAATTCTGCTGAGACATGGGTTCCAGCAGATCCACTGCCATCCTTTGCTGTATTTTCATCTGCACTACTCATGGTGGCAGTCAATCTGTTCATTCCTTCGGTGGCAATTTGCTGAACAAACTGAACGTCACTCTGAGCACTGTAGAGTACGAGCGAAGAAAGAGCCTCGTAGGAAGAAGTTCTCGCACCACCGTCGTTTTCATCACGGCTGCTTACCTGCAAGATTGCAGGAACAAGCTGTGGGAAATACTGCGAGAGAGGGGATGTTTGTTGCTGTTGAGCATCATGACAGAGTTGTTCAAGCAAGTTGATAAGCGTCCAGCAACAGTTTGTCACAACCTTTGGTTCATTCTGCAGGCCAAATAATAGTGCCTGTATCAAGTTTGGCAACATATTCTGGATATCTATGGCGTCAACCACGAGATCTGTAATACGTCCGAGACACCACGAGACAGTCTCCCTGACGGCAAGAGAATCGTCGGTGATCAATCGCAAAATGGCAGGGAGGGCCTGAGCAATAACTGTACGCAATTCAGAGCGATCTGGACCATCAAGAATGGATCCAAATGCCATCACCGCAGCCTCCTTTTGCCGCCATTCTTGGCCAGTTAAGTTCTGCTCGACGAATTGCAACGTTGGTCTGACCACGTAGTTACCAGTATCCTGTGCAAAAAGCTGCAAGCAGGCACCGGCAGCCATGGCCACTGACCACGAATCATCGTCACTATCATCGTTCTGCCTCATCAAAAGACTTAAAAGAGTAGGAAGGACATCTGAAATAGCCACAAGGACAAAGTTGTACAGAAGTGGGGATGATCCATTTCCATTATCACCTGTACCTTGCTCGCCATTGGCTCCGGCAACTTCCCCGGAATCACCCAGCTGAATTGCCAGCTCCTCCTCACAAACAGTAGACCAGAACTCAACTGCCATGCAGGCAACGTGCTCATCTGAGCTTCTCATTCCATTAACTGTAAGACCGTACAATGCCTTTTCCATATACACACCCATGTACTCATAGTAAAGACTCATGATCTTAGCCAATGCACCGAATGCGACTGCTTGAAGAGCAGTATCGGAATCAGTTGCAGCGGCCTCGCAGACAACCTGCATGATGTAGTTTCTTTCACCCTCTCTTGCAAAGTTTCCTGAGATGAATTCCAAGGAGTTAACCAAAGCCTCAAGAGCCGTACGACGCACTATGGCCGATGGCTCAGATGATTGGGCACCTTGAACAATGGCAATCAAGATACCGTTAGACTGTGCAGCAACGTGTGGATTTGTTGGATCAGAGCTCTCGCAGATGTAACCAATAGTTAACAAAGATGCACGCTTCACGTTAACTGGGCGATCTGTTTTGGTGTTCTCTACAATCACATGCATCAACTGTGGCCACTCATCGCGTGGCAGTTCAATACTTGCAATCGCCGCAACAAGCTGAGCAGCCTGGTTCGCCACCCTGTCATCTTGTGTCAAAAGAGCCTGTAGAGAAATGTCTTTAATCTTCTGACGAGATTCGGCATCTATCTGAAGCCATCTCTCTACCTGTTGACGTCTTTTAATTGTATTCTTGGATGTTAATTCGTTTTTCGCACCCAATCCTGCCAACATCCTGACCTCCGTCTTCTGTGCCTCATCACCTAAAACCTCCACAAGTTGACCCAAATAAGCAACCCAGTTCTCGGATGCCAGTTCGGCAAGCTTAGCCTCGGCAGCTTGACGAGCTGAAGTATCCGGGTTGAGAATTGCATTCTCAAGAAATTCTGTAATACCCATGTCTATGTACTGATAAATGTTTAATCTCTTTAGTGGCGACCGTGATCTTCAGGTAAAGAGAAGGAGGAAGATCTGATAATGTCAAGTCGAGACAAAGTAAAATGACGTGTGCCTGTCGTCTTTCGATATTGCTAGGTAAGTTTTTGTAGATAGCCGTAAGACTGTAACAAAATTTTTTTAAGTCACAAGTCTGAAATTGAAAAAGTTGTTGTTACAGAAGTTTATTGAAGCACAAGTGGTTCTGGTGAATCTAAATTAAACTGGTGCAAGATGTGCTCTAAATGAAAAGAAAATGTTTAGGGGGGGAAAAAAAGACGAAAATAATGTTAACTTGAACTGAGGAAGCGCTGTAGTTGCAATCTGTTGCGCCTGTGATTCACTGTATAGTCAAAGTTTTTGAATTGTCACTGCCCAAGTCGAATATCAAAGCATGTTCTCAAGTTCTAAAGTTCTAAATCTTGGGTATAGAAGAAACTTTTAGTTTATTTTTTTTTTTTTTTTTTTTTGATCCGTAAATTTTTCCCATAGCACTTTTGTGAATTGTTGTTTGCAAAATCAGCTTAATTCGGTAAGGTATATATTTTTCCCCCTTCTTCTGTTTGTTTGTTTGTTTGTTTGTGGAACGCATAACCAAAGTTGACTCCTCATTTTTTAACGCATCTCCTTTTTCTTTATGTTTTTCTTTTATGTTACCTGTCGCACTCCTGAAAATTCCAAGGTATTTTGATTCTTTATTGTCTCTTCTACCCGCAAATCCGATCTGCACATTAAAATCGCCCACCCGCTAGCTAAAAAAATGGCACATTATTTCATCAAATGCATTTGAAAAATCCTTCATTTACCCTACATATAAGCTTACGTGTTATGTTATAGCTTAAGAATATGATATGTACAATAAATTAAGTCTATTTAAGATCTTTTTTCACATTTTATTCACATCTAATTTTCCACCATATCTTTGAAAATCTCGAATCCACCGTTCTTCATCCGGATTTGAAATGTTAACTGTACGAATGATCCTAGATGCTGGAACGAGGTTTATAAAGTAAAAAAGCTCTCTAAAAGATGAATGTTCACTATATGGAACTTTTAAAGTTTTCCCGAGAATAAGCTCCTGTGCTCTTTCCTGTTTATTTCGAAATAAAAACTGCTTTTTGATCGCATCGTACACATTGTCTTGGGGAACGGGATCGATAAACCCATTAAGGAAAGTATCGATGCTTTCAAACCCTGACAGAGTGTGGTGGTCGTTGGCTTTAGAATATCCAAATGACCAACCCGTAGGATTAATGCCTATAATAGCCTTGAAATGGGATGAGTATCTTTTCAGGTACAAGAGCAATGAATCTTTATTCATAGCTCTCATTGATACTAGATGAACTTTGCAATTTTTAGCTTTGTCAGGATTGGTTTCAAGTATGCTTTCTAACCGTTTCCACTGCAATGTCTTCAGGATCTTACCCTTCCGCTCATCACAATAAATATGCGACCCTAATCTCTCAGCCAGTTCTATTGCTAGCCTCTCTTTGCCAATTGAATAAGTTCCCACAACCACCAAAAATTCAGATGGAGTCTCACCAGCTTTTCGAAAAAAGTCGATCACACGCTTCTGTGCACTTTGTGTCTCTTTACTTCCATCTAATATCACATTGCATGTAGCATTTATCACATCTGTTTGCTTTGGAAAGCTGTACTGCGGATTCAAGTAGGTGTCATCCACATAAATACGGTCAAATTTCCCCCATCTCCTCAAAGATTTAATCATCTCTCTATTAGCACGAAAATCCCCGCAATGAAGAAACTTTTCACCTGTCAACTTAGATTCCAAAACAAAAATTGCACTTCCTGGACAATGATTTGCATCTAAACAAGTTATTTCAACTTGAGTATCGGGGATTAATCGGCTTTCGTTGTACTCCATTCCCAAAAATCTATCCAAAGGAATGTTGAATTGCTTCATAGCTAATGCAACAGTGACTTTCGTTCCAATAATAAGTTTTCCATTATCCCAGCTCTTTCGCAATCCACCATAATGATCTGAGTGAAAATGTGTTAAAATATAGGTCTGAATTGTACTGTCAGGCTCAAAGCAAAAAGCATCTACAGCTATTTTATCTTTTCCTAATTGTAGAACTTTATATTCTGGCAACGGTGGCTTTGGTTTGCGTTTCCGCTTGAGTTTCCTCTCACTATTTCCTTTCTTCTTCTGCTTCACCTTATAATCTGCACGGTGTCTCTTTTTGCCTTTTTTGATTGAAACATAATTTGTTGAATCAGTAAGTGTAGTAACAATAGATAAGCAGTCATTGACATGCTCGTTTCTCTGTGTAATATCCAGCTTCTCTATATTTAGTTTGCAAATCGGGCATTCTATACTATTGGAAGCCTCGCTTTCAGCATCTGGAATTTTGTATTCAAATGAATTTTGCTCTGTATGTATCTCCTCTTCATTTAATGTCTGTTCATGAACATCTCCTTCTGAATCGTTTTCGAATTCAACTACTTGATCTTCTTTTTCCTCATCTCCTATAATTATAAGTTCCTTCGTGTTCGTCTGCTTCCGACAGAACTGCGTGATGAATGTCTGTACTGTATGTTTTGAATTTTTTCTATCGATTACATTCTTGTGTTCATTTCCGGAATTCTTTCTACGCATTTATGAGATCAGAAAATTTAGCATCAATATTGAATCATCAATATTAGATCATTTATTTCATGCATCTATTAATAATGATATTCAATTCAATATAATACTGGAACAGCTAGTTAACTTTAAGTAGGAGCGATGGAAAAATGCAAGGAGACAGAATAAAAATAAATAAAATTAAATTTAAATTTAAAAAAAAATTAAAAAAGATGAAAACACGACTGGTTCTATCTCTCAAGGCAAGTTGCCATTTTCAAATTGCTGATTTTCAGATAAAGTCTGAGTTACATAATGCTGGAATACATATGGGATTGTTATCTATTATTAGGAAGCAGAAATTGAAGGAGAAAGAGATCAGGGTGTTGATGCTTGGTCTTGATAACTCGGGTAAAACGACAATTGTAAAGTCGCTTCTCCACAAAGATATAAAAGCAATTTCTCCGACAATGGGATTTAACATCGATACATTAAATTATGGAGGGTTTAATATAAATATTTGGGATATCGGTGGACAAACATCTCTCCGAACCTTCTGGTACAATTACTTTGAAAAAACCGATTTTTTGGTTTGGGTGATAGATGCGTCAAGTCTTCATCGTTTATCAGAAAACTTTAAGGAGTTTGAAAAGGTTCTCCGAGAAGATAGAATTGCTGGATGCGAGTTACTTATTCTAATCAATAAAGTTGATACTTACAATGGCGATCAGAGTGTGCTAAAAGATCATGTGATCGAATCATTACAGCTTAATAAAATTAAGAATCATAAGTGGCAGTTACTTTGCTGCAGTGCCTACACAGGAGAAAACTTACAGAAAGGAATGGATTGGATAGTGAAAAGTTATGAACACAAGTACTACATTCTTTGAGTTGATTTGAAAAGGCAAATTTAATTATAAATCTATATCTATATATTCACTCTTTTATCTATGTGCGGAAATTGATATTCAGCGGATCTCTCCCATTTTCTATATTGTCAAAAATCCATGAACAACTGTACCATTCATTGGTTATATCAAGAGATGGATCGCATGTACATCTGTGCAAAAGATGAACATCTTCGTTTGTTGGGCATTGGGTATATGGTGGATGCATGTATCCGATGCTCGAGAATCGTTTAATTGTTCCCCTTTTCAGAAGAAGAGATAAAATTAAAGACCTAACCGGTGCATCACCCCATCTTTCATAATAAAATCCATTGTACCTGTCCAATGCCTCAAATATTTCATTGTAATCTCTTGACCGGAAAATATCCAAATTTCCAATTTCGAAATTTGTCCAGAAATGGCAGTAGTTATAATCATTAGTTTTCCTGTCAAATACAAATTCTGAATAATTGTCAGTATCAGTAAGAAGATGCTCTTTGCCTAATCCTTGAAGCGCCTGTCTCAAAGATCTGAATAAAGATGGTACAGTCTTAGAGTATTCAACCATACCGATCGTGAATCCGTACTTATAATTGTTGTCCTCCATCTCTTTGAAAAGATCATGATTAATATCACATTTCAAGCGAACACCGGGTTCGACACGCCAGAAGAATTTGTACCTTTGAAGAAGCTTCTGTTTGTAAAAAAAGCCTGATTCAAACCTACACATATGGCGATAACTTAATGATGAAGCGTATGGTACTGCACCGTCTGGATCATCCTGTAATCGCTTCATTCCAGCATACATCTTACTGACATTTAGACCCTCCGGTAATTTCCAATGTTCCTCTGGTATTTGATCGAAATATGCATTTCCGGTGGTAATTGACTGAACCGCTCTTTTAAATTCCTTGGTAAAAGGTTTATCGTTTAAAAAGACCCAGTCATATTTGTACTTATCATTGAACCGGCTATTGTAGTTTTGTATTGTTTCCAACAGTTCATACAAATCACTATTTCTACATAATGTGTAGAAAGTAGCATTCGCGTTATTGTATGTAGGCTGTATTATGCTTTTCTGGTTCTCCAGTGCCGTGGCTAATGTTGACCAACAGCAGACCAGTATGATTTGATATAATGTAATAAAATTCATAATGCAAAAATGACAAAATGTGCCAACTATAGAATGCATAGGCCTGTTTTGATGCTATGGATGGTTATAAAGAAAATGAAGAATATTATGAATATGCATAGAATGTGGGAGGAAGGAGTTCACAGGGGCAGTTTGAAATGGCTGATAGCCCGCCTTAAAAGGATTAAACCCTCTTCACCCGTCCGCGCTGACTTACCAAAGCACTTTAATGATGAGACACCAATCGTATGAATGGTAAATATTATGTACTGTATAGATAGATCATCCGCCTCTTCAAATTTGGTATTAAAATTTTGATCTTGCGAGCCTCAGAATTTTTTTTTTCCCCCCAGCCCCTTCTTTCTTTTTTCTTCAGGGGCTTGGTAATTTTGACAGGATAAAAAAATGCGGAGGACTAAGTATTATTTCAAATTTGTACTTTAATAGTTCATGTATACTAGGTAATATTTACAATCATCGTGATATTTTCATATATATCAAAACTGTTTTGACCAAAGGAGAAGTAAAAGAGCATCTTTTTCGTATTCCAAAGACTCAAAATCAGAGAAGAACTTCCGCTCTCAAAAGCTGCCAACATGAAGAAAAAGAACAATCCTTGACAATGCAGCTGGCGCCAAGAAAAAATATAGAAAATTCTACTGTGTTCAAGTCTGTAAAGCTTAAATTATAGTCTTCATCGACGCGTCTCCGGAGTTTTGTCAGAGTTTTGTACTCTACAGAGGTTTAGAAAAGATGATCTCCTGGTTTTACACATGATATTTCAGCAATTTGGAGAATGTGGTGGGCAGGTTAAGTTCATTCATCTTTCATATAACTGTATATGTTTTCTAGAATACTGTTTCGATTTTAAAATGTAAACTGCAAGATATTCAGTGGTACTTTTTGATTTATCTGGTCTTCCAAGCGGGCAAACATATTTTGTTAAGGTATTCGTCGGCCAAACCTAATATACGGAATTGCTCCTTCTTAAATTCTCCTTTAAGATATCCACTTATTTTTTATTTTTTTGCCTCTTTGCATAGTGACGTTCACTTCATCTCCAGTTCAAATTGTGACTATTATGGACAGGGTAAAGAAGCTTGTTCCGTTTCACAGACGACTTTGGTTTATGTGGAAGAGTCTCAAGAGTGTTCCTTTCAGAAAGCACTTTTTTGTGGGTATGTATGATAGATAAGTTAACACAATATGATATATGAACAAAATTTGAATACTAACATTTACTATCCTTTAGGATATGACCTAAAGGGAAACACTTACTGGGAATTCTTCCCCACGGGTAATAAGAGCATTCGTCCACGTCGAATATGGCATCCATTCAAAACAGAATCATTCATATTCGACTACTTTGATAAGCTTCCTATTCAATGGCTACAATGGCTGCGATATTCACGATCCAGGGCTCCAACTTTACAAGAGCTCGTTGATGATGAAAAGAGACTTAAAACTTTGAAGGAGCTGGTGAGCTTGAAAGGACAAGAGCTCGAGTATAAGAAGGCAGTTAATGATGATCAAATAATAAAAAACATGTACAAAGAATTGCATAGAGATGAGGTTAAGATGAGTTATGCAAAATCAAATGGAACTCTGAAAAGTGACCCGGTCGCAAGGAAAGATTCATCTTCTGACAAGACACACATAAATTCCTCCTGATTGTGGAGGGTGTATAAAACTTACTTGTATTTAAATCAGTTGTCCAACATGTACCTGTTTATAATTCAATGGCTCTACCAAAGTAAATCTGTACATACAAATCATACTTTTCGAACATATTCAACATGATTGTCTAAGAAAATAATGAAGAGTCTAAATATTGACATGATTTGAAAAGAAATTACGCGTACAAGAAAGGATGTGACTTTTTTTCCCCTCGCTCCTCCTCGCTCCTTTGGTACTTCACGTTAAGATCAATACATATACCGATCTACTTCTGTATCAAGTTTGTCCTTAGCATTTTGATTGTCTATCTAGGATTCCTTTTTCTTCACTCAATTAAATGACAGTACATTTTAAACTTTGTAAGAAATATGGATTTAGAACAGGATCTCAAATATTTGTTCTGCCAGTGGTTAGAAGAAGAATATAACGTGAAGGTACAACGAGGTCAGCGTAATGCACCAACCTTTTATAGAGCATTAAAAAGTGTCCGGCAATGTCCTTATCCCATAAAGAACCCGAAGCAACTATCAGATTTGAGATTTATTGGAGAAAAGCTTGTGAAGCTGATGTCAAGCAAGCTTCAGGATTATTGTGATGAAAATGGGTATAAGTTCCCCGTTGATAAAGCATCGGCTAATGAGAAATCTGAAACGAATGATGACGATAACTTAAAGACTGTATCGAAAAGAAAGAGCACTAAGAAATCCAATAAAGATTTGGCTAAGAAGAAAAGGAAAAGAAAGTACGTTCCAGCAAAGAACACAGGTGGGTACGCAATACTTTTAGTATTATATGTTCATGATCGGGATCGGAAAGGAATGACGAAGTCTGAGATTATACGGCATGCAGTTCCTTATTGTGCTTCAAGCTTTACATCCAATCCATCTACAGGGCAATTTTACTCAGCATGGAATAGTGTGAATACTTTGATCAAAAATGAATATGTGCTGTCCAACGGAAGACCTGTGTACTATTATCTCACAGAAGAAGGTGAGGAAATTGCCAGAATATTGAAAAAGGTCAACGATGAATCAAAGCATTCAAGCATTAATTCTCCACATTCTATTAAAAGTCCAAGTACCTCTTTTAATCATTCGCCTCAATCTTTGAATGGGGGGTCACACAACTGTACGGAAAGGCCTGTTTTGAGCACACCCATAAAATCAAAAATACCACATTATACTGTCTCTGGCAAAAACAATTCCAAGTACAATGATGTTGATTATGGTATTTGGCCATATGGTAGCTATGAGATAGCTTTTGTATCAGACGATAGGGAAGTTCGTTCAAGGGAGGAACCAGAATTTTTTGCACGAGGAGTGCGCGCCAGAGGGGTGAACTGTAAAGTTCGAGCATTGTCAGTTGGTGATGGCGTCTGGGTGGCAATTAATAAAGAATCTGGTCGATGGGCTACATTAGATTTCATCTTCGAGCGGAAGAGGTTGGATGATTTGGCGGAATCCATAAAGGACGGGAGATTTAGAGAGCAGAAGTCCCGACTAGATAAGACAGGTCTTAAAAGGATCATGTACCTTATAGAAGAGCAGATGTCCAGTGATATTTCGCGATTTAGTGATGCAATTCAAACGTCGATGTCGATGGCCATAACGTACTCAAATTTTCATCTTAAAAGAACGAAAGATAGCGACGACACAGTTAAGTTATTGGCAATGATACATGAGCAGGTGCGATCGTATTATAAGGGTAAATCATTGGTAGTTCTTGAACCCAGAAATCTCAAATCACAGAAACAGTATAAGCTGGTCCTTGAAATGTTCAGACAGCATTTCCAGAGTGAGAATGGTGATATGCAGGTAGTTTATAATTTTGACACCTTTCAAGGAGTAATGAATAAAAGCAGCATGACCACGGTGGCTGAAATGTTTGTGAGATTGTTAATGACTACTAGAGGTGTTTCTCTAGATAAAGCAATCGAGATTCAACGCGAGTTTAAGACTCCAAAGAGGCTTATTGAAAAATACCAGGAAATTAGAATGCATGGAAGTACATCTGAAGAGCAACAGAAAAGGGGAGAAATGCTGATACATGATATTTTCAAGGATCGCATTGGTGTCCGTAAAATAGGACCTGCTCTTAGCAAGAAACTCTACGAAGTTTGGGGACGATAACCGATATATATTGTTTTTGTGAGGAGCAATGCTTAGTGAAGCTTGAGTTCGGTTCAGTCTTAGCCACTATGTTTAAGAAGATGATCTGAAGCTTTTGTCAACGATTAAAATTCACAAACCCAAGAACGGTATGGATTAATAATTATTAAGCTGTGAATTCGGGTAGGTACAGGAATATTTGGAGAGATTTAGTTAGAAAATTCTTGTGGGACGGGCCTGGGAACGACAATAAGCAAAAAAATAAAAAAAAACGGCTCTGGATCGGCTATCACTGGATAGTGGAACGGTGCCGCTTATGTAAGCAATTTATAAATATAGAAATGGTCCTTAAATTTTCAAATAGAATCCAGGTTGCATAAGGTACGTCAAACACACGTAGAATAGAAAAAACGACAAGCTAGTTAGTATTGGTACTTGTTAACATCATTTTTAAATTTCGACGATTTGGTCTATGTACTGCTTCTCTTATATTACAATAAATGCGGTAAAGTGAAAAGCTTGGTGAAATAGAAGCAAAAGCTAAAAATAAAATTTTGAACAGCAAGTTTTCGATGCTGCACATACGACCATAAATTATTATCGAGTGGGTGGGTATAATAAATAAAGAATGGAGAAGAGATCTACTTTATAAACCGTTAATTTCCTTAGACACTCATATCTATAAGTCTATCATGTATGTTGCGTAAGGTGAACTTGGAATTTAAAGTTGTTCTAAAAATATTTATGTGGAAAGATAAATATACAAATTGAAATATAAACACAACGCTTCAATTGAGTTTGAAGGAAAGTGTAAAACAATCAGAATCACGGTTTGGACTCGATCGACGTCACCCAAAAAAATTTAAACGATCCGTAAAGGTTTCGTTCTCTCCCGAATAAATTCAAGCAGCGAAACCTTTCACTGAGCACACGTGTGATCCAATTTTAGCGCTCCAATTTGTTTGAACAATTAAAATTAAAAAAATGTGCTTCGCAGTTGTTGGAAGTTGTTTGTTGTGTACAGCTCTTTGTGACTCTCTTTTTTTTTAGTTACGTGAAAAACCTGTGATATCTTCCGCTCGAAACATAATAGAAGTATCTTACTTGCTTATTATTGTTCACACATTTGGGAATCTTTTATTTACTTGCAGTGGGATTCATTGGGATGGCAAAAAGGGCATGTCCACAATAGGTATAACTACGGACGCATTATTCCTATTATTAAATTATATGTACTGTTACCGACCTTCATTCATGTAGATGATTTTCTATATTCGCAAAAGACCAAAGTTCTACCTTTGTGTCTTTGCATATCTTCATGCTTACTCTTAGTCCTTCAACCATAGTAGTACGTGCTCTGGCTTTGGTTTCTATATTTCTCAAGCTTAGTGGGTTGAATTGTTTGATAGAGGATTGTGCAATTCCGTACAATATTCAGGAAATATACATCATAGCAGGTGTAAGTTCGCCAAATAGAACGATTCACAAGACAGATTTAGTTCAGCCCCTTTTCTTTTTCTGACATTACTTCTGTTCAAAAGGCATTGGTATAAAGACTCAATAATTCCATGAGTAGATGGAACTTTGGCCTCAAGGCCCGACGCTACAGGTTGGTGTTGAATACGGCATTATGCTTTTTTTTGATTTTCATAGTTTTTGGAGCTCTAACATCGACGAACTTCATAAATGAACCCCTGAAAGAGGATCTAGTGAAAGAGACAGAAAAGCAACCGGAACCTAAGAGAGTTACCCCATTATCCTCGAAATATGTGGATGGTTCCTTGAACGATAATCATCCACCTCCTGCTGTCAATAACGGTTTATCAGATACTTCCGGTAAAAATGCTGAACCTGAGGAGACGCCTAAAAAGCAATCACTAGATGAGCACGACCAAGCAAAAGAGCAAATCAAGCAGGGAGATGTTGATTTGGAAGAGGATATCACGGAGGAAAAGAATAAAAAGCAACCCGAGCAGGAGCAAACAGAGAACGAAAAACTGCGAAAAGCCAAAAGATACTTTGCCCAAATATTCGAGACGTTAAGGGCTGGACATCCAAACTGCGAGAAGGTTTCTAGAGTTGAGGGGAAAAATGCAGAGAATGTTGGTGTTGATACAGTGGGAGCATCTCCTGCACAGACTGAAGAATACCTTCAAAGTATTATAAAGCTTACACCAGAGCAGTTAGGTGCAATGAAAAGGGCCCATAACAGAATAGCCTCAAGGCTACCTGATACATATCCAGAGGGTCTCTATAAAGGTGATGGTATCGTGTTCGTTGGAGGTGGTATTTTCAGTTGGTATTCGCTACTTTCAATTAGAAATATCAGAAAGCTGGGCTGCTCGTTACCAATTGAAATCGTGATTCCCAATGAAGAAGAATACGAGCCAGAACTTTGCGATAAAATCTTCCCCGCATATGGTGCCCGTTGTATATATTTGCCGAAGATATTGGATGATTCTGTTAGAGCTGACTTCCTGTTTAAGGGTTATCAGTACAAATCATTGGCGCTTATGGTTTCGTCTTTTGAAAATGTATTGCTTTTGGATGCAGACAATGTTCCCGTTATATCTCCCGAACCTTTGTTCCATTCGGCTCCTTTCAATGAAACCGGTCTGGTCATCTGGCCAGACTTCTGGAAGCGGACGACTTCTCCTTATTTCTATGATATTGCAGGAATCGAGGTGGACAGAAATACCAGACTGTCGACGGGCTATTCTACTTATGGTCATTTCGAGAAGGAAAACTGTCCAAAAGATAAAGTTCTCTTCCATCAGTATAAAGGAGCCTTCCCTGACCCATCCTCAGAATCCGGACAGCTTCTTATTTCTAAAAAGATGCATACGAGGGATCTTTGGCTAACACTTTATTACAACTTGTTTGGTCCTGATTATTTTTATTCGTTACTTTCCCAGGGAGCTGCTGGTGAAGGTGATAAAGAGACATTTTTGGCTGGTGCACATGCTCTTAACAAGAAATATTACCAAGTTCGTAAGCTTGTGGAAGCTGTTGGAATGTTTAGGGATGGAAAGTTTCATGGAATTGCTATGAAGCAGTATAATGCTATTGATGATTATGCTCTTTCCGTCGAGTACAAGGATGCCGTCGATGAAGTGAAAGAATCGCCAAGATTCATGTTCTTGCATATCAACTTCCCCAAGTTGAACCCAGCTGCAATCATTTCAAGTGGACTCACCTACGACAAGAAAACTGGTAAAAGGAATAGACTTTTCGGCAAGAGTATCAATAATGAGCTTGATTATGACTTCGAATTAACACAGTGGCAAAGTATGAAGGCACTTATTTGTGATAACGATATTCATTTCATGGCCTTTGACAAAATAGAAATGACCAAGGCTGAACTTTGTGAGGAGTTGTCAAATCAGTTGGACTACCTTACTAAAACCACAACAACGTAATAATACGACTTGTTCAATATAATCTTCCTCTCTCTTTATACTTTTCTTCTTTTAAGAAGGATGGTCTATGTATTAGCTATCGTTTATAATATATTATTAGCTGGGCACATTAATTTACTGTTGCGTTGATCGTAGTTGTATCACAGTTTAATCAAATCTGTATTCCAGAGAGCTAGCACATCAAACCAGTCGTCCACTTGAAGGAACTTCACATTTTCGGAGGGATCAATTACATCTTGATTGATGTCTCTAACTTGGAAGTTCATATTCCGTAGTTGGTTTGCTGCCGATCCACCTTTGATTATTATGGCTAAATCACTGTAGATCATAGATAGAACATCAGTTGATGAATCTCCTATATATGCTATTCTTTTTCCAGAGCCAATGCGTTTCAAAAGACACAATTTATCGTATCCGGTTCTTATATCATCTCTTGAATCATCAGATATTCCTAAGCATATACCGTCGTTATCAAACTTTAAGTCATTGGAATAAATTGGAATCGTATTTTTTCCCAACATTCTTTTCAAATACTCACTGATGAAAGCTGATGTCCAGTTCACAGAAAGAATTTCAAAAAGTGGATCATCCTTTGTCTGTTTCATAATATATGTTATGAATTCGTTAAAGCCGTCTCTGATCCGCACATTGCTACATTGAGAGCATAACTGTTCTCTATTTATGCCTTTAAATGTATGCTGTTTGATACATGCATCAAAAGATGATAACTCAATAGATTTTATGTCCTTCTGATACCGTATTTCCTTCTCGATATTGTTTCTTTCCTTGTATGGTTTATGTGGCAATATTTGTTCATGATATTTTCGATACTCGTTCATGTATATTTTAAAGAAATAATCGAGTTTGTGAGGAGCGGACTCTGGTAAGCAATCAAAAATTAGATGAATCGTGTCACCATTTGTGATGGTATCATCCCAGTCGGATACAATCTTTTGGATCCCAAAAGTGCACTTTCTAAGAACTTTATAGTTTCTTATAGCAATCTCCGATTTATTCATTTTAAGAGCAATAGATGGTTTCATTGTGAACCGATGATAATTTCTGTGACAGGAAGAAGAAATGGAGTACTTGCATTACCAGCCGGTTTAGTTTTAATTAATTAGATGAATAAACCCAAGTTATGCCAATATGTGCACCGTCCTCACTTGAACAATAAAAGGAAAAAAAATGATATCACAAATCTACTACTAGTTCTCGAAGAAAACAACAGCACAGAAAAGCAGACGAATATCGAAGTTTGTAAGAGAAATACAGAAAAAAAGGAAAGTTCTCTCTTGCCGCATCTTAAATTTACTAAAACTACATTGCCGAATTAATCAAATTCAAATATCATCAATGTAAAGCATCTCCTTAATTATAAAAGGAAAGTTTTCGTGAATAGACATAAGTAATATTACTTAACTTAGTTCTTGTCAGAGAGGAAAACAACACCTGGCAACTGCTTTCCTTCCAACAATTCCAAGGAAGCACCACCACCGGTAGAGACGTGAGACAACTTGTCAGCACCACCGAACTTCTTGGTAACAGTAGCAGTGTCACCACCACCAACAATGACGGTGGAACCAGCCTGGCTAGCCTTGACAGCTGCACTCAAAAGAGCCTTAGTACCCTTGGCGAACTTCTCAAACTCGAAGACACCTGGAGGTCCGTTCCAGACGATGGTCTTGGATGAGGCGATAACCTTGGAGAACTCCTCGACGGTCTTTTCACCAATATCCAATCCCTGCCATCCCTCTGGGACACCCTCAGCCAAGGTGGCGTAACCGGTCTTGGCATCAGCAGAAAAGCTGTCAGCAGTGACGAAATCGACTGGAAGGTGGATCTCAACACCGTTCTTCTTAGCCTTCTCAACCAACTTTGGAACCAACTTAGCTCCCTCTGGGTCGAACAAAGACTTTCCGATCTTAGCGTTGTTAATGACCTTAACGAAAGTGTAAGCCATACCACCACCGATGATCAAACGGTCAACCTTGTCCAACAAGTTGTCGATCAACTGAATCTTGTCGGAAACCTTGGCACCACCCAAGATAGCCAAGAATGGCCTGTCTGGGTTCTCCAAAGCCTTAGCGAAGTAAGTCAACTCCTTTCTCATCAAGAAACCGGCAGCTCTCTGTGGCAACTTGATACCGACCATAGAAGAGTGAGCTCTGTGGGCAGTACCGAAAGCATCGTTAACGTAAACATCAGCAAGAGCGGTCAATTGGTCTCTGAACTTCTCAGTCTGCTCAGCGGTGGCCTTAACCTTACCGTCAGCAGTCTTCTTAGAACCAGTCTCCTCGATGTGGAATCTCAAGTTCTCCAAAAGAATAAGAGATCCAGCTGGGGCGGTGTTAACGGCCTTTTCAACCTCTGGTCCGACACAGTCGTTGAGGAAGAGGACCTTACGGCCAAGAAGCTTCTCCAATTCAGCAGCAACTGGCTTCAAAGAAAGCTTTGCAACTCTGTCTCCATTTGGTCTGCCCAAGTGGGAAGCGAGAATAACAGCCTTTGGCTTTCTCTCAAGAACATACTTGATGGTTGGCAAAGCAGCAACAATTCTCTGATTGTTGGTGATCTTTTCTCCATCCAATGGGACGTTGAAGTCAACTCTGATGAAGACTCTCTTTCCAGCGAAGTCCAAATCGGTGACTGACAATTTGTTAGATAACGACATTTTGTAGTAAACTTTTGTTGTATATACTGTGTTGAGCTAAGCTGATAAAATAAGCAAAGACGGAACTTGAAGAAAGAGAGAAAGAAAAAAAGAAAAAGGGAATTTTTATTTCGTTAAGCTACGTAAGGTGAGATGAATGAATCAGAACTAAAAACATGGAACTTGTTTCCATTTAAATAGGCGACGACCCAAATTATGATGGAGCCACATTTCGGAGCACACTGTAGTAAGAATAAAAAAAGAGGCAGTCGGTAATGACAATAAGTGCGGACAACCACCATTAATCAGTAAAGAAAAATAATTAATGGAAGGCAGAAAGAAAAAAAAATATGAGAATTCACCGGAGAACTGAAGAGCCCGCCTATGACTTAACTATTACCGCCCTTCCTTTTTTCCTTCCCTTACTTCAAAATGAATTTCCGTTGGCATTTTATTCTTCTCACGAGATTCCGGTAATAAACCTGGCCCGTGATGATAACGACTTCATTAAATACACTCCAAATACTTAGGGAAATATTAACATTCACAAATGTCTTTCCTTTTAGCCATTGGTCCTTTTCCCCAACAAGCCCTACCACAGTAAATAAAATTTAATGGTTATTACTACCAGTTTTAATTCTGGTACAAACTGGGTTTGCTGGCCTCGAATTTTCAGTGTGCATTACAACGATACGTGGCGGCATCGCAAACAATTGCACGCAGATGAAAAATAATAAAAACAGAAATTCTTCGGCCAATCAACTAACTCTCACGTCAATAGCAATTTTCAGATTTTTTCACACCAGGTGACCCGGATCCATCCATATATCTCCATTAGGTGACAATGATTCACAGATCTTTCTGAACTCCGATTAAGATGAATCTTCCAATGACTACTCCGAAATGGTCAACTTTATCTTCCAAAATAACACATTTACTTGCTTGTATTATCCCCTTATGTAATTATTTTTATCTTAATTTATCAGGATCCTTGCTTTTCTATCAACAGGAATTAGTCCGGTCTAACCGTTAAATTGATTGAAGTTTAGTTACCAACCTCAATGTCAACATTGGCCAATTTTTCATCCTTTCGGAACAAACCTTACCGTGTTTTTTATTTTTTTTCGGCCACCATAAATCATAAGCTGAAAAAAAACATCATCCATAATTTCCAGCCGCGTGTGAAAAACAGCGCTATAAAATCAAAAGCTAATACAATGTAGGCGCGTCTATCGACCTAAGTGATTCTACTTTCACGGTACAAAAAAAAAAAGATGAAAATCCTGAAAATCCTGTTGAATCTCTTCAGGTAGTCCAGCTAATTTTTTATCCATGAATTTTACAGCATATATACAGGCATTTAAATTGAAAAGAATAATATTTACCTTCTTGTTCACTTTTGAATAAATTAGAGAAATATTTGTGCCAAATTGAATTTCCTATAATAGCAATTTTGAGTGTGTAACTCCGGTATCCTATAGTACTTCAACACTTATCCGTTCAAGAAGAAAACCATCAATAATATACTTCCAATTTTTATCCAGTTCTTAGTTATTAGTTTTTATTTAATTATTTAGCATTCAGTCTGTGAATGTAATTGTGGAGCAATATACCTTTTATTCTCAATGGTTGCAATAGGAGCATAATTGAAAAGTAATTCTCCAACAAAATAGCCTAGAATACACACGATAATAATGTATCCATTGTAATACATCCACATTAGCATAATTAAAAAGGAACAAGCCCACTCTATCATGTATAAGAAGGACTTGATTGAATGTTCGGCCAGTGATGGATATATTAGAACTGCACCGCCCTTATCATGTTTTGGATGAGAGAATAACCAATTATGTTTGCAAACATTCGTAATTGCTCTAAGAAGTGAATCACCTCTGTTGTTCACAATAATTGTTGATTTACTTCTATCTTCTGTTTTCTTTTCAGATAAGGAAGAGTCCGAACCCTCCTCTTTTTCTTTTGTACAGCAGCAATGTGTTTCTTCGTGGTCCTGCTTGTACTTTTCTAATTTGTACTGCACAACTGCTTGGTCGTATTCAATAAGAATTCTGTGAAACCAGATATAAGCAACAATCCAAACGAAAGTACCAATACAGGTCCCTGCAAACATTCCTTTAGATTTGACATGCCATGAACTTGCAAGAAAGCAAGAATCAATGGTGTACCAGTTCCAGAGCATGGATATTCTGCATTGTCCCTTAATATATGTAGACATATTTCCTGACTGTTCAAATGTTTTATTTTGATTATTGTATAAGGAGGTCTTTTTTGTCAACGATTGAGTGGAAATTATAAACGTTACGGATCTCACTAAAAGATAAAGTGGGATATTCAATGATTATAAATGTGAGACATGGAAAGCAATTTACCCTTATACATTATTAAACCTTTCACTCATTTATTTCTTGTAAAAGATCAATTATCTTGTTACTTCCAAGAAGATGCCAAAAATGCTATGATTCTGACTTTGCTTTACTAGATTTGCTTTTTATTTGCTCATTTTTGGCGACAGATATCGGTTATAGTTCAGCTAAAAATCTTCAGCCAAAATTTGACAATTAAACAATAATTTAGTATTGATGGTTTGTTTTAGAGTGCATTTTTCCCTCTTCCCCACATTAGAATATTCTTTTTATGAACATCACGAGCAAATAAATTCCTTCTTAGGAAATTTCGCTCTTCTCTTAGGGATCTCATGACATAAGTTTTCTTCGGGTCCGCATGTTCTCTGTTGAAGTGAGATTTAATTTGTTGCCCGTTTATTAAATTTATAACGATTTATAGGATTGTAATGAAGTTGAGCCAATTTTATTAAGTTATACAAATACCCGTATATATGTACATTTTCCCCTTCTAATAGTTTTGACCCAATTTTCTCTTTGACAATTTTTATAGAAATTCTAATTTTTTCTCTACACATCTAGTTCTTCATCCCTTAAGATTAGGGTAATTTAAGTACTACTTGCATAAAGACAAGTTCTATATAATATCCTAAGGGCTTCTCTTTCTTCTGGGAGTATCATGACGGAGTCTAGAACAAGCAGTATTGCGGGATCTTTGATGTCTTCTATGACAGCTATGAGTGACATTTCAACGGCCACATCACATTCATCAATGAATATGGAAGGTATGAGTGGTATGGGCAGCTCCAGCACAATGAGTGGAATGAGTATGTCATGTACCATGAGCATGCTTTGGAATTGGTATACTGACAATGTTTGTTTCATCTCTAATAAATGGAAAACTACAACTAAAGCCAAATTTGGAGGCTCTTGTATTGGTGTTTTCGCTCTTATGCTAGCTCTAAATTGGCTAAGAAGGTTCATGGCTGAGTATAAGAAAGAGTGTGCCGCACAAAATAAGGCAATCGCCCAAGCTAAAATTAGTTCTGGAAAGACACTTAAGAGTAGAACCAATCCATTTGCTCTCTTGGATCTTAGACAGACGACATTTACTCAAGACTCCACTAATCCCCTCCTACAAGTTTTAAAGCACCAATGGTTGGATTGTCTATCAAAGGAACATGCCATTGTAGAAGATGATAAGATATACATTTATCAATCATACTTTGAGCACATTCTTAGTTGTGTTCTGAGTACAATAGAGTGGAGTGTCCTTCATGTAATTATGCTCCTCTTTATGTACTTCAACGGTTATATCTTTATCTCTTGTATGTTCGGTGCAGGTGTTGGTTTCTTATTTTTTCAATATGAACCTGGAAAATTAACGTATGGATGTACGTCGCCAAAAAGATGCTGTGTATAACATAGCTAGAATTACATATAGCCATTACACCTTCCTATTTTGCAACCGGTAATATAAAAATTCATTTCTTTAAACAGGTATAGTATTGTAATTCGGTGACCGCATATTGACTGAGTTCTTGTTTGTAAGTGGGGATATGATTCACCTTCCAACAAAACTCCTCCACATAATATAAAGATAAATAAATAATAAATAATGAATAGGAGAGCATGCAGCTATGAAGTAAAGATTGCTTTAAAGCAAAGTATCGAGAATTTTTGTTTATTTCGAAGGATCATTTCTCTGATATCCCAAATAGCCCTGAGCCCTATGGTCTGGAAGCATATCAAGATATTTATCTGCTAAATTTCTGCACTCCTCGTAGCCATTAGGTCCATTGACTTGGAAACATGTCTCCAATGCCTTTCTGCAAATTTTAAGCATCTCCACCCTCACAAATTGCTCCTTAAGCATTGACTCCCTTGCTGCTTTCAACTCATTTGGATTTCTATAGTCAATCTCATCAAATGACACCTCTGGTGCATGTTCAAATTTTGGTCTCCCTTCTGAGTTCAATTTAAAACAGCTTGTTAGTATGTCTTATTTAATTATTATGTATGGTCCAAATGGTGCAAATTTCAGATCGAACTTACCAGCCATGTTGCTTATATCTCCCAGTTAATGTATATCTAGGTGCAAGCAACTATCTAGGTATATACAATAAATTCAAGGTCGTGAATCTGAAAGGCGTGAGGTTGTTTTTCTCTACTCCAATCGCACTTTTCCTTTATCTTTCAACTAACTGCTGAGACACCCAAACGAATTCAAAAAAAAAATAGAAATAAAATAAAATTCGCAGCATGTTTGTATGGTGTTAGGATGTGTGTTGCATTCTAGATTTCAAATGATAGTATTTGTTGATGAGGATAAAAAAATTTTAGAGAAGTGAGAAGTATCCGACTTAACCGTAGTCTCGGTCCTAGAAGATGTGGTCCTACGTTTCATTTCATATATAGTTAGCAGAATGGTGTAACTACTCTCTCTTGTTTAAAATGATTGGTTATTCGTCTTTTTGATGATTTGTTGAGTTTTGAAATACCCTTGCCTGGCTTGTAGAACTTTCAGGTTGTGTCCTTATCCCGATATGGTTCGGGTACTTGCCGGAACATAAGCAACCCACTCAATCACCGACCACTCTATTTCCCTGTTTAGGTAAGCTGCCTGCCTTACTACACAGGAAGCCTCGCCAGTTATTCAATTACCTGATTTTTTTTTAGCTTCTTAACTTTTGTTTATTCTTATTCCGATTCCGACAATTTTTCACCTATCTGAGGTACTTGTGGTAAATTTTGTCCATTACCCACTTGTTTCAATGTGTTTTTCATTGACCTCTCCTATTATTTTAATTTTTTCCTTTTTTCCTTCCTTTTCCAAATAGACCCAGTCTATTATTTCATATTTATTATTCTTCCTATTTTTTTTTTATTTAAAATCGGGGTTATTTTTATAGACTTAACCATTTCATTGCATCTTTCTTGAACGTTAGTACATCGCTTCCTACCCGGCTTATCAAAGATCCAACCTCGAACGACTGTACTGACGTTTTGTTTAGGAATAATATATTAAAGAAGGTTGGATATCATTGGACATTCATATTTTGAGTAATGTCTTCTGCTCCTTTACTTCGTGTTAATGCTCAAGTGATTGCAATTGCTCACACAGTTTGTTCTGTGAGTGCTTTTGTAGTTGCCCTTGCAGTGGGCTGTTCTTTGCATTATCTTAAAATCGTCCAAAATGAGCATTATGGATATCCTGATGAATGGTTTCCTAGTGTGTCCGCTACAATCGGTGATAGATATCCGGAGAGATCAATTTTCCAGATTCTAATTGCGCTAACATCAGGTCCAAGATTCTTGCTTCTATTCACCGATTACCTGAGACTTTACAGAGCCGGATCTATACTTCCCAAGCTAGGGCTCTTTGCCGGTATTTTGAGGACCGTTTCATGTGGAGGTTGGGTGTACATTACATCCACTGATGATCATGATTTCCATGATTTCTGCATGATCTCATACATGGTTCTTACAATTCCTTGGGATGCTTCCGTTACATTGCTTACTGCCCCACGGTCGAGTCTTCGCAGGCGCAGAAAGTATTCCGCTTTTGCCTTCTTTGGCACGTTAGTTCCTTTGATCTACCTATACATTCAGCATAAGGTGAAGATCGTTCCCGGTGCTTACTCTCGTTATGCATACTTCGAATGGTCTCTTATCATATGGGATATTATTTTTGATGCTTGGTCAATCAAAGATTTCAAAGACTTTTACATTGAGGTCAGACCTTCTAGGAAGGAGGATTCATACTTTGGCACTAACTTCAATATCAAATTACTCGAACAAAACATCACCAAAAAAAAATCCCTTGCAGAGCAGAATTCGGAGTCTCTTTCTTCAAAGAGCACTCAATTCTTATCACTCAAGCATAATCTTGCTAATGTGATTAATTCGTTTATATTCTGGACAGTCTACTCGTCTCTTTACTTGTGTATCTGGTATTTCCCACTATGGCACATGGGTATTTCAGGTTATGAGGCTACAGCTGCCTCCACGTTGGCACCTATTATTTTATGTATCCCCGGTATTCAAGGATTTTTTACTTCTAAGCCACAAATTGCAAGGGTGCTTTGTTGTTTATTTGGTATTGGTTCATATTTAGTTGTTGATCCTGCCTCAAGATTAATGCTTATCGGTGTGGGTTGTGCTTTCGGATGCATTGCTTTAGGGGTTGAAATTGCAGCTTATGGTCGCCACAATAATGTTGAGGCCACCAAGACATATGCATCAACGTTCACTCTTGGTTTGATTTTATCTGCTCTTGGTAAGTTTGCCTTTTGGACTGAAAACCCAGTCTGGCCAATTATGAACCCAAAGACTGGTGGATGGAATAAGACTGGTGTCGCAATTGGACTTCTTGGTGCTTTGCTAACGAAAGTTCCTTCTGCTCCCTCAGCTCAAAGTACCTCTAAATCATCCACAAAGAGGCCATGCTTCATATTCACATTTCTTGGATTTGGTTCTCTTATATTTTCTATTTCGCATTTGCTCACAGATACATCCACAATTATTAGGTGGACTTGGACTGGATATCCTGTCAGAGGTCCAATTCCTGTTCCACATGGTGCCATTTCCCTTTGTGTCATGTGTGCTGGTGTCATCGCTGGTCTTGTGTATTCAAGTAGAAAAGCTGTGACTTTGACTACTGTGCTAGGTGTTATAGGTGCAGCTGTTTTGTACGCTTACTCTCACTGGATTGGATTTATTGGAGGTATGTTTTACGTTTTCTGGATCTGTTCATTGGTCCCAACAGTGTTTTTACAGGCTTCCAAATGGGCTCATAGAACTGGAAGTCTATTTTTCCTCTCTTTCATAGTTGCATTGATTCTGACCTTGATGCATGTTTGGACTGTTGCTTATGCTTTTGTTCCCCTTGGTCCATATATGAGAGAAAGAAGTGACATCGTTTTGGGTGCTTCTGTTGTTCTTCTCTTAGGTCTAGTTTTCGGATATACCTTGACGAGTTGCGGAGTTAATTATCGTGTTAGGACTTCTGTTATCAAGAAGCTCGGTAATGTTTGTCTTTTGTTTGCAATTCTTTCAGGAATCGTGGTTGTGCAAAGATTACCGGTTGAAAAGCCAAAGCCATATCATCCAGAATCTAGGCTTCTTACTGCAGGTATCTGGACTATTCACTTTGGTCTGGATAATGACATGTGGGCATCCCAAACTAGAATGAGAGATGCAATGAAAGACCTTGAGGTTGATGTCTTTGGTCTTCTTGAATCAGACACTGAGAGAGTTGTTATGGGTAATAGAGATTTAACGGAGAGAATTGCAGAGGATTTGAACATGTACACAGACTATGGTCCTGGTCCAAACAAGAATACATGGGGTTGTGCTCTCTTTTCAAAATTCCCAATTTTGAATTCGACACACTACTTGATGCCTTCTCCCGTTGGGGAATTGGCATGTGCTATTCATGCTACTTTAGATTGCTATGGTGAGCCTGTGGATGTCGTCGTCTTCCATTCAGGACAAGAAGAAGATGTTGAGGACCGTCGTTTGCAAAGTAATAAGCTTGCCGAGATTATGGGATCGAGTGATAAGCCAATGATTTTGATGAGTTACTTGGTCACGAATCCTTTGGAAGGTAATTACAATACGTTTGTCAGCGAGAAGTCTGGTATGCATGATATCGATCCTTCCGACGATGACCGTTGGTGTGAGTACATACTATACAAAAAACTACATCGTACTGGTTATGCGAGAGTTAGTCGTGGAACCATCACTGATACTGAAATCCAGTCGGGCAAGTTTGTTATTCCAAAGCCAGGAGAGCCTTATGATAAGACTTATTTGCAAAATAGAGTTGATGAGGGAGATGTTCCAGAAGATAGGAGATATCCTCAGAAGTTTTATGGAGATGGTGTCAGAGGACATCACTATCATGTTTTCGACGAGCCAAAGTACTTTGAGTGAAGGGGAAATGTGTAGAACACCAATAAGTTTGGTGGTGTAAAGTATACGTTGTTGTTATATGGAACTAGGAAGAAGAATAGGAAAAATTGCTAAAGGCTGGATACGCTTTTTTGGGCGGTAGGTTCTCGAACACTTATCGATTGCAATTTCTCTTTCTTTTTCTGTTGTACTTATTACTTTCTCTTGATTACAGTTCCATTTTCATTTCCATTTCTATATCTATATCTATATCAAGTGATAATACTAATATCTTTTTTTTTATGAAAAATTTTAAATTTCCCCTTATCAGAGGGGTCGATAAGCATTGTAAAAAGAACGTCTTCTCTATAGATCAGGCTTGTAGCTATTATGATATTCTGTGGTACTGCATCTCAAATAAATTTGATTGGCGAACAAGAGATTTTTCTCCCTATTTTCTCTCTTCGTGTGAATATAACGTAATGCCGTTTTTAAGTGGATTGGGTCTAGAGATTTGCCTTGTCAAAGTGTCAAAACAATGCAAAAAAATCCAAATATTTTCCGGCGGTTAACTACTTCAAGAAACACGGATATTGCGTCCCGCTCCCTACTACTACCTTTATCTTATGCACATAATTTTCTCCCAGAAAGCTGCCAATTTTAGCGAATGACCCTCACTACAATAAAGCGAGATTTTCATTTTCGATTTTCGATTTAAAACAATAGAAGTTGAGAAAGCCCGATCAGATTTTGACTTGACCGCTGACACTTTTTTTTTTTCACTTTTTTTCGTGATTGGTTGGTTGTCTGAACAATATAACCTCGGTTTTGCTGTGTCTAGGAATTTTCCAAAGTGAACCCCGTCTATATCGCCCAGTATACGTAAAAATGATTATATAATTTCATCTGAAAACTCCATGTAATAGACTTGGTGTAGGGTATAAGATTAAACTATAGTGAAGAATAATAGCAATAAATTGTTCTCTTAATTCCTTTATTACACACACTTGAGATTGCTTTATCTTTTTCCAAGACTACAAGACAGCAAGCAGATAACGGAAACTTTGATCCGTGTAATTTCCCCTCTCCCTGCCTCAAAAAAATGTGCTGATAATGCAAAAAAAAAAAGGTTGAGCTTCAAACAATAAGGAAGACCGAGGATTCAATAGAAAGTAAAACTGCCGACTTACATATCGCCGATGCGGAAACATAATCAATTAATAGATGGTTTCTGGTTTTAAGTCACATCACTGATAGCAAGCACAAGTTAATTCTTTGACTGTCAACCCCATTCAAACATACTTAAGTATGATGTCCCCACTCACCTGTATTTATCTAATTACAATGCCACCTGCTTGGTAAATTGGTGTATATAACTTGAACGAACCTTTTTGATCAGTTCTCTTCCTTAAGTGTTCTTGACAGAGTGTGAAAATTTCTACTCACCTCCTGTTCCGCTTGAGAGAAGTGCGCATATAATAAAATGACAACATATAAAATAGAGAAAACAGAGGAATCATCATCCGAGCCTCCAGCTGATAGGCAGATTGCCCAAACGAAAAGCGGAAAGAACGGTGAAATTGAGTACCATATAGCTGAGGAAGATGAAAGAAGCACATCAACTCAAAGTGCTTTTTGTAATAGTGTGATTGAGCAGAAAGGTGGTTTGAAACGAGGTTTGTCAAGTCGTCATATGCAACTTATCTCCCTTGGAGGTGGCATTGGTACTGGTTTATTTGTTGGAAGTGGTGCCGCCTTAGCTACGGCAGGTCCTGCACCCCTTTTGATTGGTTATGTGATTTTGTGTGGATTTTTGTGGTCTATAATGAACCAATTGGCTGAAATGGTTACTTTCCTACCCTTGCCTGGTAGGTCTACTCCTTTTGCTCTCTGTGCCAGATTCACTGGTAACAAATCATTGGCTTTTGCTGCAGGTCTAAATTTGGTTTACGCACAAGCATTACTTTCCCCTGCAGAGATTTCTGCTGCTTCCTTCGTCATTGATTATTGGACAGATCTGAATCCAGCCATATTCATTAGTGTCTTTTGGGTAGTTATTGTGGCTCTCAATATGTGTGCTGTGAAGTTCTTTGGAGAAACGGAATTCTGGATTGCATCTATAAAGATTTTAACCATTATAGGTTTAATTATACTTGGTGTTGTTATATTCTTTGGCGGTGGTCCTGCTCAGCATCATGTTCTAGGCTTTCACTATTGGAAAGATCCGGGTGCATTTGCGGAACATCTTACAGGGGGTGCTACCGGAAGATTTCTTTCGGTTTGGACGTCTATTATAAAGTCAGCTTTTGCATTCATTCTTGCACCGGAGTTAATTACATGCTGTGCGGCTGAGGCTGAGCATCCAAGACAGAACTTGCCGAAAGCAGCTAACAGGTTTGTTTATAGGCTTATCTTCTTTTATATTTGTGGTGCATTGGTGATTGGTGTGGTTGTTCCTTATAACAGCGATCGTCTTATGTTGGCTATCAATCAAGGTAAATCTGGTGCGGCTGCTTCCCCCTTTGTTATTGGCATTGAAAACAGTGGAATAAAATTGGGAAGTCTAATCAATGCATGTATTCTTACCTCTGCATTTTCTTCTGGAAATTCATTCCTTTACGGTTCTTCCAGAAATCTCTATTCAATGGCTGTCAGAGGTTCTCTTCCTAAAGTTCTCACCAGATGTAACCGTTGGGGTGTGCCCTATTTGTGTGTCGGTGTTTGCGGTGCCATCAGTTTATTGGCATTCTTGACTGTTTCGAATTCCTCAACAGTCGCCTTCACGTGGCTTTCAAATATTTCAACTGTTTCTGGTTTCATCTCTTGGATTATCATCAGCATAACTTATCTTCGTTATAGAAAGGCTCTGAAGTTTCATAATCTTGACGGCAGAGTTACATTTAGACCACCATTGCAGATTGCAGGTGCCTATGCTTCTATAATATTCTTCACAATTATCAGTTTGACGAATGGATATGCCGTCTTTTTCGATTTCAATGGTTCCGATTTTGTTGCTGCCTATATTACCATTCCTATCATTTTGTGTCTCTATTTTGGTCATGCGATTTGGACCAAAAATTGGAGATTCTATGCTCCATTAGAAGAGATAGACTGTATTACGGGATTGAAGGAGATTGAGGAAGAGCAGGATAGTTATAAGCCAAGAAACCCAAGAAATTTCCTAGAAAAAATTTGGTTCTGGATTGCTTGATCAATTATGTACTTCATCCGTTCTTAATATTTTCTTTTTGCATATTTATAAGGATTCAAATATGTTTTGGATGGTGTTATATTGTACAATTTCCTCTTCAAGAGAACATTTAAATTCATTCTCAAATGCATTCTAAATATTATTTTGTAAAACGCTTTGAGTTATTATATATTACTTTTACTGTGATAGAGCTGTTTTGTACACACAAAATGGTACGGATACTTCTTTACATCAGAAAGTGACAGTATATCTAATAGTGCTTTAATTGGTTCTTATTCTCAGTTTTTAGTAATTTCCTCTTACTGTACCTTTTTTTTTCCTCTGCTTTTTACTCTGTATAGCCTTTTGACAATTAAATTACTTATATCCTGAATAGCAAATTTGGCTTATTTATGATCACATTTTTGACTAGCTCTGGCAATATTTATGTTTTTACTAATAATATGGAGGAATAATTCACATACATGCATTTTATACTCAATTAATTAATATACTCTATTAAAAAAAATACTATACTTTCAAATAATATAAAATATTGTCCCCATATTTTAATCTTTAAAGTCTTCAAAAAGGAAAATTTATTATAATGGAAAATCCTTGTTGACTGTGGAACAATTAGCATGTAGCGAAATAACAACGTGATTGATATTATTGCCCGAAAAAGTATTCTCATCCTCGCAAGTATAACTCACCCCCTTAAACAAAAAATAGTAACACAACTTTTAACACAATTTTTGGAGATCAACTAATTCTATAATTATTCAATAAACTCAACAAGATTGTTGTGTAGTTTCCATAAATATAACTGGCAACAATTAGTGGGGTTGAAATTTCCTTTAGTAACGCGTGCACCATATTTAAATTATCTTCATTTTTGCAGCAAGAGAGAAAAACACGCATTACCTATATGATACATTATCGGCCACATATCAAGCATCCACCTGAATATTTATAATTAGTATCATATCACTGCTGTTTAGAGGAAGAAGAAATAAATGAAGTAACCTTCTAAAAAACTCTTTTCTTAGAGACTTTTTGGAGATATCCTTTTTTTACTCCATTATAAATTGAGTAATGATGAGAGAAAAGCTTGAAACGCTTGCGAAACATGCGATTACTTTATACTTTAAGGTCTTTAGTAGCTTTCTTACATTATAGGAAAGTATATATATAGTGTGAAATGGCTTGTTCTAACTGAGTTGAGAATTTTATGAGCGTTGTTATCTTTATATTTTTTTATCTAAGTTTTTGAATCACTGTTGCTGTAACATCCAAAATAAGCAATACTCACCTTTTACATTTTACGTTACTATTATTAAAATGTTTACATTTAAGGGGTTTCTATAACAGTTATTAGAGTTCTAAAAAAAGGTTAAATGATCTATATATGCTGTCTTATAGAAAGGGTTCATCCAGCCATTTACTCCTAATAGAGATTGTGTGACAAAAAAAGTTCACGAGATCCAAATCGGGTAATACTTGCCCAGCCATCCAAGTTTGATACGCCCAAATCCTCGAGATCACTAAATTTGCACTCACATATATTTTTAAGAAACATTTATAGGACAGGCAAATCTTGACTTTCATATTTCTTTTTGCTCTATATACATGCTATAAACTATAAGGTGTTATTTTATATACACTATTGTCATACACTCATCCTTAAAAACTAGTTATGATTTGTTTTGACAAGGACATGAGTGGTCCATCGAATAAATTGACCATCAGCCACATTGGTCATAGCTCGAACAGCAGTATACACTCTAACCCACTACACGGTAACAGTCATGAAACTGTTAGTGACAATGATGATGGCAGTAACTTCTCGATTGTGATCAAGACTGTTCCGTTGAGAAAGATACCATCCTTTCCAAAACACCAACAGGAGAGCACACTGAAACTGAGAAACTCGATGAGAATTTCTAGCGAAAGAGACTCTGATTTTAGCAGGGAAAGCTTTGTTGAGAGATCTTCAAATAGATTTGGTGTTTCAAGACTTAGTTATCATCGTCAAGGAAGTATAAAATTCCATTCAAAATTGGGTCAACACTATCCCGAGAAAGCTTCAAGGAAAGATTTTTTGCCATCACATGATTTGATTTCCCTGAATGAAGTGCCAAATTTTGAATCGAATATATTTAGTAGTTCCAGCAGTACCTATAGTGCTAATGATAACACGCTAAATCACAGCTCATCAATTTATGATCGTCCTTATGCATCACCGATGCCCGACAATAAAGCATATTTTAGATCCAATTCTATGGAATCAACCGAGGAAAGACATTTTAATCCATACATTGAGAATCAAAGAAATAGATTATCACTTGTGTTGGAAGAACCAGTGAGCACTCCTACAATGGAAAGAGAAGAGTCCACAATACAAGATAAAGAAAGTCAAATCAAAACGGAAAGTCATAGAAGACGGAGCGCATCAGTGCAATATAGAAGAAGAGTTTCAAGCTTTAAACCAACTTGCACCTACATAAGGCGAAACAATGAGCCAAAAGTAGTAGAAAGCCAAAAATCATCAAAGCGACACAAAAGTATTGGAAGTAGAAGAAGAAATGCCGCCCCTCAGCTTAAACGTTCAAACGCAATAAAGAGAAAAATTGGGTGGTTATCTGCTCACATTAAGGAGTTTCTTCAGAAGTTGAAGGAAAGACTGCATTTCAATTGGAGAGTTATTAGACATAAAAAAGGAGTGAAATTTAGATCTAGTAAGCCACGGAACCAAAGGGGTACTGTTTCAAGTATGTACGCAAATAAACCGAAATCTCTGCTTGAGGAAGCATCGCTTAAGAGTTTCAACCGTTTGCCAGAGGCTCAAAAACATACACTTCCAGATGAAAACTCCATTCTACTTGCTCCTTGTCAGATGACCAATGACATGAATATAAACGCTCCCCAAGATATGGTGCAACTCACGAGAGACAGGACTATTGCTTTCAGATCTTATTCCAATATCAACCCCAGTAACAGCCAGGCAGTAAAGGATACTTACACAGAAGAAGAGAATAACAGGAGAAAAGAACTTACTAAAATGCTTCCATTGTGGGATCATTACATAAAGGTTGCTATCAGCAAGAGAATTCAGATGAATATCGATCTACACAACGCGGAATTAAAGAGGAAGAATACCGGATCGACAATGGCAAAGCAGGACTTCCTGTCGAGATATATATCACCTGATACGGTTTCTTCCGACATGGTTGATACAGAGTCGACAAATTCTTCCGATTCGGAAGACTATCTATCTATGTATAGTCATTCATCAATATTTGGTGAGGAGAGTATCTCTGATGCGGCATCCATTCCTTCAGCAGTTTCCATTCCAGAAAGTAGGCAGGAATATAATAAACTGTGTGCAAACTTTGAAGGAACAAAAATGACAAATGGATTTATATCTCTTCCACCTACTAGAAAAAATAGCACAGCAATCAATCACCAATCTAAGATTGTCAGATCCAAAAGTATGGTCTTTTCTGCTACCAGAGATAATAATGAAAGATGTCAAAACAATAGATTATCGTTGAATCATTTGAGTCCATCGTGCTTAAGCATTCAAAACACAAGCTTAAAGGGAGAATTCAGCTTTGAACGAATGGATCATCCAGTCTGCTATTCAAGAAATACAACTTTATATTGAACTTCCGATTAATTAATTATTGTGTAATAACAAAGTTCATTGAATATAGAATAATTAGTATCAGAGTGAAAGCGGGCCAGAAAGAAACTGGTGTTGGACTTAAGATCGGATTTTCCTTTCTTATTACCGAGAATAGCACGGATAAGTTCAACTCCGGCAAGATTAGTTTTTATTTAAATCTCGCAGTTTGATTTTTATCTGCTATTATTAATTGTGCGATGGCTCTTGCTGATTCATTAAGTCGATTGTATAATATATAGTACCGACAACAATGCTTTTGAGTAAGTGGCTAACCGGTAGTGTAATTTAAAAGGGGGAGGGGCGGGGGAGCTGCTATTCAGGGTAGGCAAAATGGCTGGGATACGCCTTTAAGGTCAGTAAATTCTAAGCAGGCTGGAATGTTTTCTTTCCAATTTTAAGTCCCTTGCTCGGCTTTCGTGAACGGCAAGCAAGGGGTAAAGTTTTTTTAAAGTCCGGCCGAGAATTAATATGGTCCGGAATTTAGAAACCGACTATTATTCAAATAGATGCTTTGTATCCGAGGATATTCCGAAAAAGGAACACAACCCATAAACGAGAGATTCAGAAGCTTACCGTATATAAATTAAACGTATGTCACATTTTCGTTTGTGATGCGGCTGAATCTTCCTATATTTCGATCGTAACGAGATTGAATTCTTTTACGTACGATCGGTCCACTCATACGAAGTTGAACATAAGGGCTATAATTTAACGACCGACGTTTGTTACTCTTCTTCGAGTCATAGTGAAACCAAAATTAGTCAGATATGTACATTTACATCACGGAAATGCACAATATACTGGGCTGGATATCTTTTGGACTTTTCACAAAATTGAGAAAGAGGCTCACTCATGATAGGAACGACGTGCAAACATGCAACATAGACTATACTCCTCAATCTAAAGTATCATTTCAAACACAAAAAGATGGCAAACAAGAACTTCATCACAAAGAGGGAGCATTGAAGCTTTTAAGGAGGCGGTCGTTGTCTCCATTTAAAGGGCGAAGAAAGAGAATCCCTGCAAATTTATCCATGGATAGTGGTCGGACCTTAGTTGAGAGAGGGTCCTCTTTCGAAAATTATTCAAATAATACAGGGAGCCCCATTTTATATCGTAGCGAACGCAAACAACTTACAAGAAAGAGAATTTCCACCAGAAGCTCAATGGAGATTAAAAATGTACAACAGGGATCAGGTCATAAATTTAAGAAGACACTACTTTGCCCGATACCTTCGAAAAAACAAGATTTGGATACCCAATATCAAAAATCAGACCAGTGGCCGGCTCCACATCAAAAGAATGATATCCAAAGCATTCCAAAGATTTCATTGAAAGATCAGAGAAACAATTATATATCGAGACAACTTCCTGACATAAAGGAAAGCAGGAAGCAAGTACAATATTTAGCACCATTTTCAACTCCAGGAGGGGTGAATTCTAGGTCCGGATCGATTGTATCATCAATAACTTCTGAAAACACAATCAACAATATCAAGATTGTGTTCGACAATCACGTGATGCCCGGTGTTCCATCAAGTGGCAAAATGATGGATTATGACATAACAAATGATTGAGTTTTCTTGTACATCATGACGATAGTGCTCATAGCAATTATACCCTTTCTTGTTATATTTATGCTTAGTGATACCCAATGCTAATACTCAAACATATCACCTGATATATCGAGTAAATAGCACTACAACGCTTTAATGTTAATTCTATTTTTAATTAAGTATTATCGGTATTATAATTTTATAACTCATTTCAATATATATATATAATATATTTCTCATACGTGAAAAAGATACGGGGAATTTAATGAAGACCGGCTTCAGCATAGCTCATATAAATTCCTCGTCTACAACATTCTCAAGGATGGGAGTTCTAAGTCTTCTGACGGGTTCTGGGCAGGTCACTTTTTTATCCGAGTTTGCAAAAGTTCTTTCTTCATCAGAATCCGCTTCTGTAATTCCTTCCTCGTTATCAGATTCTGACATCATATCTGGTGGGAAAATTGTCTTTCTTTTTATTGTCTCGTAATTCTTAAGCAACGAATCATTTCCCCCATTTTTGTGGCCTGAATCATTTTGCTCTGCTTCTTTGTTGATGCTAGAGTTCTTTTCATCAGTATTCACTTCATCCTTTGATTCCTCCTCTTTATCCATATCGGACCTTTGCCCCATCATATCAACATCTCGCTCATCATTGCCCGAAATTCCAAACGTAACGGGTATATTAATGGTATTAGTGCTGCCTGAATTTATAGGTATCTGTTTGGCTTCAGACGTTTTCTCACCATTAGTCTCCTCTTTCTGAGATTCTGGCTTTATCATATGATCAGCAGCATTTCCCGAATGATCAGTGACAACATTTTCTAGATTTTCTTCTGATTTATCTTTATTACCATGGAAAATATTAACCTTTATATCATAGGCAGGAGATGATGAAATCGGTGCTTTCTTGGCAATATTGCACTTTGCCTGATTCTTTGAATCCTCTAATGTGCGATTATTAGTTGATGGCGATGATTGACTTGAGGCACATTCAATAAAGGAAGGCTTATTTGCAATCTTCAGATGCTTCGTCTTTGGTATGGCAACAATTAGAGTATATCCTGAATCCATAAGTTTGTAACTGAAGTGGTCACCTGCATCTTCTGGAAGCTCAAGAACCTCACTATAGTTGTCAGCTCTCGATTTGATCACGAGAGAACCATTCAAAATTTGAATTTGATAATTAGTGAAAGGATAAATGTCAAAGTAGCATGAATCTATATTCCTCTTCTCCAATAGAAGATAGTAATTCAAACCGTCCTCATCGGTACAAAGAATTGGTCTGTTTAATTCCTCTTCCCGTTGCTTCAACTGCTCCTGTAATTGATAACGACGATAACCCAAAGGAACATCGCAGACATGAGATCCTGATGGAAGGCAAGGGGTGAAAACAAACATTTTTGAACGGTATTATTAATTGGCTTTATGTATTAAGCTGTAAGTGTTAATTGCTATTAAAATATGAAAATCAAACAAATCTATCTAAATCAACTTAACGCAAAAGTTAACCAAGGAACAAATCTTGCCCTTAAATACTGACAATCCTTAATTTTGTTGCCACTGCCGCTTCCAGTAAAGATTCTTCACGAAATTTCTGGAAGAAGATTTTAGATCGGATCTGGAAAAAATTCATTTGTAATAAAGGCTTCTAGATTAATCGAGAGAAAAAAAAACCCGGATGCGATGCAAGTACAATTTCTCGGCTTGTGGGAATACCAAAAAGCGGGGTTTGACGAAGCACGATAAAAAGTTTGTAATGAAAATATACACGCGTGATATAAATCACATGATCATAAAGTCAATTATGTGCAGAAATAGAAACTAGATGTCAGGAAAATAAATAAGTTCAACTATAAATAAAGGATGCGTTAGAGTATAACTCTAGCATTGGATTCTCACCAGATTTTGTGGTGGTCGCATTAACATCTCCCCACGTTCTCAGGAAATCCTCATGTGAACACGTGTTGCACACCTTTCCTGTGACTTCTTTGTATAAACTTGACATAACCTCAAAGTCCGTTGGGAACATAATATCAAAGAAACCTTGATCACACATATATGAATCTACGTTGACCATATTATTCTGGAGCATCGTTTGAACAACCGGAGCATTGTAACCTTTGATTGTTTTATCGAGGCTCGAAAAGTCAGAAGCTAGGAGTTGATGATTAGGGAAATATTTCTTTAAGATCTCAAAGAGCTTGTACAATCTAGTCGGAACATATTCAGGATCAGATAATTTGTTTCTCAGGGGATCAAATGCGTTCTTAAGCTTCTTTATGAACTTCAACTGATTAACGGGGTGTTCTGGAATTTGGGAAATTGGTGTGTCACTGTTTTCTCTGCACCTTAGAAAATTTGCAGTACATGGCTCTAATACTGGTGAGTAATATTCTCTGAAGTCATTGTGCTCATCAATTAAAACGTATCCCTGATAGGGTTTATTGTTATTAATATCATACCTGATAACATCATGTGACAAATTGTCAAACACTTCCAAAGCAATAACGAAACATGGCTCATCAATCACTTCATCCCAATCCAAGACATTCTTATTTATTACTTCCACTTTGTCCATGTGCCTTGTTATACGTGAATGCTGCTTCGTAAACAATTTTTTAGAAACTTCGATAATTTTATACTTTGTCCTCCTATAAACTGCCGGTTCATGTTGTTCGAGATAATCTAAGACATTTAACATCAACGTTCCATTGCCAGCACCAACTTCATAAATAATTAAATCTCCATAAGGAAAGCTGTTCATTTTATAATTTGCTAGAATATATCTCGCCAATGCTTGTCCATAATATGGCTGAAATAGTTCTGTAGGTGTATGCCACAACTGTAAAGATGGCTTTTCAAGGGTTGCTTCCTTTTTCTCTCCAGTTATTCTCTTTCCTTGCAAAGTGGTACCAACACTATCATTATTTTTTCGCTGAGAAAATATAGCATGCTTTCGATCATCATATTTCTTGTAGGCAGTCAGCCAGTGGCTCATAAAGTCATCTCTACCTTTAAGTTCACGGTAATCAAATGGTTTATCTGGCTGGAAGATAACGACTTCTCGTGAGAAGTATCCATAATTCGGATTGTAGAGAGAATCGTCAATGAAGTCTGATGTCAATACCTTCACATTTTTTGGTCTCTGTGATCGTTTCGCCAATTTCTTGCCATCAACTAGGGGGAAGCGATTAAACTGAAGTCGGTTTTCTGACCAGTCAAATGACTCGACTCCTCCTTTCTCAAAAATAAATTTTATAGCGTTAGAATATGGCTGAGGACCAGCCTTCAACTCTGAATCTGTTGGAACCCTGTATTGAATCATATACGGAAGAATCGAATAATCGTGTATGAACTTGTCATTTTCTGTGGTGTCTTTCTTATGAAATCGGAGTGGCCTAGCTTTGTTGGAAGTAAGCATTCGCACCTGATATGAACACGCACAACGTACCGGGAAAATTGGTTTCAAATTACTATACATTCTCTTAAGATTTGTCTTACGACGTACATGAATCAGTGCACCGTAATCAATTGTGTTTATCTCACTTGATGATTATAGTTTGCTTACTCGCTCACCCACTCTTGGTAAAGCGACAAATCCCAAAAAATAATAAATATCAGTTCGAGGGAGGAAAAAAGCGAGAAGTTGTGAGCAGATTAAAAAAAATAAAAAAAACTTCACGCTGTGAGGCTCCTAGTCCATCCAAAATAAAACTCAACTTTGCATCGTTTCCCTCTTTATTAAAGCTAACTAAAGTACGTCAGTCTAAGCCGAAAAAAAAAAGAGACTAGATATAAAGAGGGATAGAAATTTAGAGAAATACTAATTATGGGTGTCCCATCACTTTTCCGATGGTTATCTCGGAAGTATCCTAAGATCATATCTCCCGTTATTGAGGAAGATCCTGTCGTCGTCGGAGGAATTGAACAACCAATTGATTACTCAGCTCCCAATCCAAACGGTGAGCTTGATAATCTTTACTTGGATATGAATGGTATTGTTCATCCATGTTCCCATCCGGAGAATAAACCACCACCTGAATCTGAAGATGAAATGATGCTTGCTGTGTTTGAGTATACAGATCGTGTTCTTAATATGGCGCGTCCAAGAAAACTCCTTATGATTGCGGTGGACGGTGTTGCACCAAGAGCAAAGATGAATCAGCAGAGATCTAGAAGATTTAGGTCTGCTAGAGATGCGAAAATCTCCAACGAGGAGAGGGAAAGAAAGATGGAAGAGATGGAGAAGAGAGGTGAAGTAATCGACGAAGGTATCAGACATAAAAAAACTTGGGATTCTAATGCTATCACACCAGGAACTCCATTTATGGATATTCTTGCAGAGTCACTGAGATTTTGGGTTGCATTTAAGCTTGCCAATGACCCTGGCTGGAGTAAACTTCAAGTCATAATTAGCGATTCATCGGTTCCAGGTGAAGGTGAACATAAAATTATGAATTTCATTAGATCCCAGAGATCTGATCCGGAATACAATCCAAATACTACACATTGCATTTACGGTTTAGATGCAGATCTTATCTTCTTATCGCTAGCTACCCATGAACCACATTTCCGTGTTCTTAGAGAGGATGTTTATGCAAGGGATCAGTTTCAAAGAAAATTACGGAACATGGATCAATTTGGTATAGATCAACAAACACGTAACCAGATTGAACTTATTGACAAGCGAAAGCCTTTCATTTGGCTTCATATTGGTATTTTACGAGAGTACTTGGCTGTAGAGCTTTCTATACCTAGATTGTCATTCAAGTTTGACTTTGAAAGAGCTATAGATGACTGGGTGTTCATGTGTTTCTTTTGTGGTAATGATTTCCTTCCCCATTTGCCTTGTCTTGATGTGAGGGATAGCAGTATTGACACTTTGGTTTCTATTTGGAAACGAATCATGCCAAGGTTGAAAGGATATATTACTTGTGATGGTCAACTTGACCTTGCAGGGGTTGAATCTTTACTAGGGGAGCTTGGTCGCATGGAAGACACAATTTTGTACAAAAAGCATGAGAAAGATAGACGCAGAGAAGATAATTTCAAGAGGAGGAAGATCGAAAAGGAACAGCGGAGCCTAATAAAGAACGAGCTTCTTAAAACGGTCTCAAAAGGTAAGGACAATGCACCAATAATGCCTTCACAAAACATGACTTTGACTAGCTTAAGTACTGGAAAAGTTTCCGGAGGTTTGAATATGTCCAACAATGAAATTATTCAGAACATCAACACTATATCCAAGGCAAATTCAGCAAATCAAAGTGTTGCAGATGTTTTGAGACAAAATATTGCCAATTCAAACTCATCACAGAAGAGTGAGCCTAATGACACTTTGACTAAAAACGACAATAGCAGTGAACCTATTGACGCTTCTAGTACAGATGACTCCAAGAAGAGAAGCACAGACTCTGCATTTAGTACAGATACAGAAGAATTAACTTCAGAGGCACTTGTTGATAACAATGATGATGTTATCAGAATGTGGGAGCCAGGATTTAGAAAGAGATATTATCAAGCTAAATTCCACACTCAAGATGAAGAACAAATTGAGCGGATTCGGAAAAATATGGTTAAAGGATATGTCGAAGGTATTTCATGGGTTTTGCTATATTACTATCAAGGTTGTCCTTCCTGGAATTGGTATTATCCGTTTCACTATGCCCCATTCGCATTGGACTTCAAGAATTTGACAGATATCGACGTTACGTTTGAAAGAGGAGAACCGTTCAAGCCTTTTGAACAATTGATGAGTGTGCTTCCGGCTGATTCCAAGCATAATCTCCCAGATGTCTTTGGGCCTTTAATGTGCGATGAAAACTCAGAAATTATTGACTTCTACCCTGAAGAGTTTCAGGTGGATATGAACGGGGCAAAGATGGCCTGGCAGGGTATTTCTTTGCTACCATTCATTGACGAGAAGAGACTTCTCAAAGCTGTTAGATCCAAATACGATAGTCTTACACCAGAAGAAGTCGAAAGAAATACTTTGAAGCATGAGATTCTATTTCTGGGTCGGGATAATGCCCACTTCAAGTGGTTTAAGACGCTCTATTCAAGCGACAATAGTGAAAATTTAGATGGAGAAAGGCCTACTTTGCAATTTCACGGGCGAGAGGCCGGATTAGCCGGGACAGTCTTGCCTAGTAAGGAATTTGATCCCAATGGCAAGAGAGAATTTCCGCTCAAAGCAACTGGTGGATTGAATACAGAACAATATGTTGACGTCCCAAACAGTGCTTATATGGAGGTCAGCTATAGGATGCCACCTAAGGCTAAAGGAAAATCCATGCTATTAAATGGGTACATTTCTCATCTTTTGATTCTAACGGAACAAGACAAGGACATTGTTAGGCACAGCCATAACAGATTTCCTAGGGGTAACCATTTTGAGGTTCCTACCAACATAGATTATAGTCAATATGTTGGCCCACACGGCAAGACGGAGTATACTTTACATGTGGGAGGATACAAAAGCTATCTTGATATGTACAGATACAATTCCGGACGTTATCAGCAAACACAGCAATTTAACCGTTACTCAAATACACAGCAAAACTTGAACTTTAACCAGGGAAACCAGAATAGCATTAGAAATTACGATTCACGGACGTATGGGAGGATATAATAACAGTTACAATAACGGGTTACAATAACAACTATAATAATGGTTACAATAACAATTATAGCAACACTAATGGCTTTAACAACAACTATCATGATGGAGGATATAACCAAAGAGGTTATAACAATGGCTACAGTCAGCCTGGAAATGGACACCAACAATATGATCACGGGTACAATCAAGGTTATAGTAGAGGTAGATATAATCAAAGAAGAGGCTATGGTGGCAATGGTAGAGGCGGAGGAAGAGGAGGATACTCTGAAAATAGGTCTCGGAATGATTATGCTAACCAAGGAGGGTCGTATCAGAACAGAAGAGATCAAAATGGAAATCATAATAACAATAGATTCAACGACAGGTATTGAACTACGGTAACATTGGATCATTTTGTGTTACTGTTATATTTTACTAATTAGGCGATTAATGTGTATTTTAATTGATTTGACAAGTTATTTTATCTATAAGTTCTTTTGAATTTTTTTTTTTTTAAATTTCCTTTAATTTTTTTTTAATTTTTTTTCTATGTTTACCAATTGAGGATAAGTTATAACTTTGTATTTTTACTAGTTAGGAGTTTTAACATCAACACATTTTGATTATTTTTATATAAAACTGGAATGTGCACGCGTGAGGTGTTAGAATGAGACAGAAGAGGACGCCACTTGCCGATAAAACACGACTTTTTACAAACTCTTTAGACAGGAAGACAGTTTCATCTATTACAAAAGGTCTTTTTAGAAAGGCAACAAGACGAGTTACAGGAAATAGTGCTAAATTAGAACGACTATTTAAAAGTTTGTCATCAGAAGGCTTACACAGCAGCTCATCTTTAAATACAAACAATACTATTCAAAGGGCAGATAAATGTCATCATGATACAACTGCTAATGTCGAAACCCCGGCAAACAAATTGACTAGGGTTACAAATTCATTTCATCTTCCTAAAGGTTGCTCCAGACGATTAGAAACTGTATATAATGGCCTGCTCACAAAGCAACTAACAGACAAACTAGGCAAGATTAGTACAATGAATGCCGTACTGAACTATGACCAGCCAATAAGGAAGATGGATAATCGTGATAATGACACAAATATCAGAACTATAGAAAACGTACGTTCGATCAGTCCAACATTCCACATAGTGAGACTTACAGATATGAAAATTATTTCTCTAGTGAGCTTTCAGAGGGTCATGGTAAGAATTAAACCTGGTGACAAGTTAAACTTGGGGGAATACTTTATGCGTTTAAAATTAAAAGATGGTGCAATCCCATGTTATTACAGGTGGTACAAACTTATACAAGGCCAGTGAATATGAGATTAAACACAACACCATAATAAAGCCATAAAGTTAATTTACTTTGCTAATCAATCCGGATCAGAAATTTTTATATATTTATATGTATTTCTATATACACGAATACCCCAGGAGAAGTATATTGACCAAATATTAATGCTTAAAGATCATTTCTGATATCCTTATAGTGATGGCCACTAGGGTCACAACATGATAGCAAGAGCTTGATGTACTCAATCTCATTCTCCATTTTGACACACTTATTATTCTTTAGTAAAGGGTAATAGTCATCCAAGAACTTTTGGCACCAATTGACATTGCCATTCATAGCTATTAGTCTTAACGCAGATGAGAGAACGTTGTAGTCCGCCCTTTTCAACGCCTGTTCAAGAACATTTCTTGTTGAAAACCAATCACTTCGATTGATAAAGATACTTAAACAAATAACATCCATTAATGTCAAATCTGAAAGTGCAAAATAACTAGACAAATGTTTGAAGATTTTACGAAGCATGTGTATTTTCGGACTGTATCTGAAAACACCATTCTGCTTTGATGCTTTATGACTTGTAGATTTAACATCATTGATGGTTATGAACCGCGTATTATCATATTGCGAGCCTGCTAAAGTGAGTAAAAGAAGAAGCTGCTTTATACTTTCTGGATTTGATAACGATGGCCTATATCTTCTCAATATGGTAAGCGAATAACGATATCGTTTATTGTAGACATCAGCTTCACTTGCCGTATCTTGATGAAATTCCGGTGAAGAAAAGACAAGATCAAGATATTCATACACGTCATTATAAGTGAGCGGCAAACCATTGGCCTGCATGGCATCAAAATGATCTTTAATTGTTGCTAATGGACAACTTTTTGGATCGGCCAAATGGTGATTCCTTAACATATGAAATCTATTACGGTAATCATGCTTTTTTGAAGTGAAAGGATCAAATAATCTTACCGCAGTATCTTCAATAGTAGACATATTTCGAACTAGAGAAGAAAAACCTCGATTTTTATTTGAAGTTGACGTATGATAAAATCGTAAACCTGAAAGAATGTTCTCATTTCTCTCGCTTGAACTTTTAACTGGATATCTAGATTTGTCTTTGGACCATAAATTCTCTAAGTTGAGATCTTCCCTTCTATCTTTAGTCAACATATGCACATATATGCCATCAACTTTACAATTTGTCATAACCCATGTGTTCGGCGAGGCACCATAGTTAAATTTAGCATATTGTGGAGCACCTCTTCCTTTCTTCTTTAGTCTTCTTTGAATTTTGTTGAATTCACCATTGGAAAATATACCCTCTGTTGCGGGCACCTCGTGAAGCTTATGCTTCAAAAAGTAGCTTAAAAGCTCTGTGGCTTTTTGTAAATGCTTGCCACTTTTACCAGTACAAATCACCATGAAAGTCGCCATGTACTTTGCACCATCATTTATAGCATTATCGGAGTCGTCTCTTAGGTCAAAAATCTTGACATCCAGCATGCCTAACTTCTTTACCAAATATTCCACTATAAGCTTCAAAGATTCGGGATGAGCTGCTGGTAGTTCTGGCATTGAAACCTCATTTAAGTGAGATATCACCTTCGGCGATTTCTCCGGCCGTAGGTACCAGGGTATTGAAGAAGTTTCATTCTGCTTTTCTATTTTCTTCTTTGATATAGTGTCTTTCTTAATCTCATGAGTATCGTTGTAAAGAACTCTTGACACACTGATATATCTTTCAACTATTCTAAAGTTTCTTGTCAATAAGGAGTTTCGAAACACCACCGCAGGGAACAAGCTCATAACTTTGAATCTATAACTGTCACAGTCACCTATTATTTTACATCAAAAATTGAAGAACTTAAAATAAGGTGTAATAGGAAAGAAGTATAAATAAGAACTAAAAAAAAGTATAACATATGTTTTTGAGGGTCCTAAAAATATCCACTAGCGAAGAAACCACATTTAACTTTCCCATTGTTAGAACCCGACTAGATATCAGGACATTAGGAAGATTATGAACCAAAACTGATATAATCGGCATTGCAATATACGAAACATTATAAGCTTACTGTGAATTTCAAAAAATAAGTTATAACAAACATAATTTACAGGTTCTTTTTAATCATTAGTTACAAATAGAGGACAATTTAGGAAATATAAGCAACGCAACTGTACTATATAGTCTAGAGTTTTGGAATCAAATAAATTCATATGGAACATACACATAGCACAGAAGCACAGCCAAAGGATGACCATAATGGGAGCTTGTATGCTGTAGCACCAGTGCCGATAGATATACAGGATAATACAGATACTGGAATCTTCGTGCATGGCCAAGCAAACAATAATAACGAGGTATGGTGCAAAAGTTGTACCTTAGGTGATCCAGTAATTATCACAGGCAATAACAGCGGAAAATATACGGTATGGACAATATTATTCTACACATTAAGAGGAACAAAAATAGTTGCAAGGAGACGGTATAATGATTTCGTCCATTTCAAAGGACAACTTGACAGCAAGTACGGTTCGATAACCTACATACCAGATCTTCCTCCCAAAACATATTTCTACCAGAACAGATTCAGCACGAACTTCCTTGAAAAGAGAAGAAAATCCTTAGAGTTCTGGCTAAATTCGGTGATATTAAATCCGAAGCTCTCTGCTACGTTAGAGGTGAAGAACTTTGCCTTAGCAAACTGATGATATGAGATCGTTTTACACCGGTCAACTATTTCTTGAGCGATTGCAATAGACGATTATAATAATTTTTGAACAAGGTAAGGTCAATTCAATGCTGACAAATGTCACACTTGTAATTTTACTATAAGAAATGGGGTCTGTTGAGTGATAGTGAATAACAGAATATCATGAATTTGAAGAAACACACACGGGTCGAACTTCTGGGGAAAGTAAAAAAAAAAGAAAAAATTCATGCGCTCACTCACTGGTGATTCTAGAATTCAGCCATTATTACAAATTGGAGATAAAACTCCCCTTAGGTAATTTTCTTCCCCCCTATTACTCAGTAATCTATTTTTTTTTTCTTCTCAGTATTTCCTATCGGGCGACATTATGAGGTATAATCATATATATATATATATATGATTAGAATCCCGAAATTACAAAAAAGTATCTTTTGCAGCATCTTTTTTAGAAAGTGAAGCTGGAGTCGACAAAGTTGCTTTTTTATGCCAAAGACGTTCAAAGTTTTGAAGGGAGTACGGTTACAATTTAGAAGAATGACCCACAACAAAGTTACAATTATTGGTTCTGGACCAGCAGCACACACTGCAGCCATCTATTTGGCTAGAGCAGAGCTCAAGCCAGTTCTTTACGAAGGAATGATGGCCAATGGATTTGCTCCAGGTGGACAGTTGACAACAACAACTGAAGTTGAAAATTTCCCAGGCTTCCCAGAGGGAATCATGGGCTCGGATTTGATGGAAAACATGAAAAAGCAGTCCGAGAGGTTTGGAACGAAGATTATAACAGAGACGATTTCGAAGGTTGATTTTTCTAGTAAGCCGTTCAAACTCTGGACAGAATTCAACGAGGATGCTGAACCTGTCACAACGGATTCTGTGATCATTGCTACTGGTGCATCTGCAAAGAGACTTCACTTGCCAGGTGAGGACAAATACTGGCAGAGGGGTATTTCTGCATGTGCCGTTTGTGATGGTGCTGTGCCAATCTTCAGAAATAAGCCTTTAGCTGTTATTGGAGGAGGAGACTCTGCATGTGAGGAAGCTTTGTTCCTTACAAAGTACGGTTCCAAGGTCTATATGCTCGTTAGAAAGGACCACATGAGAGCTTCCTCGATTATGCAGAAGAGGGTTGAGAATAATCCAAAGATGGAGGTTTTGTATAATACAGTCAGTGTGGACACAAAGGGTGATGGAAAGTTTCTTAACGCCCTTGGCATCAAAAACGTCAAGACTGGAGAGACCAAGGATTTGGCCGTTAATGGATTGTTCTACGCAATCGGACATAAGCCAGCTACCGGGATATTCAAGGAACAGGTTGAGTGTGACGAGACTGGATACATTAAGACAAAGCCGGATTCATCTTTGACATCAGTGCCAGGTGTGTTTGCTGCTGGTGATGTTCAGGATAAGAAGTACAGACAGGCTATAACGTCTGCCGGTACAGGCTGTATGGCTGGTTTAGACTGTGAGCATTATCTTTCTTCTCTTGAGGCATAGTTCATCAGCATTTTAATTGAACCATTTAGCGTTTGGTAAACTACGATATTTTCAGACTTTTTGCACCACATTAAACATATATTTTTTAGACTTCGATTTCCGATTTTGTTTGATTAGTAATTCAGCGTAACCGATGCTTTGTTGTTGTTGCCATTATACATAGACAAACGTATATATACAAGCAATAAATATTAATTCAAGGACCACGACATCTGATGTATACTCACTACTGCCTTCTTAAAAAGGCTTGATAAGCTTGCGGTGGTATTCTCACCTGTCCCCTAGACTTCAAAAGCTTTTTACCTTCTTTTTGCCTAGCCAAAAGCTTTTTCTTTCTACTAATATCCGCAGCATGCAATTTTGCCAACACATCTTTTCTTCTCGCATGTATCGTTTCTCTGGCAACAATTCTTCCATTGGCTTTAGCCTGAATGACCACTTCAAATTGTTGAATCCTCATAAATTTTTTGAATCTCTGAACAAACTCTCTTGCATTCTTCTTAATCTCTGATTTATGAAGAACTGTTGATAACGCATCAATTCCTTCGCCATTCACCAAAATCTCAAGCTTATAGACATCAGAAGGCCTGTAACCGGCATCCTCATAATCCAAAGATGCATAGCCTCTGGTTACTCCCTTTAATTTTCCAAAGAAATCATCTATTAGTTGAGCCGTGGGTATTGAATATGTTAAGAATACCATGCCATTTGAGGAATACTGAATATCATTCTGTTCTCCTCTATTAGCTGTGCAAAGTTGCATAACTTGGCCTACATATTCTTTGGGGAAAGACATGAATGCATCCACATAAGGTTCACTAAAATATGAGATCTTAGTTTTCTCTAAGCTCTCAGGAAAATTATCAGGATTAGAGACTATTTCTTCTGTGCCATCTTTATAATGTATTTTGTAAGGAACAGTGGGCGCTGTAATGATAAGATCTTCTCCGTATTCCTTCTGTAATCTCTCTTTAAAAATGGATGCATGAAGTGATCCTAAAAATCCAAGTCTCCATCCTTGTCCCAAAGCTGCTGATGTAGCTCTTTGAAATGTAACAGAACGATCATTCAAAAAAAGATTGTCCAAACTCTCTTCCATTTTCTTGAAGTTTGTTCCTTGTGTTGGAAATGCTCCAACAAAAACCATTGGCTTAGGCTCTTCAAATCCCTCTAATGGCTTCACAGAAGAACCGACATCATATAATGTATCTCCCACATAAACCTCGTTGGGATTTTTTAATCCTGGAATAATATAGGCCACTTGCCCAGCAACTAACTTTGGAAATTGGGTCCTATCTGGATACATTATACCAACCTCCTTGACTTCAAACTTATCCTTTGTTCTGTAGGAGCATATTTTAGAGCCTTTCTTGACTGTTCCATCAACTACATTAATCAGCAATATTACTCCAAGATAAGAATCATACCAGGAATCCACAATCTGAGCTCTGAATGGCGAGTCTCGTCGGCAATTTAGCGGAGGTGGAATACTTTCAATGATCTTAGGAAGAAGGTATTGGACGTTCTTTCCTGTTTTAGCACTCACATGAACAATATCATCCTTGGAAAGCTCAAACATACTTTCAATCTGTTCTTCAACTCTAGGTATATTTGCTGTATCTAGATCAATCTTATTAATAACTGGAACAAGCTTCAAGTCCATTGAATAAGCAAGATAAAAGTTGGCCACGGTCTGAGCTTTGGCACCTTCAGCAGCATCCACTAATAAAATTGCACCCTGACATGAAGCATACGATCGGCTAACTTCCAATCTAAAATCCACATGACCAGGCGAGTCAACTAAGTGGAGCAGATAATCTTCCCCACGATAATGGTATATCATTGAAGCCGTTTGTGCTTTAACCGTAATTCCACGCTCTTTTTCAACATCTAGTTTATCTAGAACCTGTGTATTTTTAGCATTAGGGTTGACAACACCAGTGATTTCAAGTAATCGATCGCTTAGTGTAGACTTACCATGGTCGACATGAGCAACTATGATAAAATTTCTATAGTTCTTCAAAGGGATCTTGTCCATTCTTTCAGCCAACTCCGTATTTGAAGCTACTTTTACGGGATTATGCTTCATATCAACGGGATAATTAAAGTACCCTTTGTAGCTCTCGGTTGCTTCCGTTTGAGGGAAACTATAAGTAGCTGAAGACAAGCATCTTACTCTAATGCCGTGTATCCCAATAACTCTTGAGACATACCCAAGTTTTGATTGAAAAATACGATTTTGAAAAACTTGTCTTACCACTAGTGGAAAGTGTTTCCACACAAATATGTTCATCTGTCTTAAGGACAGTAAAATCAAGAGCACTGAATCTGTTAAATCAAGTGTACATAAAGCACTAGAATATTAGACTTGTTTGTGACTTTTGATAAGTACCGGGAAGGCTCTATTTTAGTTAAATAGTGAAAAATCAAAGCGACGGATGCAGGAAATTGAGGAGAAAAAGTAGAAGCATCGCCCATGTAATATCAGCTATTCAGTTAAATCAACTTTTCTAATAAAGCCCACTGGTACATTTTGCAAATTTACATATAACTAGATCAGAATCTTAACTATCAAACTTATTGCGAAAGATGTTATAATACAATTTATTATGATGGCAGTAGTAGAACGTATACATAAGGTGTAAGAACTAGGTGAAATAAAATCAATATGCCAAACAAACCACGATAGTTTTATACCAAATGCTCATTATGACACGATGCATAGAATCATTTAGTCTTAGGATTATGATTCAATATAACGATGACCGAGTCCCCCCTTAAAAACATCTTTAACACAAATCTTTCTCTTACAACCTTCCTTTTTCGATCATTTGGTACAGTTTCGTTCCAGAATTCTCTGGCGTTTTCAAGGATCATATTGCAGTGTCGATCAAATGCCTTCACCTTTGCGATCAATTTGTGGTTGTTTCGTAAAGAAATCAAGATAGTCGTGTTATCTTTCACAGCTTTAGCTAACAATCTCATTGGACCATGGTCAAACTCATATTGTTCAAGGTCTTGAAGCTCCTTTTCAGACATCTCACTTTTGGGTTTCGATAGTATTTCTGACATTTCGTAAATTCACTGTTTTTTTATAGAGGAAGCTTGTTTTCTGGCCAAATACCATTTTAATAAGCAATGTATGGATTTGATTTCAAAGATAACGAGTCTTACCCCATATCTACGAAAGCCTCTGATCATAATTATCAGTATTAAATTTTTTTTTTATTGGAATAGGTTCCTATTTAAAAACGACGCGTCTGTTTCTGTCGGTACTCAACATTTTTTCCTTTGCTCTTTGGAAACTCCTTTGTATCGCCCCTGGAGAACAGCTAAATGTGAAAGTTATCCATTCCTCATGGTAACCAAGAGTTTCAACTCTAGACAAAATTTACTTAAAGCTGGGATTATCGTGCCCAAGTATTATCTGATATCTATTGCTGAAGGTGGTGCAGGTAACTAGAATGAGGTCTCCAATGCTTCAGTGCTGGACGAGGATACGACCTCGTCCATTTTCAATTAAGTTTATTGAATTCATTTGTCCTGTACAACTGATGTATCGCAGAAACATCCATTATTTTAAGGTCAATTTACAAGAGCATACAGGTGATCAAAATAAGTTGGCAACAGGAAGAAATATAACCAATGCTATCATAGAGATAAACAATGCCAACAATTTTAAATTCTTAAGATTGCCGATGGTCATCCGAAAACACGATCCATTTAATATAGAGCGATTTGAAAGACAACTTACTGAAAAACAACGGCAGGTAACAAGAGAGAACAAAATTAAGAAGGAAAGTAGCGAGGAAACATCCAGGGACTCTATACCTATGCCCGTGAGGTCTGTTGAAAAGCCCCAATCAAAGGAAGAAACAATAACCGTGGAATCCTTTCTTGATACGGACGAGATTGTTAATGAATTGAAAGCAGGAGGTTTTACTAGCAAACAATCTGAAATAGTGATGAATCTTGTAAAAGAGGCAATACATAAGAAGATGAACTGGGTTTACACGGAAATGGCTCCGAATGTTGACATTGAAAATAACAATTACTTATTTAAGGCCGCTAGGAACGAATTGGAAGTTGAAGTTACAAACTCAAGGGAGATTGCCTTGATGGATTTGCAAAATTCATCGATTCTTCTTAAACGGCTGATCAACGGATTATTTGATGAGATGAGCACGAAGATACAATTGAATGATGATACTATTAAAATAGAGTTGAGCCAATTTAAACACGAAAACAATCTCAGACAACGAAATTTGGCAATGAAAAATACAGACTTGAATAACAGAATTATAAGTGAGCTAATGTCTGGTCTACGGTCAAATATAGAGCAATTCAGATGGGAATTGACTAGAGCAGGAATATTCGCCATAATGTTTATTGCTGCACTTTTACTGGCCGCATGGAGAACAATTACAAATAAATATAAGGCACAAGAACGAAAGCAAACCGCCTTCAGCATGGCGGAAAAGCCATCAATACCTGTTGAGGATGCAAAACCTGTCTCACAAGTTCAAGAAAGCGTTGATAAGTTTATGGAAGATCCTATGATTGTCAATGTTAAAGATTATACAATAAATAACGAAGGAAGAGATAAATAAGCCAATAGTAAATGGAAACATAGTACGGTTCAAAGAACTGCTTTTGGCTGTATCAAATTATATTATAAAAAGCTAGAAGCTATACTGCTTTTGATATATTTAGATTATTTGGCGCAATACAGCTAATTAATAACATCCCTTCTGTTAATACCTGTCACCAGCCTAGTCAAGGAAAATAAGATTTCCAAACAAAATAATATTATGACTGTAAGGCTGCTAGATAGAAACATTCAAATACACAATAATTGATTTTATAGATCAAACTACATGTAACATGTAACCTTTTATAAGCATACACTGATTTCTCATCAAATCCCATTTTGATCTCGAATTGTCCACAAATGCGCACTCTTGAAAAGGATTCTCTCGTCAGAGAGATTTTTTTATCACTGAAAGTCAACAGAAATTGAAGAACCAATAAAGTAAGTTACTCTGAGCTGAAGAAGACCATCACATTAAATCTTACTTTCTCTTCTACTCTTCAAAAATGCAGAAAATGCATTTTGAGGACTATTTGCTACCCACTTATCTAAACCCATCATACCCTCTTGTAATACCACACTATCAACTTTATTTCTGAAATCCTGTTTCAATAAACTCTTATTCTCCAGTAACGCTTTTCCATCAAGATGTCTTAGCTTGCCATTCAATTTTGCAACAATGTATTCGTTAAATTCATCGATGTTTTTGAATTGAAAAGCCCTGTTTACTAAACCTAATTTGACCATTTCACGGCAGCTAAGCTTTTTATTCAAACAGATGATTTCCAATGCCTTACTAAGACCAACTCTTGCAACTAGACTGGCAGATGCACCACACTCGTTTGTGAGCCCAATGGCGGTAAATGGGAAACTCATATAGACCTTGTTAACATCAATGGCATATATGATATCACAAAGACAGACAAGGGATGCTGTTAGACCTATAACTGGGCCGTTTAAAGCACAGACAAGCAACTTTTTGTGTCGAATCATAACATTCACCAATAACATATTTTTAGAGGTTATCTCGGACAAGTAGTAATCCTCTGATTTTCCCGTCATTTTGCTTATGCTTTTGATATTAGCACCAGCAGAGAAAAATCTTCCCGAGGATGTTATTAATGTGACGAACGTTTCATCATCTTTGTCAGCTTGATCTATAAGTTCTTTGAGCTTTAAAAACTGATGAATAGTAAGCGAATTGGAGCCCTGAGGATTATTGAGGTGAATCCTAAAGACTTTCTCTCTTTTTTCATATGTGATAAATCTACCCATGATGGTTATAACCACTGGATTAAAGTGATAACAATACACGGACTACACTGGGAATATCGTATAGCTGGAAGTAAGATCCTTCATATACTAATATTAGGGAAGGCAAAAAAAATATATATAATATAAAAAAAAGTAACTTGTAAATAGCACTCGGCCAAATTTTATGGTAGTTTACTATGCGGGGTAGCAAAATCCCCACCCTAAGATTTGAAAACTTCACGTGATACTCTCATTCATCCATTTTTGGGATACTCAATTTTCCGTTGAAAGATAGTGATGGCCATCAGATGAATAAACAAATAAATAATGTATCGGAAAGGTAAAGAAAGTGGAAAAAATCAACAAAGGTACAATGTATAAAAGGCATATGTGATCGCACCTTGTGGATCTGTCAGAAGAGCATGTATGATGCCTTCCCATCTGGATTGATAAGGATTGAATTCTCGCTAAAAGTTTCCACTCAGAGACGAGTATAATTTATGGGCTCGCTAAGAGAAACCAAAAAATTTGATGCCCCCATACGGAGTTTCCATATCGAGCGATTCGACTTCGGCGAAAGATACCTCAATTAATAGATTGCAATTTAGTTCCTGCTGATATGACCCAGTGATTTAAAGGATACATGGATTCTTCCAACAGTATAAATAAAGGGTAGATACCCGACTTCCTATTCCTTTTCTTGTTCAATTTGATAATAGAATGCCTTTTTTCTATTAATTTTCTTGCACCAGTATACACTTTTTCAGATTAAAGTTCTACAGTTATTATTTTCATAAGAATAATGTCTAAAGCTAACCAACTCGGAGCAAGTGTTGCAAGAGCAGCAGACCTTGCATTTTTCAGAACTCCAACTTCCATAAGAAACGAGCAAACAAAAGTCTTTGGAAAAGATGACCATCTCGACTGGTCCTCTTTGAAGAAGGAGCTCACATCATTCACTTCCAAATCTTCTGTTGTTCCATTGGTTATCGGTGGCAGGGAGATCAGTCAGGGAAGAGAGCTTGGATCTATTACCAATCCAGCTGATTTGAAGCATAGCTTGGGTCAGTATGCTAGAGCCACAAGTGAAGATGTGAGAGCTGCTATAAAGTCCTCTTTGGCCGCCAAGGAGAGCTGGGCAAGCACAAGCTTTGCCGACCGTGCCGCAATTTTCTTAAAGGCTGCAGATTTGGTTTGCCACAAGTACCGTTACAAGATGTTGGCCGCCACTATGCTGGGACAAGGTAAAAATGTCTTCCAGGCAGAAATCGACTGTATCGGTGAGCTTGCCGACTTCTTGAGATTCAACACTAAATGGGCTGCTGAGCTTTATGGTAAGCAACCTGCTGAAGGACCAGATGGTATCTGGAACAGAGTCGAATACCGTCCATTGGAAGGTTTCGTTTATGCTGTTACGCCATTCAACTTTGTTTCTATTGCTGCAAACTTGTCTGGAACGCCAGCTTTGATGGGAAACACTGTTATTTGGAAGCCATCTGATTCTTCCATTTTGAGCAACTACCTCATGTACAAGATCTTCGAGGAGGCTGGTCTTCCTGAAGGTGTTATCAACTTTATTCCAGGTGATCCAGTCGCTGTCAGTAAGGAGGTTCTTGCCAGCCCAAGCTTCAATGCCTTGCACTTCACTGGATCCACTCATGTATTCCGTAGTTTATGGGGTGAAATTGCTTCGAATGTTTCTAAAGGTGTCTACAGAGACTTCCCTCGTATCATTGGTGAAACAGGTGGAAAGAACTTCCATTTGATCCACAAGAGTGCCGACCTCAAGAATGCTGTGTACAACACCCTTAGAGGAGCTTTCGAATTCCAGGGACAGAAGTGCTCTGCTGTTTCTCGTTGTTACGTTAGTGAGTCAATCTGGCCTGCTTTCAAGAAGCTTTTGGCAGAGGAGACACAGAAGATCACACCAACCAACACCACTGTTGTCGGTGGACTGAACGCATTCATGGGTCCAGTTATTCACGAGAGATCTTTCAAGAAGCTCAGTGGACTCATTGATAGCATTGCTTCTGACCCAGAACTTGAACTCTTGGCTGGCGGTAAGTACGATGGATCCAACGGTTACTTCATCAAGCCAACCGTCGTTGAGGCTAAAAATCCAAACCACAGATTCCTAAGGGAGGAATTCTTCGGACCATTGGTTACATGTTACGTTTTCCCTGACGATAAGTTTGAAGAAACTCTGTCTTTGGTCGACTCTGCTACGTCTTACGGTTTAACCGGATCCATATTTGCTAAGGACAGATCTGTCATTCGTCTCGCCGAGGAGAGATTGAGATACAGTGCTGGTAACTTCTACATTAATGACAAAGCTACTGGTGCTGTCGTCGGCCAGCAATGCTTCGGTGGTGCTAGAGCATCAGGAACTAACGATAAGGCTGGTAGCTCCAACTTTGTTGCCAGATTTGTCACTCCAAGGGCAATCAAGGAGAACTTTAGGGAGATCAGTGGATACACATACCCTTCTAACACTCCTGAAAGCCAGTAAATATTTATCCCAAATGTATAGAATATAGAGATTTATACTGAAAGATAATCGATTAATGAGAGGCTAATGTAAGAATGATTTCATTGTATTGAATAGAAGTCAAACAAAAAGTATGTGCAAGCCTCTAATGCTGCAATCATATACCGATAGAAAGCGCCTGATCATTAAAAATCACAAAAATCTGATACACACACCAGTTGCTTCAAATTTATTGGTTGGTTGGATGGCCTCATTTGCTCAAATAACAGTATCTAATATTAAAATAAAGTCATTATAATCGTTATAAAAGAAATCATGCGGAACAAAGAATATGAATTTATCACCAGATGCTTGAATCCGGTCCAGCAGACTATCCCAATCTGCCGCCGAATGCAACACACGTAAGACAAAAGTAAAGGAACAAAAAGGAGCCTAAAAAAAACTGTAGGAAACAAGCAAACTTTGATAATGTAATGGTATTAATGGTGAGACAGATCTCTGAGACCTTTGCTTGAAAATATTATGGATCAAAGAAAAAAGAACATAAGTAAACATGAGATAAACCAAAGATGTGCAAACAACAACAAAAAAAGAATAAATATGCCTTTGTGGTAGTAATTTGGTATAGGAGGACATCATTTATGCTTCCAAAGTTTTTTTAAGAATTTGACAGTAGAACTGGAACCGCTTCGTTCTAACGGAGGTCTTAATAAGGACTCTGACGAAGAACTCGATTTAATTGCAATCTCGTCAGAATCAGCTCTCGAAACATTTGGCTTTAATTTAAGGGTATGGAGTAAAGGAGGTCCACGTCCAGTTTCGAGTAGAGATGATGTTGGCGAAAGTTGAGGACTTGATAAGTTTGAGTTGCTTCCCAAATTTACACTTCTTGGGACAGTAGGGATTTTCACAGACGACATTCTCCTGTTGTAACGTTCAAACAATGCACTCTTTTCGATTGTTTCCGGGGTGATTACAGCTGGAATAGTGGTTGTCTTTCTTAATATTGGCATGCTTTGGTCATTAGTCCCAGAAAATGATGCTGGGTTAGACTTAGTTTTGGTGATGGCTGTACTTCCAAGAGAAGGCGTAGATGTTGCACGTAAATGTGGGCGGAGCGACTGTAACTCTTTATCAGCGCGGCTTATTTGATTTAAGTGAGGAACAGCATTTAAAAAGGGAAAGGCTGGCTTCACCTTTCTGCGAGAAGTATGCTCCTCTACGTTCTCAATATTCACCAAAGGTACATTCATTGAACCGTTCGAGTTCGTGTGATTCTGGGAATGGTCATCGTCATACTCATCATCGGCATCAAAGCCACCACTACTATCATTCTGTAGACTGCATTGACCACCATCGCTACCACTACTCCGTCTTGTATCATTGGAGATATCCTTTGCAAAAAATTGAGAAGTTTGCGGAGACACTTCAGTGGGATCGCACTTAGGAGAAAGGATCAGAGATTGGATAGGTCTTTTCGGAGAACCAAACGGATTGGCACTTTTATTCAAATTGAAAGGTGCCTTAAAGTTCACACCGCCGGATGTTCCCATCATACTGTAATTTGTACCAACGTACACTAGAGGAACAAAGTTCTTTGTCGAAGTCGCCATGGAGGTATACTTGTTCCGCTTTTCTCTTGATCCAACAATAATCAGACTTGGTTGATATAAGTTCAAAGTTTCCGACATATAATCAATCTTGCGAAAAAATTCAAAATTGATTTGTATTGCCAGGTCTTCGTCATAGGCAACAAACTTTTCTAATATCAGTCCAACCAAATCCAAAATGCAGCGCTCAACCAGAGTTTGATCAAAAACATTTGAAATTGATGCGCATATAACAATGTTATCTCCACTTTTAGAATAGTTTTCCAAATAAAAGTCTATAGCGGATAGCGAGCTTTTATACTTCGATATTAATATGAGATAGAATTTATTGCTGTTCATTTTTTGACTGTATTTGGCATGCTTGAAGTTCAAACAAATAGAATTTTTCTTGATAATTGGCTTTGTTGGGTAATCGGACATCTTCAATAGGCTGAATGAATATGAGTCAGCGCCAGCTTTACGTGCAGCAGCGGCATTAGTCAACGGTGAAAGTCTGGGATCAGAATCAAATCTATAGTTCTTTTCGACATCAATGCTTTTCGTAGAAAACTGCGAATCTAAAAGTGTGAGCTCTTGATCAGTCATGTCTAAGAGCGACTTCTTTATACCTGTTCCCGGGATTTCATAAAGTTTTCTTGCCGTGTTTATTGGTTCCTCCTCCTCCTGCTTCTTGAGAATAGACTTTAAATGATAATTCTTGGAAGGCAAGCTGGGGTTCTTTGATGCATTAAAGTTAGCTTCTATACTCGAACCTTCATCATCAGAAGAGGATTGAGATGAGTACGGAGGAGGATGGATGCTCAAAACATCTGCTGGCTCTATAACTGCTGGCTCATAATCATCAAATGACACGCGCCTAGTAAAGAACTTTGATGGGTTCACTTCAGGAGCGTTGTAGACCACTGACATATAATTGCTTTGTTAAGGGGTTTTGTGGTAGATGGATAGTGAATGTCTTATGTTTCCAAGTACCTGAGGTAGTTATTGGTTTTGTACTTGTAAATTTATGAACACGAATTCTTTTCCTAAACTTAGCGAAGATGTGGAGTGAGTAAAAGTAATCAAATAACACACTAAGAAGTCGAAGATAAGATCGGATACAAAAAGAATAGAGGAAATAGATTCAATGAACTAGGAAAGAAAGACAGAAGAAGATTCGAACAAAAGAGTTAACAGTTTGCAAGGTATTTAAAATAAAGAAGGTAAGAATCGGATAGTTGAGAAGTGCGATGTTAGAAGGAGAAGAAAGGGAAAATAACATTTTTTTAAATAACAAAAAATTTAAATAAGAGAATATTAAAATAATAACAGAAGCAAAAATTGCTCGATGTATAAAGAGGACATGAATATGGGAATGCGATGGGAGGGCAGAAGAAAAAAAGACAATTGAGGAATTATGTGAGTGTGCACACACAGTATAAAATAGGTGGGGCCCTTTTTCGAGGGGCTCGATGATAATAACGAGTTAAATAACAAATTGAACGTAAAGCAATCAAACCAGGGAAGTCTTCCATACTGCAATATGTAAATATAACACAGACAGGATTAATGTCCTAAGAATGTAGCCTTAGTACTGTGACTTGTAATAATAGGAAACAAATTGATGGGTCATTTTTTCGGTGATGCTTGATGAAAGCAACAATAGGACGACACAGCCTCTTAAAAAAAAAAGGGTCCCGAAAGGGAAGAACAATACAATACTACAAAATTTTATGCTTCCCACTCAACCAATATTAATTGAAAAAGTTCTCCCCCCTTCAATCTTCCCCAGAATACGTACGGGGTAATAAAATTCGAGCATCCTTCCATCCATCCTTTTTTTTTTTCAAATTTTATTTTTTATTACCCTTTTTAGAGTTGCTGATTAAAGGCAACATGTAGATAACCTGTAGATAACATGTAGGCTTAGAAACTTCAGTTTGTTATTTGCACTCAATGAAGTAAAGGTAAAGAGAGAACGCAAAGAAATATATGAATTCAGAAAAATGTATTGTTGCTTGCTCCCTTGTGACTGATTCACAAAGGGAATTCAGTGCTGAACCAGCAACACATGACATGGATGGGGCTTGTCTTTTTTTTTATTTTCCATGCAATGGTTCTAGTGCCACCCTAGACAGAACTTATTTTGGACAATACATGCAAAGCCACGATTCGCTATTGTTATTTTATTGACAAAATCCATGAGGAGGGGGGGGGGGGGACTAACGTAATATTTAGCATTCGACAATTATTCATACACTGTTGTGATGAATCTAAGTGCACCCTACTGTCAGAACTTGCCGAAATTTACACTGGTTCCTATTTCAAGGGACGGGTAGAACTGAGATCGAGGAAATTCAGTAATGCACCTTGCACCATTAGTAAATTTTTTTTATTTAATTACACAATCAAGTGATTCGCATGGGGTAGAATCTGACAGGTGTTCGGAAAAACTTACCGATTTAAAAAAGGTTAGGTTGATCCGTGTCATCACGATTTCTACCTCTTGCTCAGTATTTTCATTTTTTGCACAATTTTTAAATGCTCCGCTTTTTTAGCTCCATTCTAAAAAGTAAAACCATAGGATGAGATAACTACAAATGACTTGGCTACTATTTGTTTCCAGTTTAGTAAGCCTATTCTATACTCTACGACGCTCCTCGTTACTTTCTTTCATCTTCTGTTGCGGTCAGAGATTTGGACAAGCGTATCAGAGATGCTAGATTTGGATTAAACGAGATGTGTGCTCCCATAATAGGCGGTCAAGTTAGATAAAAGCAGACCATTCTACATTTTTAAACCCCGTAAGAAACCCAAAGACAAACTACTGATAATAGTCCACGAGATTGAGAGTTAATGCCAAGCATAAAACTCGATACTGTTTAGATATGTGTATATATTTGTTGCTGTTGGGTTAGAGAGACATTATTTCAACTAATGGTATACTGGAGAAAATAGCTATAATGCCCAAAAACATGATTTCACGTGGTCAGATACTATTTGAGCCGTTCCTAGGATGATGATAAACTCTTCGCAATCTAACTCTAGTGATTGTGGTCATTTGAGTTATATTTGCTGAGATATTGACCTGCGAGAGAATCCGTATAACTCGTATTTGGCTCAAGATTGGGAGGAGGTCGTATCTGTTGGTTGCACTATTGGCAGCCTTTGGGTTATATTGTAAGTTGTCTGAAAAGAGAAGAAATACTAACTGGATAATAGCTTATATTGAGATATGTAAGAGTGATAACCTTTAGTGAAAAAGTAAGTAGAAAGCATGAATTACAAGGGGCCCAGCTAGATCATGTATTCCAACACAAGTGTCGCTCAGATCCTATAAAATAGAGAGCTGAAACATATAAACGAGTGAAATAACCCATAATTATTGGAGTCTAAAAAGTATAAAAAATAGGGAAATAAAAATAATTAAATTAGGACTTTCCACTCGTTTCGAGGTGGGGATGAGGAAAAAATTAAAATAAGAACGATTCGAACTTTTTGTGCAGACGAGGCAGGGCCGTACTTCAAGTTTACAGTAAGCATGGCTATTCAGCATACAACGAGTGTACATATTATTGTGGTGTGATAAGATGGGCGCCACTTTGGACTACATACCATTCTTGGACAACGGAAGTGACCAGGACAGTGATTCGGTAAAGGCACACAGTATAGTGAAGAAGCGAATCGATCAAGAACTTTCAAAAATAGATAGCAAGAATCTTCACCCCCTAGTTTCGAAGTTGTTCCCGCTGAAGAAACGGACCTATCCTCTTAGTATATTGGATGAGAAGGAAGAGCTAAATAAAAATAAGTTATCACAAAGATATACATCGATTAATAGTGACTCGAAATATACTCAGCAAGAAAAGCTTAAGTTATTGACGGGCTACACTCTTATGAGATCACGATGTCTAGACATAGTGAACAGAAATTTACCAATAGTGCAAAATGAATGGATAATTAATAATGAGAACTGGGTTCAAGCCGAAAAATTGGTCGAGGATGAAATAAGCACCAAAAGGAAACGTATAGAACATGCCAGTGCTGAGAGAAAGAAGAGATGCCTAGACTTCAAGCCAGTTAGTGACTTTTTGCGGAATAGATGGAACGAAAAAATCGATGAACTAATAAGTGTAGGTGTGTTATTATCTCAAAAGCAACTAGAAGAAGCCGAAAATAACAACGATGACGATTCACAATTACAGCAAACGACATAATCAAATGTTCAAATGTCCTAACACAAAGCAAATCATGTATAAAGTTCATATCTGCACTCTAATCATTACAAATACAATCACACGTAATTACCTCTTATTTGCATTCTTTTATTAATCAATCGCCAACAGAATACATGTAAAAAAAGTATTCCGCTAACTTATACGTGAACAAGGAAAATTACAAAACGCCATAATGGGTTTAAGCGCCAACGACGACAGCATCGTACTTAGCTTTGAACCAGTTGATAGCATCCTCCTTAGTAACCTTGTGGGACCTTCCGATTCTGTTCTTGCATCTTCTTCTTCTGGCAACTCTGAAACCTGGTCTTCCCAAGACAATGTAGAAGTCCATACCGAAAATACCGATATTTGGATCGTACTTGATACCCAAGTCAATGTGCTCAGCAATACCGAAACCGAAGTTACCGCTCTCGGAGAAGTTCTTGGAGTCAAGCTGGTACTCCTTCACCTTCAGACCTCTCTCCAAGATCTCATCAGCCTTTGGACCTCTGACAGTAACGTGAACAGAAATCTTCTCATTTCTTCTGATACCAAAAGATCTAATAGTGTATCTAGCCTTAGACTGGACTGGAGTCTGACCGGACAACTGCTCCAACACCTTGGAAGCTCTAGTAAGTCTATCACCAGACTCACCGACACAGATGTTCAAGACCAACTTCTCGATCTTCAACTCTTTCATAGGATTTTGAGAGGACTATATTATAAAGCAAGAAACTGTTAGTATTACATGATCAAGTGATAATTATGAATACAAACTGTCAACAACTGTTCCAAAGCCACATCATTAATTTATCTATGAATCAACAAAACATGTATGTTTAACCCCTCCATTATTGATTTGTTCATTAGAACATTCCTTAGCATATGTGGTCTTCCTTATAGGATATTATCTCCTAAATCTTTATTACTTAGCCACAGAATGATTTGATCACGTTTGTTGGTCATGAACTTCATAATAATTTCTTATTTCTTCTAATATCGCAGTTGCTCGTTCATTCATGATTCGACTGAATATGCATACCATTTTGAATATATTCTCTTACTATTAATACCCAGATACTTTGGTTTGTGCAAAGGAGAATATCAATAAACTGACTGAGTTGAGTATGTACAACTTCTATGTTCTTAACGAATTTCTCATCTTCTCTCCCCACTATGGTAACCCGCTGAAAAAAGTTGATGAAAGAAAGAAAAAAAAAAACACAAAAAAAAATTTTAAAATTTCAGTCTCTAGGTAATTCCTCCACGTGACATATAGCTAGGGTACGAACCCTTAATAATAGGCATGGCCAAAAAAGAAGATGCCGAGCCACACACAAATACATGTGGCTATGCATTGAATTTAATGTAAGGATGCGTGCTTACGTTCCATTAACATCAAGAAAACTAACTGATCAAATCCAATGGAGCGTGATTGTAAAAATAATTGAATAGAGGGAAAAATTGTCCTGAGAGGGCAAATGACTATTTGAGGCCAAGAGTGGTTCAATTCACTTTTGATCAGATTTCTTGTACTAAACGAAATCATTAGACTAATTATTGATTAACATCTCTGTTTATTATTCATTAGTGTGAAATCAAAATCTTATATAGCATTTATCATAAAAGTGACAATAACAATGTCGATAGACGCTCTTACAAAGAAATACAGCTATCAGTCGGAAGCTGACAGAGAGATCGAGGACACAATCAAGGATTTTAATCACTATGTTCCCGGAATAGCTGATATGGCACCATCACTTTCGTTGCCACCAATTTCTAAGCCGACCGCATTTCTTAGGGCCAATACAGACGATTCAGTGAATTCGGATTGTAAGATTAAAATTGCTCATGGTACGACAACTCTAGCGTTTAGATTCAAGGAAGGTATCATAGTTGCCGTTGACTCGAGAGCAACCGCAGGAAGCTGGGTCGCTTCTCAAACAGTTAAGAAGGTTATCGAAATCAATCCTATGCTTTTGGGTACTATGGCCGGTGGTGCTGCAGACTGTCAATACTGGGAGACGTGGCTCGGTACCCAATGTAGACTGCATGAGCTCAGAAACAAGGAGAGAATCTCAGTTGCTGCTGCATCGAAAATATTGTCAAATCTTGTTTATTCTTACAAAGGTATGGGTCTCTCGATGGGTACCATGATTTGTGGATATACGCCTAAAGAAGGACCAACTATCTACTACGTGGACTCCGATGGAACAAGGATCAAGGGCAATATCTTCTCTGTGGGTTCTGGACAAACGTTTGCCTATGGTGTGATGGATGCCAACTACAGATGGGATCTTAGTGTTGATGAGGCATTATATTTAGGAAAAAGAGCAATTTTAGCAGCTACACACAGAGATGCCTATTCTGGTGGCTCGATAAATTTATATCATGTGACTGAAAAGGGCTGGGTGTATCATGGTAACTACAATGTTGGTCCGCTATTCTGGGAAATCAAAGAGAAGGAAGGATCTTTTAATAACGTTAAAAGCTGAATATAAACTATAGGAGATTATCATTTATATATGTAATTGTACAATGCATTAGTTGAAATATATATGATCTAAAGAAGGAGACATGCAAAAATTCAAAATCACTGCTTGTATGTTACTGATTTGTAGGATTTGAACACTATCACAACTATATTTTACTTCTTCTGTATTTTATGAGGATTATCGGACGCTTCATCAAATGATCTCTTTCCAGAAGCTGCCTCGTCATGTTTCTTACCTATTTCAGCTGGACCCTCTAAGCTTTTCATCATCAAATCCAGCTCTTTATCCACCTTGCCATCCTCTTCTCTTTCAACTTGCTTCTTCATAAATTGGACCGGTGGACTTGGATGCGCAAATTTCATGAATTCGGAGGGTAGAGCTTTAGCCTGAATCTTCTCTTTTGTAATAGCCGTCTTATCGTGCGTAAATGGAGCAGGCCTGGATATTGGCCTAAACATAGCAGGGCCTGCGTGCTTACTGTAATATTTAGGCTTTCTTATCCCTGCAGGCTGCTCACTAACATTGTGCATTTCTGCAGATGAAACAGGCTTCATTGGCTTAATTTTAGGTGGCGTGAGCAGATGCGGAACTGGACGAGAAGCATTAACTGAAACTTCCACTTTAGCAGTCGTGTGTACGATTGTCTCCGTGGAAGCCTTTTCAACTTTCAGAGCTCCATCGGGTGAGGTTACAGATTTTGCTCCCAAAGGCTCCTTCTTCACTGGCTTACTAGCAGACTTTGTCTTTGATATACTTTCCTTCTTGCTTGTAGGAGAACCTGCCTTGTTGCGCGGTGGTAAACGTATAGGAAGACCTTTCTTTCTGGCTATCTGAATAGTAGCTGCATTTAATGCAGCACTTAGAATTTTGGTTACATGCCCTGGATTCTTGTCGATCAACGTTAGCAGAGGTGAACCCTTGATTCCTGCATTTTTAGCAGCCTGGTTTACCTGAGCAATAGTCATTGCAAGCGCCTGCGTTAGTATTTGTGTTGTTGTACCTCTGTCATACAGCTTTCTATCCTTAGTAAGACGGACAAGCTCTTTTTGTAAATATCCTAAAGCTCTCTTGGTATCACCAGAGAGCTTCGAAGTAGGTGCTGAAGATCCAGTCTTCTTATCTGTTTCTGGGAAGTTAGAACGAGGTGACGAAGATGTGGACGAGGTTGATGGTCCTTTCCGCGTTAAGGCAGAGGCCTTTGATAGCTCTTCTTGCCTTTGACGATGGCGTCTTTTCCTCTCCTCTTTCAACTTTTGCTTCTTTAGTTCCTGCTTTTCCCTTTCCTCTGCACCTTCGCTCAAGCCCCAAAACCATCCTTTCCCGTCCTTTGCAACTTTTCTGAAACACTGGTTTGTCGAAAGATTATGCCTTACAGAACTTCTCCACCCTTCAGAACAGAACTTGTAGTATGGATACATTTCTCTGATACCTTCGTATATTTCAGAAAGAGTCATGCCGCGCGGCGTGGCCCTTTGCTTTAAACACTCAATAATCATGGTGCAATATGAATAGCCAGGCTTCTGCCTGTAAGGCTCTGGAATCTCCTCAGGCTTGTATATCCTCTTTCTGGGCCTTAGTTTCTCTTTTTTAATCTGGGAGTTACTTCCACCACCATTATCCGAAAGGCTCCCCAGCGAAACATTTGAAATCTTTGACACAGCCATGCCTCCTTGGGTTTGTGTTTGAGTTTGATGGGCGGAGTCTCCCATTGCTTGATGCTGTTGCCAGTTAGCAGGTAAATAGCCCTTCTTGATTGCAAACGCCTCATTTTCAGCGATAGCTTTGGCCTGAGCTTCATGAGCATCAGCCAATCCCAACATTGTGGCCTGTGATAATGTAGATCTCGAATTAGATGTAGATTCAAGCTCTTGCCCCTCGTTATTTTCAAACTGTTCGGAGGATAATTTGCCGTGAGGTATACTAATGGAAGAAGGTGAAGATGCTTTAATGACATCCTGAGAAGACGCACGAATTGCTTTATTTCCTGATAAGCTAGATTTATCATGCTTGCTACTACCATCAGAGAAACTGTGAGTCTCAATGGCACCCGCCATCAATTTATCACTCCGTTTCTTCTCATCTGTAAAGGCAGCTTTTAGATCCGCCGCCTGCGATGGATTCATAGGCATTTCACTAACGTTACTAACACTACTACGTTCTCCTTCAACGGCTCCAGGAGTGGTGGCTTTTGAGCTCACGGAGCCATCATCTCCGGGCAGCATGAAACGAAACCTGGTCTCACCGATTTGAATCCGAGTATCATTTTTCAAAGGGAGAGTAACGCCTTGCTCAATAAAGGTATCATCAACAAATGCACCATTTCTCCCCAGTACAGTCATCTCAAACCTCTGGTGACCAAAATTATAGAATATCTTTGCATGTCTTCTGGAAATTGCCTTCTGAGGCCCCAGATGAATATCCAAAACTTCTGTATTTTTGTCACCTTCTACCATCCTTCCTAGTAATATTTGCATTGTTTGGACATAAAAGGTGAAGTTTTCAAAATCGAGCAAAGCGTATGCCTGTATACTTTCTGGTGGGCTGTTTACAGAAACACTATTACTTCCATCCTCGTCACGTTGAACCGATACTCCACGAATTGAACGGGATCTGTTGAGATCCAATGGAACTGGACATGCCTGTGAAGTTGATGAAAGAGGATCAGCTTCTGAATGTTTTGGTGACACAGCCGAAGATGTCATTCCAGAGGATGTGTGTGAGTAGGAAGTAGCAGCAGAAGGAAGTGAAGGATTCGTCACATTCTTCGAATTGTTCAAAACATTGACCGGTAATAATTTTGGTGATGTACTCTCAGACGTCGAGATTGAGTGCGACTCGGGCTTATCTATAGCGGTCGACACAGAATCATGTTTACGTATAGAAGACATTGATTCAGGCTCAGATGAATCTTCGCTAATTGACGCAAGCAGACTATTAATTTCATTCTGTGTAGGTGGCCTGGTTAATTCTGGTGATGCATCTGCAACAGTACCCAAAGCAGCAAGCTCATCTGTGGAGGAACGTCGTTGCCTATATTTTGATGAAACACCTAAAACATGATCTTCCTGTTGTTGTATGGAGTGATTTTGAGTCGAACTTGAAGACATAATGCCAAAAAAGCAATGCAAACCTGGTACTTGAATCAACTTTGACAGATAAAATAATAACTATTGCACAACACCACAACCCCAATATATTTTAATATTGTCCTGACTGATGCGAGCTGGATGTGGGTGTATGACTGTGTATCTTTCTTGCCTTATTCTTCGGTGATCTGATAAATAACACGTGAAAAAGAAGAACAACCAATGACACTGGCACTAGGTAATATGGGCAATCTATATATAAGGATCAGAGCTAGAGAATATAACCTATGAGAGTAAAAAAATAACGCAACACGAATATTTCTATCTGATGTTTTGGGGTAAACAGAGAAGTTGAGATTGATTGGAGTGTTCTGAACTTTCGTAATGGTTTAAGTTTTAAGGGAAAAAATTCGCGGAAGTTTCTTAGCTACTTAAAGAGTTATTGTGATACTGCTTAAATTATTCCCTACCTCCAAAAACAAGCGAACAATAAGATGTACAATACGCATGTTCCTGATGATCTTCAATAAAACAAATTATTCATAAATGCTTGGCTTAAAAAGATTTGATGATTTTACAGTTTTAAAACTAATTCCGTAACCATATAAGATTCAAGTATACATAAATAAATACAAAGAATACTGGCGTATCATATCTCGGAGTAGATCTTGCTTTAATTTAAATAAGGAACTGAATCGGACATGCAATACCAAAAAAGTGTGTGTGTGGTGGGGGGGGGGGGAAAAAAAAAAACTTAAATGCTTTCCTTTATATACTAGAAAACACACACAACAGTAGACAGCGGATAGAATAGCGTAAAAAAAGAGAGTCGAAACCAGCCAGCGTCGGGTCATAACAAAATCTACTTCCCGCATAATCAACAAGCAGTCGTTATCACCAAATATAATGCTTGTACTAGGAAGATAGAATGCCACCCCATGTGACAGAAAATGTATAATGATAAAAAAAAGAAAAAGAAAAAACGATGCTAACAGAATATGATCAAAAACAGCTTCTTTTATAGCAGGACGTAGCATCATCAAGGGTACACCGATCTTTAATGATCATTTTAATTAAGTGGTATATTTCAGGGTTAGCACGTAATATGTTCACTGATTCTCTTTCTAAAACCTCAAGTACCTTATTTTTCGCAGCCAAAGATACTAAGTAAAATTGATCATATGAATATGCCTGATAAGGTGCTCTTCCCGTGGCAGCATCTAGAAGTATCATACCGCAACTGAAAAGATCTGTTTTAGTTGAAGCATTTGAGCCTAAAGTCGGATCGACCAATTCAGGTGCACTAAACTGTAATGTCGTCCCCGGTAGCCCTTGCAAATCTTCCAATTTTGAAGCGGAAGAAAAGTCACCAACTTTAAAAACAGGACTACTTTCTCCGCTCTTGCTTAAGAAGGATATCATAATATTATCTGTCTTTAAATCACAGTGAACCGAACGCAAAGTTCTTAAAACTTCTAAAGCGTGAAACAAAGTTCCACATAATTGCCACCAATAATGTTTCCCAATAACGATCTCATCTGGCCTAGCATAAATTCGTCGTTCTCTGATAAATCGTGTTAAAGTACAATCCATTTTCCTCATAATGAGACATGGTAGTTCATAATTCTTCTTCATTAGAGCAAAATCATTTCGATTCAAATAATAGAGACCATATGCATCAATGAATGGATAACTATCCAAACCTTCACTGTTTTTTGTTCGATATTTTTTAAGCATCATTGTGAAAAGTGCTTCATTTTCTAGGTACTTCACTTTACCTCGGCTCACAGGGATCTTTATTGCAATTAGATGTGAACCACATACAGGTGAATGCATTGTTGCTTCATAAACATACGAATTAGAACCTGTACCAAGTCGATTTAAAAGCCTAACCTCAAAGGATGTCCTCGGTAAAACAAATCTTTCAAGGGCGGAATGATGAAGTTCATAATGTTTGTACGGGGATCCACAATCTCTCAAAACGTCGCATCTTTTCTCATTTATGGGGTTTTGCAGTTTCAGGCTGAAAGAAAAATCATGGTTGCAAGGACTTGTAGGAGAAATATATGGGTTACCGTTTTCTTCAGATATAAAACTCTCTTCATCAAATGTTGTATTGTTTCCGATACTTAAATCAAATAAAGAATCGTCTGTTTCTTTAGGGTAATCATCTTTTGCTACTGATGCTGGAGTAGATGGCGGCGTACCCAACATTGGATGCTGATATTTCATTTTTTGTTTGCAGATATAAACTTATACTTATAAAGAGGATAATGTGCATATGTGTGATAAACGAGATAGAGGGAAGCGAAGAGCGGAGGAAAGTATTAGGGAAAACGAGGGAAAAAAAACGTTAAGCGTACGAAAAAATAAAGAAATATTTTACGAGTTTCTTATGGGTGGGTATTCCTGAGTAAAGCCGCACCACGACATCTTCCGGATCTATTCTCACAAAAAAAAAAAAGCATTTTCATACCAATTAAAAGTCTATTTGGATTATCATTCCGCATGCATATAGTCAATTTGCAAATTGATGAGCTTATATACAATTTCAATATATTTATAGCAATTCAAATTATTGCAGCAAAGAAAGTTCTGCATAAGCAGTAGATACAACAGTGATGGATGCCAGAATTAAAGAATGAAAGTATTCATGTCGATCGACTCGTCGTAGAGCTACAAGGAAACGGTAACATTTCATTGATAATTAATTTTGCTAGTGTAGGCATATTTTAAAGATTGTGACAACTAATGTATGAGGCACTAACAATTAGTCTATTTAAGAAATCTAGACAAAGAAGGAGAAGAAGTTGCAAGATGAAGCAAGATTATGATGGTAAAAAGTGGCTTTTTTCGTTGATTAACAAACTCCCCATTTTTAAGAATTCAAGAACGCTTTTTTGTACAGTTTTATGCGTTAGATTATTCAATAGTCTAACTTTGCGAACTTTCTTTCAGGCAGATGAATATTGGCAGTCATTGGAACCAGCTCATGAGCTAGTGTATGGGTATGGATACTTAACATGGGAATGGAAGCAGGGAATACGATCTTTTTCATATCCCCTACTCTACTCCATAGTGTATCAGATATGCTCCATGTTTCAATTACCATACAGTTTCATTATATATCTACCGAAAGTGGTAAATGCAATAATTGCCTCTATTGGGGAGTACTACTTATATAAACTTGCACAGAAGGTGTTCAGAAAAGATGCCCTTGCCAGATTAACAATTCTATTAAGCCTCATTTCTAGTTTCAACTGGTATTGCTCCACGAGATCGTTTTCAAATACGCTAGAATTGCATCTGACGACAATTGCAATGTACTTCTATGCCAACTCAGAAATTCTACAATGTTTTTTTGTTGCTGCTTTCTGCTGTTTGATTAGACCGACGAATGCTATAATATGGATATATTTAGCCATAAAGTACATTCGCTCCCATACAGTTGGGCAATCACTTCAATTTGTCAAGAGAGCGACAGTTGCAGGTACAACTATGATTACTGTTGATGCCGTAATTAATCATTGGTATTACGGAAATTGGAAATCTCCACTTTTAAGCTTTTTCCAATTCAACGTTGGAAAGGGACTTTCATCTTTTTATGGCATCTCCAGACCGGACTTTTACTTCATTCAAGGAATACCGATTCTTCTATTGAACTTCTTACCTCTATTTTTGTACGGGATTTTCATCAAGGAGGCAAACTTGGAATCACTGAAATTACTTGGACTTGTGTACGTACTTCTGTTTTCACTAATTCAACACAAAGAGTTCAGGTTCATCTATCCCTTGATGCCGGTGCTTTTGATGGTTACCTCATCTGGATTTTCACATTTGTTCCAAAAATTATCTGTTAAGACCACAAAACTATTGGTATTATTTACCATCATCATTTCTGTGCTCTTATCATTCGATTTCTCCATATGGCATGAAAGTGGAGAAATCGCCGTTATTGGTATTTTAAGAGAGAAGGTCCTGCAAGACCGAAAGCGTAAGCTTGGAGAAATAACCAATATTGGCTTTTTGACTCCTTGCCATTCGACACCATATCAAAGTTACTTTCATCTCGAACCTTCAGTTGCCGATATTTGGTGGCTCACATGTGAACCTCCCCTTCATTTAAACTCAGCAGATGAATTGAAGAATTATAAAGATGAATCTGATTTATTTTATGAAGATCCGAAAGCATTTCTGGGCCAAAACTTTCCGGACACAAATGACTCTACAAACATAGCCCCTAATACTAAGTATGCTCACAGCTGGCCGGATTATTTGATCATATTCCAGCAACTAGAACCACTTATGCATAATACTCTAGAGGAGTTTAATTATATTGAAGATGAAAGGATCTTCAACAGCAAGTTTCATTGGGATTACAGAAGAATGGGAGATATCATCATTTATCATAAAGTTAATTAAATATAGGTCGCGCTCTTATAGACATTTTAAAATGCATCTTTTCTTTATCGGAATAGGATAACCACAACTATGTACACGAAATACCCTGACAAAGCTGCATTTTATATGTCCCATTTTGATTTGGATACAGATCCAATGGAATCTTTCCCAATGAGTGGGGTTCCTTCATCAGAGCTCGGCACAGTGACAGATTCTACTGCGCGAGGTTTCAACTTTCCAAGCTCTCTGTTTAGCTTCGCGATGGAATCAGCCCTTAGACTATCCAAGTCGATAGTTAGTCCGATATCTTTGAGATATTGGATTGTCTTATCGTATGTGATCTTAGCATTCTTCCAATTATTCTCTTTCATATAACAGTCAAATAAGCCAATCATACAATTATAATCGCCCAACTCAGCACCAAGTTTAAACCACTGCTTAGACTTGTACAGGTTCTTGAAGTAATTGAGCTCTAAAAATCCCAAGTTTACAAAACTTTCAAGGAACCCCTCACTTGCTGCCATTTCAAAGTGATACCTAGCTTTAAGTGGATCTATCTCATTTATAAGTCCTAGTATAAAATGTGCATGTGAGACTTTATTTGAGGGAGCCAAGTTTATGGCCTTTTCCATAAAGACTTTAGCCTGCATAAGTTTTTGCTGTTGAAATGAAAGCATACCGAGTGTCTTGTACACCTCTGATGCTAGAAATGAGTTGTTATCCAGATTTAAAAACTTCCCATATAGTTTGACAGCCTTCTTCACGTCATTATTTCTGTAATAGTAGTCACCTGACATCTTAAATACAAGGGGGTGTCTAAGTTTGCTCAATTTGTTGATAAACACTTTTGCTTGCTCTTTGTCATCTTTCGTATATTCTCCCGTGGTGTCATCAAGTGCTTTAAAACAAAGGATAGTCAATGCATCTCTGTTTCCAAGTGTTGCCGCTTCCTCTATAAGGGAATCTTCAAGCTTAACTAAATATTTGTTGGCGCTGTGAGTTTGCATTCGAATCTCCTTTAAAACCTTTTGAAACAGAATTAGATCGCTTCCCTTAAGTTTCTCCGTGTTAGGCTCCTTACCAGTATCCATTTTATCATAAATGTCAATGACCACAGGAAGATAATGATGGTAATTGTATTTGGCATTGAAATCGAACAAAAGCTTGCTTATCACCTTTTTCCTTGGAAGAATATCAGTTAGCAATGGCTTTACCTTTAGAGTTGCAACCTTAGGAAGTGTTGCTAGATTTCGTAAAAATATCATCTTTGGAGATTGGACTCCTTTTATAAGGTAATAAAACTAATATTAAAATTAAAACATTGCAAGCAGTAAATCTGGCTTGTTCCTGTACTTTTCAGGCTTTATCTTTATTTCCTTACTTTTTTTTTTCTCTCATTTTTCTTCTCGTTTTCACCAGTAAAAATTAAGTTTATCTCATAATATAGTATTTACCTGCTGTATATTACATCTCAAAGCCAACATAAGGTATGTATGAAATGTGAGCTGAATGTGAATATGAGTAATCAGAACAACATAGACAGAAGCTTTCGACACTCTTCGCTCTCAAGGACTACTACAACGACTAGTGTAACTCCTGTTCATCCTATGGAACTAGTTGTGCAATCTCTTCTTGAATCTCCTCTGGAACTCTTGAATTTGAGTATTCATTCACTATACGAATCGCAAATGATTCTTACAACAATATTAGATCGTATGCAACGGAAGCTCAACAAATGTCTGCAAAATGTCAATGAATACGGATCAGAAACCATAAATGCTAACGCAGATTCGCAGAGTCCGCGGGATAATGGCGAACCACAGGTCAATAGTGTAAACTCGACTCCCAATTTAAATATAATTGCAGAGCCAGACAAAAATGCATCAATTGAAGGATATGCAGCTAGAGTTCACAAAATCAAACTTCGCATCAACAAGATTCTTAATGTACTTGATCACGTGGAAAAGAAAATCTCACAGATAGATAAGAACCTTGGTTCTATTTAAAATAAACACGATTAAACTCAATTTACATGCAAACTAATATAAAAAGATTTGAATTTATTCCGCTTTCAACATAATTGCAATTTATAATGTACCAAGCTTGAATGGATACATAGAGCTCTTCTGCCTGAAGCAGGAGACCAAATAGCCATACAAGATATATGCGACGAGGGAAGAAGCCATAACAACAAGGAAGCGTAATTTTTGGCTGGTGATCTTAGTTGCCGAATCCATCAAAACCACAAAGCAGACTACAAGAAGTGCATAAACAACAGAGACAATCTGTGTTTCTGCTCCATACTGAGTCTGCTGGGATGGCGTGAAGTATATTGTTTCCTTATGAGGGCCTTGTCCAGTGAAAGCTGTTCCTCTAATTCTATTATACATATATCCAGAGCAAAATAATATGATGAGGATTAAAGACAATGCTCTCCAAATTCTTTTGTTTGAGAAAATTACGGAAACTTTGTCAAATTTCTTGTAAGCAACCACAAGAAGAAGCAAGGTAATTGCCATATTCCGAGCAATGACTTGGTAGTTTGGTTTCTCAATAATCTTGAATAAATCTCTGTTTGAAAATTCAGAATGTTTAATGATCCATTCAGAAAATGTCTGTGCACTTTCTTGGCCCGTAAATCTGTATTCATCTGTAGGCTGAGACATGTCAACACCTCTTCCAGGTTTGTAAAAAAACACCTTTGGCACACTACTCACGCCCAACTTCTCATACAACTTCTTAGATCCGGCCAAATCGGAATATGTAATAATATAATTGGCACCATCTTCTTCCAACGTTTGAGGCTGAGAGTTTTCAGTACTGTTGTATGTATTTCGTAAATTTTCATAATAGGAAGAAGCCATCTTTTCATAATGTGGCATAGCGATCGAGCAAAGAGTACAACCTATTCTAGGATCAGAGGCGGTAATAAAAATGATGACCGAATAGTCTTCATTATTCATTAGACTCTTATAATTTTTATCATTGATCCTGATAATGCTATTGGAACCCAATGAATCGACGACTTCTCCGAACTTCGTGGCATGACAAATGCCAAAGAAGAAAAGGGCTATGAAAAGTTGAATACCTTTCATTATAAACCTAATTCTTACCTAAATGTTCCGTTGTTGCTAGATCTAGTAAATTAAATGGGCGTCCTTCAGCTAACTATTTTCAGAAGAGAGTGATATCTATTTTCTCGAGAAAGAGCCAGCAAAGCCTTTCCCACTAGTCCGCGTCAATCAAATAAATTTCAAGTTGATTGTTCATGCACAAGAAAAAAAAAAAGAAATACTCTGTTTCCAAAGTCGCGACGATGGTAGACTGTCAATGGTCGACTGGAGTTCCAAGAAAACAAAATAAAGGTATAATATTACCGTAAAATAAAGAATGAAATTTAGTGGGAAAAAAAGTAAAGACGAATCAAGGGAGACACCGACATTGATCACAATAAATACTCATAATTATAAACAAATCTGTTAAAGGAACTTTGATATTTTGTTCCATCGAATTCCTATTAATTGGATCGTTTTAAATTGCGAAAATTGTTTTGGAATCGTGGTTTAAATCGGATTCGTTGCTTTTTTTTTGTTCACAGGTTCTAGAATAACTCGACCTTTAAAATTGGTATAAACCAAGTTGACTGAACTCCACTAAGATGCCTATTAGAACTCTAGAGTCATACCTCTTTGACATAAAGACTGTCAATAACTGTCCATTGGATGTTCTTCAGAATGCAGTTATTGGAATAGACGTTGAACATTATCTTTCGAGACTTTTCACCCCCAAAAAGGAACCAAACCTTGAGGCAATCGGAGGATTTCCGATGACTTTGAAAATGTTAGTTGAATCAGACTTTGGCTATTTTAAGGAGCTCAATATCAAGCCAATATTCGTTTTTTCTGGTTTAAAGACGACAATTCAATACGATTACCTGGAGCAGGATGATCTTTTACCTACCGAGACAACATTTAAGCGCGTTTGGGACGACAAGACATCCAAAAATTATCATATTGAGAGCTTTAGGGACTCTGATTCTCCACTACAGATGAGGCCTGTTAACAGATGAGGCCTGTTATGAACCAATTATGAACCAATTCATGAGATTTTTGGATTCCAAGAATGTGGAATATATTGTTAGTCCATATAGTGCTGCCTCTCAATTGCAGTACATGCAGAACGAGCATATTATTGATTGTGTTTTTGGTTCAACAGATAGTCTTTTGCTTGAAAAAACAGAAAAAATTATCTTCAGCATCGAGTTTGAAGCAAAGCAGTTCAAGTACTTAGATCGCAGCAATGTTTTCAGTAAGATGAATTTGTCAGCCAAACAATTTCAGGACATTTCAATGTGCGTAGGCAATTGCTTTCAACCATTTGTCCTTAATGTCTTTCCTCAGATGCCATCTCAGAGTACTTTTGCATCGTTACATCATTTTGTGTTAAATGGGGGATCTGTGTACAATAGCATTCTTGCGTTGGGTGAAGATAGTGAAGAACTTGAAAGATATATGAAGGGATGTGCATCTATTCGGTACATGCCTATTTTAAAGGTAAATGGAAGGGTCGAGCCACTACAGTATACATCCAAAGCTTCATTTTTATCACATTTCACACCTGTCTCTCCTATAGCTGGGTTCGATCAGAAGAAGACCGAGGAAAGTTCCAGTGAAAAGCTACCGGAAGACATACATGTATTATATGGTGAAAGACTTCCTGATGAATTATTCTTCTATCAGTCAGTTGGCATCACTTGTTTCGGCATTCTTGAGACATTAATTCACAGTAATGCGGTTGAAAGACTTCCGTTGGATATGTTACCCTCAGAACTCTATAAAGAAGCTGTGGCCAGCGATGAAACCATCAACTTATGGAGTGAAGATTTAAATATTCTTGCCAATCCAATAAATAGGTACTTTCAATACAAAAAGCTTAAGCTCACGACATATTTTGATGGATCCGAGGAATATCCAATAGATCAAAAGATTATGCCGCCATTAAGCTCAGTTTTAGGATCGTTACTTGTTAGACATGCCACTGCAAAATCCTTTGATCTTGTGTCTTTACTTTCAATAATGGATAATGACTTTTTGTCAGAAAATACTGTGAACCCAAGAGTGGATATTAAAATATCTACGAATTTTGAATTAATTTCGACATCATTTGCTAGATCACTTGTTCAACTGGGTTTCATTGAAACAGAAACGTTTGTTTTGACTCCATGGGGAGAAGCATTGGATTTCATTGCACATTCTTTTCATCCAAAATATTTGTTACTTATTTTGTTTTTGCTTAAAAAATTCCCTGATTTGGAACCATCACAAATCTTAGAACCAAGCGACTTTAGATCAACAGGAAAAGGCGATACTGATAAAGCAATATTGATCGCTAAGTTCTTGTCTTTACTAGAACTAAATGAGGTTAGATCAACAAATTACGTTTATCGAGTTTCGAGACCTTTGCTGCAATTTAGATCCGTTGCAGGAAAAGTTGCGTCTTTAGTTAATATGACCATTACATCCAATTTACTTTCGTTGCTTTTGTTAAATCATGTTGATCTTGACAAGTATCAGAGAAATAGCTCTGACTGGAGGAAGCTAGCATTAGAAATACCATTTAGAAATTCCCTTCCAAGTGTTCTTTTGGGAATAATTATTGAGCAGTTCTTTGAAGGATATTTAGACAGTGGAAATGTCAAGGAAAGCTTTAAATTTTTGAAAGAATCATATGAGGCCATCATTCCGCACCCCGATCTAGAGTTGATAGAAGGCTTAAAGGCCTTTAAAGAAGTGGTAGGATTGGTCAAGCTACTTAGTGAAAAGAATATCCTCAAAAGTAAGAGTTTGGTCTCATTGTTTGATTCTTCCGAAGAGCTTGTAGACAAAGTTTTAGGGGAAAACTAAAAAAGTAAAACTAATGGAAATATTTAGATATGCGATCAGTAAATATGTAATTATTCAAAAGAGAAAAGAAAAAACTAAATAATTCATGACACTATTTTTTTTTTTTTTTCGTACATGTTGCTGCAATTCACTTTGACTGAAATATGCAACTGATATTACATGTTAATGTTGAAAACCTCAGCAAGCTCGTCCATTGTTCCACTCACAGTATTAAGTTCAGCCTGAGCTTGATCCCAGTTGCCGTTATCTAATGCATCTCTAACACCAGGAAAGCTGTCATATCTAAAATCAATCACTTTTCCAGAATCGTCAATTTGATGAGGGATTTCGAGCTGCTGTCCAAATATCACATTCCTTTGCCAAGGCCTCTGGTAAACACCTTGTGAGATAGTTAAAAGCTTCAAAAGAATGCTTAGCTTTGAGTTCCAGTCCCACCTGTTCACAGCAAGTAAGTTAGGCTCCATACCAGATGAAGAAGTAACAATATCTGTCCAAGTACCAACAAATGCCCTTTGTTCACGTCCAATCTGCTTCATTCTAACCAAGGAAGTTTCCAATCCATCAAAGTTCAACATCATTCCGGAATCTTTCATTTTGATTTTCGTGTACTCTCTAAGGTCTTTGGCATCCTTATTTATATCAGATATAAGAGAAGGAATATCCAAACTAACCACTGCATTATCCGAAAGCTCGAGAATAACTCTGCTTAAAATGCTCGTAAGAGTCTTGTGGTATTTCATTTCTGGGTCCACTTCAGCACTCTTGAAACGATCAAAAGTATCCAAGCAGGAGTTCTTTGGATACCCACTTATCGACGTGTTCTTTTTAAAAGCTAGTTCTAATGTTGGTATGCCATCGTGCACAAGGAATGGAGTAGATTGCTTAGTGACATCAATGGCTGTATCGAATATCTGGCTCCACGTCTGAGATATACTGATATTCTGCACAGGGTCGTTCACTTTGTCTAATTGGTCCACAGTTGGATGATATAGCAATGGATTTCCCGTGGCAGTAAAAGAGGAACCGGAGATCGCATCGTTCAAGTCAATGTAGGCATATAAATCGTGCCGTAAGAAGTCCGACTTCTGTACGACGAAATTAGATGTACCTGCAGCATTAAACTTGGAACCGGAAAAAGACACAAAGTATATTGTCCTTAAAGGCCGCCAATATTTGGCAGATTTTAGTTCGGAAAGAACACTCATTAATTCTAACAGCACAGCAGTTCCAGTTGCTTCAGTAGCGCCGTAACAAAGAGCATCCCTCGATGCTCCGATCATAATCGCTAAACCATTCTGTTCTGTACCACTGATACGACCTACAACATTCCACATTTGCTTAAAAGGTCTTTGCTGTAGATGGTTATCCATATCAAGCTTGAACTGATCATCACCAGTCCATATCTCGATTGGCGTGTTTCCAATTGAAAAGTCCCATTCTGATATACGTTTTCCAGCAGATTTTAACTTATTCATAATTCCTATGAAATCCGCCCAAGAAATAGGTATGGATGGGATATCTGGGTATGCTGATGATGTTGCCAAAAGTTTTTCAGAGTCAAAGTATTCTGGAATTTGGTCTGCAGAACCTGGACCAGGATCCATGATATTTCCAGATGCTTTATCAGGGTATGAAACGGGTTCTCTCTCAATTGAATACAAGCTATAACTTTTATTCAATGGATCACTGATAAAAATAACAGCCTTTGCGCCCATTCTATGAGCATATTTAATCTTTTTATAAGCTGGAATTCCTTCTCCGTATTTGACCAAAGCAATGAATCCGGACTCAAGATCGACACCATTATCTTTAAGATGTTGATAATCCTGTAAAGTACCATAATTTGCATATATGAGTTTTCCAGATACTTTTCCTATCCTCGATCTTGGATTAAAAGACCAGCGTGATATGTCTTCCGAGGCCTGATTGTCATCGAGATTTGTAGATTCAACTAAGTTACAGCTATATATCTCTTCACCTGCTGAATTTTTTAGCACAACATATGATTTGTTCGATGGATATTCAGTAAATGCCTGAAACTGTTGTCCACGAACCTGTTCAACGTTGGTCTTTTTGATATACTGTTCAATGTATCTGGCAAGTGAAAGATCACCGGCTGTTCCGGCAATACGTGGCATAGATGATAGATACTCAAGATTCACCTCGAGTCTGTGAGGATCTATCTGGTTATCTATGAATTCACCTAGCACATTAAGATCTTCAAAAGTCCCATCGCGTAATCTTCCACCCGCGTAAGCACTGTTCAGTGAAATGACGTATATAAGAACAGCAATAAATACAACATATATGAGTCTTTTCACAATAAGTGGGTTGCCAATCTTTGAGATATATGTATCGACCTTGTTGTTGATAAACTGCCAAGCTTGATACACAGGATCTAAAGCTTCATTTAAAGGTCTGAAAATTCTAGTATTGATGTTTCGTGCAAATTCGCCGGCTTTATTGAAAATGCCATGGGTACCGTGCGTACTTTCCGGCTCCTCGATTTCAAATTGCTCAAAATTTCCTTCTTCATATGCTGGTGGATCTGCTGGCAAGTTTTCAAGATTAGTTTGCTCATTCAGATTTTCCAAGGTTGTTCCCTCCGCAGGAGAAGAATCTTGTAGTTCGGAATCTGGGGCTTGGGGTGTTTCAGAATTGAATGCCCCAGGATCGCTAGATACTGGAATATATTTTGAACTATGCTTCATTAATTATGATTCCAAGTAAACAGCTCAGCTAAAAACCAAGCCAATACTGTTAACAAAAAAGCAGATCTCTTTTTTGAAAGATAAATAGGGTTAAGATAAGTAATGTAGACCACACGTTGTTTGGTTTTTTTCAATTAACCAGTTTATTTACCGGCTATAAATGAATTCGTTCCCCGTATCGCAAAAAATGTAGGCTGAGAAAGTGGTTAGAGGACTTGTGCCAAAAAATAAAAAAAAAAAAAAAAAAAAAAAAAAGGTAATGCTTGAGATTAGATGCACTGATGCTGACGGCTACGATAACAAGAACACAGAATACCTTTCAGATAATCGAAAATTTATTGCTTATATATAATTAGAAATAAATATACTAAAGTACTTTTTATTGGTGATATGATGTCATTCTGTCGAAGTGTTACGTTCATAGGTATCGGTATGATACATTTCCGCCACATTTTTCTAGTTCCATCATTACACCGTAAATAAATAATCCCCCTTCAAGAAGTTCGGCTCATTCAGTCTGGAAAAAAAAAAAAAAAAAAAAAAAGATTAATACGGGGTATTACATTTACCTGATCTTAGCACTAGAGTACATATATAATATAGACACACATATACATTACTATATATGCTATATAATAATTTTCAAGAAAGAACAAAGTGAGTCAGCAATGACCGTCCCATACTCAAAGCTGAGGTTACCTCGCAAAAAGAGAAGCTACAATATTGCAATGGTTTCAGACTTCTTCTATCCTCAGCCTGGAGGAGTTGAACTTCACATATATCACCTGTCACAGCGTCTCATTGCAAGGGGCCATTCTGTCATAATAATCACACATGCTTATAAGGACAGGACGGGTGTGAGAACACTCACTAATGGGTTGAAAGTTTACTATGTTCCATACCTCGTCCTTTATCGTGAATGCACTTTCCCTACCGTGTTTTCAGCATTCCCCACCCTCCGGCAAATATTCATTAGAGAAAACATAGATATTGTTCATGGACATGGAAGCTTTAGTTCACTTTGCCATGAGGCCATTCTTCATGGGAATACCATGGGATTGAAAACAGTATTTACAGATCATTCTCTATTTGGCTTTGCTACCGTAGGATCGATTCTTGGTAACAAACTTCTCAAGTTTACATTGACTGATGTGGGACACGTGATCTGTGTCAGCAATACCTGTAAAGAGAATACTGTTCTTCGTGCATCGCTGGATCCTTCCTGCGTTTCTGTCATTCCAAATGCCGTCGTTTCTAGCGATTTTGAACCGGTAGCAGAGACACCTTCTTTGAAGACCATCACCATTGTGGTTATATCCAGACTCTTTCCAAATAAAGGTGCAGATCTTCTAACAGCGATAATACCACGTTTATGTCTGCGGCATCCAGAAATTCGGTTTTTAGTTGCAGGTGACGGCCCGAAGTTTATAGATTTGGAGCAGATGCGTGAACGATACCAACTTCAGGATCGAGTCCAACTGATTGGTAGCATTAGACATGAGCAGGTCCGTGATGTGATGGTTCAGGGCCAGATTTATTTGCATCCTTCGTTAACAGAGGCATTCGGCACAGTGTTAGTAGAGGCAGCTTCGTGTGGATTGTTAGTGGTAACAACCAACGTTGGTGGTATTCCAGAAGTTCTTCCAGGTAAGATGACTGTTTTTGCTGACCCAGAAGAAGACTCCCTAGTAAATGCAGTCAATGTTGCAGTGAGTAGACTCAAGCAGAACAAAATTGATACATCATGCTTCCACAAAGAAATCGAGAAGATGTATGATTGGTCGGATATAGCTATGAGAACGGAAAAGGTTTATGATCATGTTTATCAGCAGGAGAATCTTACACCTGTAAACAGACTTATCAAATATTATAATTGCGGTTCTTGGGCCGGAATTTTATTTGTTCTTTGCATTGTTGTTGATAATTTTATCTTTCGAGTGTTAGAGTGGTGGATGCCGAAGGAGGACATAGACGGGGCCAAAAAGTGGCCTAATAAATACTATTCTCATACACTGTAGGTAAGGTATCTTTGGCTGATTTTATCAAAAGCAGCCTGCATATCTCTGCCGAGCTATCCGTCTTTTCTAAGAAAAAAGATAAAAAAGGACTAGTTTAACTAGATTACGATTTACTTGAAGACTTCCGCTCTTTGGAGTAGAAAAGGTAACATAGCGTTTTAATATTTTCATGATATTTTTTCTGTAAGATAACTTAAGATCTGCTCGCCCATGTGAGCTGCGTAGTATTTCAAAACTTTCTCATCTGAATCTTCTTCTAATGGTGCAACACCAAACTTCTTCTCCATGGAAAATAGCTTTTCCAATATTAATCTATGCGGTTTCCTTATCTGGAAATCCGTAAAAGTATGCGACAGATCACCTTTGAGCCAGTCAAAACTCGAGAAGTTACATGTGTTGGCAGGATTTCTCTTTCCATCACTCTTAGTCAATCTTCCAATTAAATCTCTTTGCTTGCTAATCTGGCTCCTCAAATATCCAACATTCGCATCCGAAAGTTCTGCCTGTATTTGCTCTTTCTTATCAATAAATTCCATACTGCATGAATCTAGTCCCACAGCATGTAAAACTTTTTTAAGCTTTCTAAGTTCAAGCTCCAAAACTTCCTTCGCATTTTCGGCTTTATCTAGATGATCTGATAATGCTTCCACCTTGGATTTTTGCTCTGCCAACTCCCCTGACGTCATTTCATGCTGCTTCTCCACTTCCCTGAGATTTGCCAACTTCGAAAGCAATAAATGAATCTTTAACTGTAGCTTTTCGTTTGTTTCACTATCATTTCCAATTGAATCTAATTGTTTTGTTAGTATTAGCTCCTGCTCCTTTGCAATACTTGCAGATTTTACAGATTCCATAGAAGCCGTTAAATAATTCTCATCATCTATGCTGTGGGATTCTATATCACCACTTAAATACTTTATAGTGCCTTGAATTATTTCCTTATCTAAAAGGAGATCGGTGTCATCAAGTGTATCGTTGGAAAATATATCACAAATATTGCTGATATATTGACGAAACTTTTGGAATGCATCGTTATCATCAACCATAGTTTCATCAACACCTAAGTGTGATTGCCTCAAAGCTAAAAGTTTATCTGTTCGTTGAGTGAGGAGATTTTGTAAGGGTAACATCTTCGACATCAAAGATTTAGAGCTGGAATCATTTCTAGCTTTCAATATTCCTATTCCTATTGTAACAAGAAATAATGTATCTTTCAGCTCCAAAATAGCAAGCTCTCTCGCTTTTAGTGCCTCATCGCAAACAACATCATCTGTCTGAAGCTGAACATCAAATAGCTTTTGATCATATTTTTGATTGAAATCTTTCAAATAGTCAGATATTGTAGTTTTTGCTTCGGATGATAGTGAACTTTTCTTGTACTCACAAATATGAAATATATAAGCGGTCAATGTACTAGCTTTATTCAAAATCACAGAGTACTCGACATCTTTTTTAAAGGAAGGGTCATATTTCACTATCTGCATATGGTCCAAATAATTATGTGCTAATGTGCTCGTTAAGAACTGCAAACCTTTAAGCTTTGACAATAAGCGTGCTTTTGCAGTATCATGAATAGGCAATAGTGATGATATAGTATCATGATACTGATTCGACAACTCTTGAGCTATGCTAATTAAATCAATTCTATTTTCTTCTATTTGCTGATCCTTTGTACTAACAATTGAATCTCTGTAAGTGCCTTTCGCATTCTGTCGGATTACTATGCGTCCTAATCTTTGGAGTTTTTGTTTCATATCCTGAAGCTGTATCTGCTTCAGAGACACGGTTTTCCGAAGGTTCTCCATTTCATTTGTCAATTCCTTCTGATTTAAGTCATGATTTTCAATAAGCTGCTGATTAACAGCTTCCAGTTCGTTAAGCTCATCCACATTTCGTTTGAGCTTTGTGTTTTCCGATTGAAGTTCCACATTCTTTAACGTAAGAAATTCAATCTTTTCTTCGGTTCCATGCAAGTCATCCAATGACATCTTGAGGTTTTTATTCGCTTCCTTTAGTACGTCTTGATCGTGATTTAGTTTAGAAAGCCTCACCTTTTCTTTCTCCAAATTTGTGATTTTCTTGTTCAAATTTTCAAGTGTGGTTGAGGACTTAAGCTCCTTGTCCAATGCTTCTTCCCGTACCTTAACCAATGCGAGTTCCAACCTCTTAATATGCTTCCGCAACTCGCGAGGATTTAATTCCTCATCATTCCTATCGTCACTCTGTAATACTTTCTCTTGTATCGATAACTGCCTTTTGAGATTCGAGTTATTTTGTACCAGGGTTTCCTTGGTCCTTAATAATTTCTCTATTTTGACCCTTAATTGTTTGTTTTGTGCTTCTAGGGTATTCAATTCTATTGCTTGCTTTTCGAGCTTGCTGTCAAAGTTGTGATTCTCACTTGAATTAGATCCCGATTTCTCAGCCATAGAGACCAGGGTTCTAAGCTTTTGGTTTTCTTCTAGAAGACATTTTATTTTGTTATCGAGTCTGATGGTAATACTTCGAAGTCTCTGATTCTGTTTTTCTAGATTGCCGCTCATTTTCTAAAGACAATTGCTTGTGTCATCCTTTTTCATATGAATATTCTTGTATGTATGTTGATGTGAGATGATTCATTTGAAATTAACGTAACTACCACGCCATACACTATGCGAAACGCTGGCAACGGGTAGTCGCGACTTTCGGCCTCCTGATTGGAATTGAATCGAAAATGTCCAAGCGCGTTCCATTCCCTGTTCAATTTTTCCCCCCCCCCCTCAGGCGTGCAACTTCTCCTGGGTGAGACTGATTACGCGATAACCTAACTTCAACACAATGCGCAAGAAGCTAAATGTTCTCTTAATGTTTTGTACACCTGATTCTTAACACGTAAGAAAACAATTACATATAAGGTATATAACAGCAATCGAGATGAGCACGGCAGGTCCAACGACTCTCTCTGTATCGAAATCAAATAGACAGGCCAAGGCTGAATTGCTCAATGAACAAAAGCAGGAGATACGAGAAGCGGTAAGCTATCAAGCATTTGAATTGCCTCTTTTTTTTGTTCTTGTTGCCTGAAGCTATCATATACTAACATGTCAAATGTCACTAAAACAGTTCACACTTTTTGATTTGGATAACGATGGATACCTTAACTACCACGAGCTTAAAGTGGCATTACGCGCACTTGGATTCGACTATTCCAAGAAAGAGGTTCTTGCGATAATCGAAGAATTTGATTCAGACAATCGTAGGCAGATAAGTTACGATGATTTTTACAGATTTGTGGCCAACAAATTAGTGGAACGTGATCCGGTGGAGGAAATCAAAAGAGCATTCAAACTTTTCGATGATGATCACACGGGGAAAATAAGTTTGAAGAACCTTCGCAGAGTTGCTAAAGAGTTGGGTGAGAACATCACCGATGATGAATTGATGGCTATGATAGACGAATTTGATTTGGATGATGATGGTGAGATAAACGAAGAAGAGTTCCTTAATATCTGCCTTGAGAATTAGAGCTCTAATAACGAAGGCATAACACCAAGACGGATGTCTGTACTATTATCGCAGTATATAATATAATAGCGGAAAAACAAGGCGAATACTAATAATATGTTTACTTGAAATAGTGTATAAATATAGGTTTTGCAAAAGTAAGTGACTTTTGTAAACAGACTTGAAACTCTGCTACTATTTTTACATGCACATCATCCTAGTAAAGGTGGTAAGAAGCGTCCAACGACGATGTTGAAGGAATTTCTTTGTAAGCTAAGCTCTATGTAAATTAACCTTTTTTTTTATAAACCCCAACTTCTACTAAAGACGTTAGTCGTTTTTTTTATTGGGTACTAATTTAATTTACGATATAAACCGATAGACAACTGATGAATCTCGCGTGAATTTGAAAACAGTTAGTTTACTTCGTGTTTTTTTTTGTTCACGGTTCCAAAGGAAAGCCAAAATACGAAGTTGTTTATGATCTGCAAAACCCCCCTACCTACAGTAGGGAATGCTCACGATTACTACCTGGAGTGAACTTCTTGACAAATGTTCAACAAAATGGAAACTAGTTTATTATAGATTATTTCTTTCGATTTGATAGCTATATCAAACTGTAATTTTTATTTTTATTGGCTGGTCCCGAAAAAAGACAGTGACAGAGACGGTTGATATTCCAAGACGTCATTTCAACATTTTTCCGAGAAAAATATATTGTCACCTTAGCAATATTAATATTATTTAATTATCTATCTTCTTGCTTCTCCTTTTCTCCTAAAAAATTATTTTCGTACTCTCTTTACATCTCCTCCACTAGCGTGCAGAAGCGCTCGAATATATCTGATTATTATAATAAACTGAGTGCTTGTATTTTCTGTTTCTTTTTTTTTTTTTAATTTTCCGCATTTCTTTTTTAAAAAACGTGCTTTTTATTAATATTAAAATGGCACGGGCCATTCCTCACAAACGTGCGCGAGACGGGCCGGGTCTAGTTAATTAATTATAGTAGATCTAGTTTAGAGGGATGCCATGTGGCGGGCAGTATAATAGCAGCTTATTAATTTGTACAACTCGTTTAATTTATTGTTTTAGACCCTAAGTTGTGATCTAGCTTCTATTGGTAGGGATCTCTTTCAAGTAATTCCTGCTCGTGCGGCCTGTGCCCAAATTCGGATAGTTCTATAAATTTACCTTATTTTTATTATTCGTGTTGTCATATCTATTCAGGTCTATAAATAACTATGATTTCCTCGCCATGGAGTAATCTATTTTCCCAGTAGGGCTCCCCATGTCATCTTTGCCTTCGTTTCGCCCGTGTTGCACTTTTATTCTCTTGTCCAACATATACCTTTAGAAGAAAACCTATACTTAAAGTTCGGATCCCTCATAAGCTTAGGCAATTGTTAAAGTATTAAGTGTACTACTCAGTTCAACGTTTTTGTTATTAGCTTTGGTTGCTGTTTCCAAATTGGCACCTGCTTTCAGTTCCTAACTTTCATAAAATATAATTGTTCATAAGCATGTCCGAAAAGTATCGTCTAGCACATTCAGAGCAAAAAGGAGGGAACAACATTTTCCTATCGGACGATGAGATGGAGTTAGAACTAGGGACATGGAGCAAGAAAGATCATGGACATCTCGGCTCTCTCCAAAATGCGTTTGTTTCAACATCATCTATTTTATCTATCGTTTCACTTGTTGCTTTGAATTTTATTGACAAAAGATATCTCTCGTCAATCATGGATGGCTATGATGCAGATGATGAGGTGATCTACCATTTATCACAGTATTCTGAACGTCCACCCACCACTATATTTATCAGTTTCTTGCTGTTACTTCTGAGCTCTATCACTCCTATTGATTTAAATCGGGGTTTTATTCAAATTACTATGTGCATACTCGTTATATGGTGCCAGTGCTCATATCTCATTATGATCATTTCCTCTGTCATCAAAGACCTTGCTATAGAAAAAGGCTTTGGATGGCTCCTCGTTGTGATGTGTTCAATCACCATACATTCCTTTCTCTTTCCACTGAACGGTGGCCACGGCAAAATTGCCTATCTCAAGTCTTTCCACTCCTGGATTACAATTCTAGGATGTTTGTTCGAGATCTGCAAATATTCAACATACAACATGACCAATTTTGTGCTATATTACAGCGGTATTGGTGGTAGAAACTACGGACGCGTGGTTTTGGTGCTTTCTGTTGTGCACGTCTTAACAATTGTCATCGTCGGCCTATCTCTTCTGGCTACAGTGATATCCTCGTCTGATGATGACTCAGAGTTGCTAGCTCTTTCAGACGATTCAGAACTAGAAGAATTTGAGGAGGTCGACTGCCCTAACACGCTTGAAGAATTAAAGGAGAAAGTTAAACCTTGGGAAATTACTATGCTCATTCCATTTGTGGTGGTTTCAATTTATCACTGTTATCAGCTACAGTGGGCACAAGTGGCAATGAGCAGTAGTAGTTGACTTCGATTCATTGGGGAAAAATTTGCTTTTCAAGTACTCCCTTTTCAGTATGTATTCCCTTTTTAAATGCTTCCTTTAAGTATGTATGTGAGCTTTCCTAAATCAATTTTTTAATGCTTTAATCTATAACGGTATATCTTGAATATTGGGTTGCAATAAAAATCGATCAATATTTTTATGATCACCATCTGTAATTCCCAAGGCACATTCATCTCTCTATATTTATGGCGTGCATTTTTTTTTTTTTAACCGTTTCTCTCAAATAGATGGTTTCATTCGTATTTTTTCTTCTAAGAAAGTAGCTGATCTGTATGCACGCCTAGCACATTGATTACCCATACCCTCTGTTCAATTACTTGAACATACATTCTGTCATTCATGGATTGGTGTAAGGATTATGCCGACGAGAAAGCAGATTTTCTGCATGTCGAAATACAAATTCGAAATTCGAAATTTATACGACCAAAATGAAAAAAGTTCAATTTTCATACTTCCCTAGATAGTATAATTCATTCCTATTGTTCACAAGTTGATTCCAGAAGTTTTTAGGTAGGATGCATATGGCATTACCAGAGTAAAACGTAGAGACTCGGTAGCCACCCTCGATTCCGTAATTCAACTGAACCTGATATCTCAGGTGGAGAAGTTTCTAATTCCTAAAGTTTCAAAGTAGTTCAGTAGCTTACAAAATAAAACGAAATCAAAATCACAAAATATTATGACTTATCGTATTATCCTACAACTAGAACCCTTTTTTTTTTTTAACTTGATCCCTTTTAGTTTTGCAAACTACTGTACAATGTTTTAGAGTCTGACTATATGTGGTGATATGAATAAATTAACCAATTGTTTGTTTCATTGAATATGTCTGTTGCATTAGCATGTTGTCCATCTTATATTTTCTACTGATGGTGGTTGCCAACATGTTTGGACAAAATAGATGGAAGCACTAAATAAATCTATCCTCTGTTCCAATCTTTTATCTCTCTGCTTACTACCGTACATCATTCAGATTTTGTTTGTTGAATGTTGTGCCCAGAAAACACAAATTAAACCGGCGCAATAGGAAACTGGAAATAAGGATTCAACAATTCTAAAGAATTTTTCGGTAACAATTTTTAAGAGATATAGATGCAGTTTTATAATTGAATGATGTGCAATATCCAAAAACGTTAATTGACTCCCATAATGTCTTGATAATAGGAATTGGAAAAATCTCATAGTAGAAATAAAATAAACTGTAAGGTTATACAAAGATGGATTTTAACATTATCTTCAAGTTTCTATATAATGCTAATAGGTTTGATTGTTATTAAAACCATAAAATAAACTAAGTGTTAAGAATATTAGTAATAACGATAGGAAGTTAAGAATATTAATAGATGAATTCTTCATTAATTAAGTTCGAGTTATCTTATCGAAAACCACGACTGATTTACATTTGAAACTATCGACGAGACTATCATCCTATAATTTAATTCTCATCATATTATTTCGGACAATTAGTGTTTTCATTTATGGTGTACAGATGCATCATGCATAGTTTTAGCGGACGAGTACCTCTTAAAGTACCTCGGTAGTGGCGGATAAATTATCAAGGCAGAAGAAAAATCCGAAGCATGTCAGGGCTTGTAAAATAACACTGGCGGTAATCTTTGATACATTTCAATTCTTTATAAGAAAATGAAATAGAAAATGCCATAAACTATGGGATGTATAAGAGAAAGTTAAATCACAATTTAAGATTCGATACCATCATATATTTTTACCGCTTATACATGTAATCTCGGTAGATAAGAGAGATCTGTGAAGTATAAAATTTAAAAAGCTTTTCCTACACTGGAATGAGAGAGTTTGGAAAACACAAGCTAGAGAGGAAGCTCTCAACAAAAGGAGTACTGGTTTTCCATCGCGGAATATAGCGATATACAATGTTGACCAAAATGTTACCCCGTAGCCCCCACAATTTAAAACCCGCACTTTCAATCAAAGAGCTTTACTAGCTCCGTGTTCATGAATAGGGCTTTAATAAAGAAAATAATCTTCCCCCTCAAAGTTTCCCCCATTTTTTGGAAAATGGAGGTGGGTCCTCCGAAGAGGACGGCCTTTCGCGGTGCTGCATCGGACAATTTAGTTTGCCGTTCAGTGCATTTGTCTTATTTTTCGTCAAAGGAGAAATGTACTATCGGTATTTTGATACTATGCCCGTCACTGCTGTTTGTGCTCCGCTCATGCCTGTTTTCCCATAGTTACCTCGCTCTTCAAATTTTTTTTCTTACCGTTTTTATTTTTTTCTTGTTCTTGTTTTCCGTTTCCTTATTATCTCCTTGTACTCTTTCTACTTCGCTTGACCGTCTTTTCAAACCTTTTCTCCCCACATTTCTTTTCCCTTTCACTTGCTTTCGCCTTAATATACGTTTATTTTCTTTTTACTTCAACATTCAAGAGCCAAGAGACGACTATTCTCAGTTTTAATATCATAAATTAACCTGCAATTGTTAGTTACGTTCTAAAGAGGGATATCACTTCAACATAGCTACTCTCTTTTTATCTTGCACCCCATTCAATAGATCATATTATCTAACATATACGCCGCTTCCTTACAGTTATAAATTGATATCGGTTTCGAACGAATCTTCGCAGTATTTTAATTATAAAGACAGACGACAATGTTCTCCATCAAAAGAGCTCTTACTAAAGCCCCAATCGCCGGCCAATCATTCAGAGCCTTGGCCACTGCTGCCGCTGGTGCTCCAAAAACCATGACCGTTAGAGATGGTATCAACAAAGCCATGGAGGAGGAGTTGGAAAGAGACCCAGATGTTTTCCTCATGGGTGAAGAGGTGGCTCAGTACAATGGTGCCTACAAAATTTCTAGGGGACTGCTCGATAAGTTTGGTCCAAAGAGAATCGTCGACACTCCAATCACTGAGATGGGATTCACTGGTCTCTGTGTTGGTGCTGCATTCTCTGGTTTGAAGCCAATTTGTGAATTCATGACTATGAACTTCGCCATGCAGGCTATCGACCAGATCATTAACTCCGCTGCTAAGACTTATTATATGTCCGGTGGTAAGTTGCCAGTCAACATTGTCTTTAGAGGTCCAAATGGTGCTGCTGCAGGTGTTGCTGCCCAGCATTCTCAGGACTACTCTACTTGGTATGGTGCTATTCCAGGTTTGAAGGTTATTTCTCCATACTCCGTTTCCGATGCAAGAGGTCTTTTGAAGTCCGCTATCAGGGATCCAAATCCTGTTGTTTGCCTAGAAAATGAGTTGCTTTACGGTCAATCCTTCCCTGTCGATGAAAAGATTCTTTCTCCTGACTACACCATTCCAATCGGCCAGGCAGAAACTCTTAGAGAAGGTAAGGATGTTTCCATTTTCTCTTACACCAGAAACTTGAATTTCTGTCTTGAGGCTGCAGACATAGTCAGAGATAAGTACGGTGTTGAGGCCGAGGTTATCAACTTGAGATCTATTAAGCCTTTGGACCTTCCAGCCATCTTCAAGTCTGTCATCAAGACCCATCACGCTATTACTGTTGAGTCAGGTTTCGCATCTTTCGGTGTTGGTTCCGAAATTGTTGCCCAGGTTATGGAGAGCTCTGCATTCGACTATTTGGATGCTCCAATGGAGAGAATAACTGGTTGTGAGACTCCAACTCCTTACGCTAAGAGCTTGGAGGACTTCGCTTTCCCAGATACTCCTACTGTTGTCAGAGGTATTGAGAAGGTTTTGTCTTTGGGCGCTTGGGCATGAGTTAGTTCTAGTATATGATTTAAATTAGCCTGGTTCTTCCGTGATGTATCTGCATCAGAGACCTGCTATTATCATTTGTCAATACCTGCTTCTTAGAGAAAGAGAATTGTTTGCCTTTAGAATTCTCTTTTAGTTATTTACGTCATTAACTTTTCTCTTCTTAAGTAGCTTACGACTCTTTTATTTTGTTATAGGCAGCAAGTGTCTGTTACGTTTCTTATTTTGATTTCTACTGTTTCTTTTTTTTCTTCTCTTTACACAAATCTGATTTTATCTCCTTTATTTTCATCTTAGTGTAGTTTCTAAAATTCACATTGCAGCTTTCTTCTTCGAGAGGAGTCCAAATTGTGGCCAAATGATGACCAAATAGCTATATAAGTTTAATTGTACCCTTAATGTATACTTAATCCAGTTTAACTCATACTTTGAACTTCTATTATCTATGTAACATTAGCTTGCTGCTCACCGTATAGACGAGTGTGCCTAGTTCTTTTTCGCATGGTCCAATCTATCTCTCACCCTTTCTAAACTCAACTTCACATCATCCTCATGGAAATTCTCCAAATCGTAATACTTTGGAGCAAACTCCATAAGCCATTCTGGTCTAACACTCGTTACAGTTCTGATATAATTTTTCGATGTCAAAACAAACTCGTTATAAATAACCCACTCTGGTTGGCGATGCAAGACTGTTGATGGATGCAAAAGGACATCCTGAGAGTCCTTGACCGTAATGTATCCTTTACCTGTGCTTTTCTTTTTGGCAACCTGCATGAAAAATCCTGCAGTTAGTGCCTTCCTGATGTTTGTGTCGTCCATGTTATCTTTATAGCCATTACTGTTAAATTCTAAATCATAGGACTCCATGATTCTGGAAAGTTGCTTTCTCACATTGTCTGCACTTTTCAATGATCGTGCGGAAAGATAATTATCTTTACACCATTTCCTAAGGCCGCGTGCCTTGGCCTTCGATGATTTATATTCTAGGAAAACGTTAAGCAGAGTGAGATGGTCACCTTCTGGGTTGGCAAACTGCATCTTTGCATCATCAGCTTCTCTCCTTGCGTTTTTACCACTTGGTCTCACAAACACGTTTGGCACCGAAAGCATTGCAACGATTATAAGAATTTCCTCAGAGCAATGGAATTTTGGAGATCTAATAAGCATGACAGCAAGCATAGGATCCAAAGGGAAGTGAGAAGCCATACGCCCAAGTGGTGTTAAATTTCCTTCGTCATCCAAACATTCAAGATAGTTTAGCTCTTCTAATGCCCTCATCATAGTTTCTGGGGCCGGAGGATCCATAAAATCAAAATGAACCAAATCATCTATTCCTAATTTTTTCAATTCTAATACAGTTGAAGACAAATTAGAACGTAAGACCTCTGGATATGTCTGTTCCACAAGCTCCTTCTTGAACGCTTCTTCTGTATATAACCTGAAACACTTACCAGGTCTGGTACGACCAGCTCTACCGGCTCTTTGTTGAGCAGAAGCCTTCGAAATTGGAGACACCAAAAGTGATTCCACTCTAATACGTGGGTTGTAAACTTTCTGTTTGCTGAAACCAGGATCCACAACATACACAATACCATCAATAGTCAAAGATGTTTCTGCAATGTTCGTTGAAACAATGACTTTTCTACCAGGCCTTCCATTTGGCTTGAATGGCTTTGGTGCGGGATCAAATATTTTCTGTTGTTGATATGGGGGTAAAGAACCGTATAATGGATAGACTTTCAGTGGACCACAACCCTCTTCACGAATGAGTTGATCAGCCTCTAACTGAATTTTATCGCAAGCTTGCTCAATCTCATCCTCACCTGTGAGAAACAAAAGAATGTCACCTTCCTTCTCGGTAGCATGGATTTGTAGTACCGTTCTTATAGCAGCATCTAAATAATCACGCTGAAATTCAGGAGTGTAATATATTTCGACGGGATATGTACGGCCAGGAATTGCTAACAATGGTGCACTGTTGAAATAATTCTGGAATTTCACAGCATCCAATGTGGCAGACATGATGATCAATTTAAGATCTTTTCTTCTCTGGCATAAATCTTTAATCATACCCATCAATATATCTGTTGCAAGAGTCCTCTCGTGAGCCTCATCAAGAATAATACAAGAATATTTGTTCAAATCATGATCCTCCATAGCCTCTCTAAGAAGCATTCCATCAGTCATATATTTGAGAATGGTGCGATCGGACGTTCTGTTTTCGAAACGAATACTGTAACCAACTTCCTCACCCAATTCGACATCCATCTCGTCTGCAACTCTGGCAGCAACAGACATGGCAGCCACCCTTCTGGGCTGTGTGATTCCAACTTGCTTTCCCACAAGATTTGGCATATCATCATATAGGACAAATTGAGGAACCTGTGTAGTCTTACCTGAACCGGTCTCACCAACAAGAACTAAAATTTGACTGGAGTGAAACATCTTCAAAAAGTCCTTTCTTTGCTGATGCACTGGGAGGTCCCTCCTCACTTTTAGAATCTTCACATATGAATTACTGAAATCTCTTCCATTGAATGGGTTAATTTCACCTTCTTCGAGTTTTCTTGCGTCCTTTGATGTTGTGTTGTGTCTTTTTGCAAGATTTAACCCTCCCTTAAAAGATTTGTCAAAATCAGAACTACGTTCGCTTGATGAGTCTGATTCATCTGAGAGTTTAGCTCTCTTTTTAGGATTCTTTTCTGTCATGTCTTAGTTTGTTTTCCTTACAAAATGAAGTTTGGATTCTTTATAGTACCTGTGATAAGCAAGAAGAAGTGCTTATCTGTATTTTTTGATAAAAGATCTCAAACCAAGCCTGAAAATTTTACTTTTTTTTTTTTACCCGTTTGTCAAATTTTTTGCATCGCGCTGCTAGATTTACATCCTATATTCAAACCAAATAGAAGATACATTTCTAGCCAATTAATGAACTTCCCACTGAGATCATTAACCAAATGAATGATTCAGTAAATATCATGTCATTTTTAAATAAAAAAATGTTGTATCGATGTCGCCACTATCTTTATGAGGTTTGGCTTGTAACCCTGCAGTGAAATTTTCCATCAACCTTTGGGATGATAGTCTTTGTAAGACCTGCCTGGTGGTAAGCTACACAAGAATATTTTTTTCAACAACCTCGTAAGACTAAATAAACATGAAAAATGGTTCGAGAATCTTTTTGTGTCACACTCACAGCTCATCTACATTAATTTTTAGTTTGGAAGGTGAAATATTGCAGAAGCTAAAGTTAGGGAAACAAAACTAATAAATTAAGTATAATTCACCCTGAATTTGGCAAGTCCCTTCCATAATTACACTAACAATCATGGGGGAAATCGATCTGCAGTGAACTTAGTTTGCCAAAAACAGCCATATGCAAACTTGATGCGTACTAATGAGGGCCAGTGCCCTATTCATCCTTGTAGTTCTTCCTCAACATATCCTACCATATTTATATATTATTTACTCTAGGATATTTCAGCAAACCTATATTACTAATGAGAAAAGTTTCGACTTTTTTAACTTAAATTTTCGTAATGGTAAAGTTTACTGATTATATAACTTTCTGTATAGTCTGTGTTTTCTACCTATTCAAGATGTTACTATTTTTTCCCCAAATTTTTTCTTTTTCGACCAACGAGAATAATCGACCATTATTGCTCCAAATTGATACTTATAAAATGCTTCATTACATTCAAAATTATACGCAGGTTATCCATGATATTCCAATATTAGTTGATAGTCGACACTTACTAAAGTACCGGGCAAAAAGATTAGGGAGAAAATGTAAACTAGCTTTTTTATTCATAATCTGTAGACGCATAGCCTCGTCATTTCGACTTTCCACGCCTTGAACTCCTTCCCCTCTCTATTTTTTTTTTCGCTATAACTCAATAGGTGCATCTCTATTCTATTTTTCCCACTTTATTGTTAGAGTTGAATTGTCGTTTTCCAAGACAATAATTTTTGCATACCTAAGTTTTTGTTCTCTTCCTGCTTTTTCCCTATTTGTTTTTTTTAGGAAACCACCGCTAAAACCCATCTGCAAATAAGAAATTCGTCGCATATCATGTCTTTTTTCAGTTGAGTATCTTCCTTGCTATTGACGATCTTACTATCCTTACCCCTCGTCAGATATCTACAAGCTCTTTTTTTTTTTTTTTTTTTGATCATAGAACACCCGGTTTGCATCGGTATTTGGTACACTTTGAGTTCCCCGTTTATATATTTGATTTGAAAAGCAGACATTATACAAAGCACGCCTAAAATATTTTGGATGGTATCGTAAGAAAAGATATTATAACGGAGGATGGCACATTCAAATGGGTCTAAGCTGCCTTCGATTGAAAAGAAGCTTTCAATTTATGATGAAAATAAGAATCTTTCAACTACGAAAGCAAGGATTAAACATAGTAGAAGACGTTATCGTTTCCAGAGAGCTTCTATAGTAAGTGTTTACTATGACTAGTTTTTCTAGGTTTTTAGTTGTATTCCTCATTTTAAAAAGATACAACGTCAATGAATATTGAGGATTAAAATTATTATGCTGATACTAACAAACCCAACATCTTTTTCTCAAGGCATGTACGGAATGCAGAAAAGCCAAAACCCGTTGTAATTACATTCATAATGGGATGTCTTGTTTCAGATGTGAAAACTTGACACTCAAATGCTCATTAAGTGAAATCACAAAGGAGAAGACAGTATCGAAATTTCAGAAAGAAGCCGAGATAGAAAAAGATGGTTTATTAGCAACATCCAAAAGTGCCGCCAAGAAAGTGAAAGTAGAGAACAAGGCTGGTGTATCTTCCAAACCAGCGATACATCAAAAGGAATCTACTGTAAAGAACTTGAGTGGTGTAATTTTGCAGTTTCAGAAATTAAATGAGGACCACTTCAAACTCATAGAGTCAAATACACAAAAACTGTTGGCAAAGTTGGAACAAGTTATAGATCAGAAGAAAACGGCAAGTAATGACGAGACATTGTTAGGATTGAATACCACCAAGACATTTGGAGACGTTCCGGAACCCAAGGTAGATCTAAATAACGTTCATCTGAACTTTTTAGAGAGTCTCCAGCTTCCTGTTACTCAGCCATTTGATAATTCTTCAGCCAACGGCCAGGGGACTTTTGCTGATGACATTTCGCAGAGTACAAAGGGAACGGGCATTTTGAATTTGATCGGTAAAGGTGATATTGATTCAGCACATTCCTCCGATGGGGTAACCACAGTCTCGCATTTTGATTCTACCTTTTTTGGGAATTCGCCATTCAGCGGCCTCGAGACTATTTCCCAGAGACTTCAAATGCCGCACTCATTTTTCAAAAACAATTCATTGATTGAGGGGCGGACTATATATACAAGTATGGATGTCATATCCAGGAACATACTTGAGTATGATACATGCATAAAATTGCTAGATTCATGTTTTATTCATTACCGTCGATTTTTAATGGAAAATATTGGAGACATAGGGAACTGGTTAAATGAAATACGTGTGAAATGTCCTTTGTTGCTTTCAGTCTATGTCCTATTAGGATTACGGCACTGTCGACCTGCGTCCCATCCAAACTTTAATCTTGACTTATCAATTTTAGATGATCTTAATCAACTTTTGTCGCTCTGCAGATCGGATCCATCAAAGTCCGTCCTTTTCCTGGAAAGTATATCTCTTTTAGCACAGTTTGCAGTCACTTTGTCGTATCAGCAAATACATTTTGATGGCTGGTTGCTTACATCAGATGGATTAACGAAGTTCTTTGACTTTTGCATTAATCCATCTTTCTTTGAGGATGAAGAACTAACTTATGAGAAAGGGCAGAAGTTGCACATTTTAAGCAACTTATTATATACCCATATGTCTTATTGTATTATTTGTGGGAAGCCTTGTATGATGGACAGCAAACTTCTCCATCAATGCTTGGATCTCATGGAGATGAACACTGCGGCTTTCGACAATAACTTCACCATCGGAAATATCAACTTGCTGGTATCGACATACGAATGTTTACGAAGTCAGGAAAGCCTTGCTGATTCGTTGTCAAAAGTAGATGCTACATTTTCGCGGTGGTACAAAGGGGACTTGGGGAAAGAGATGCCGGTATTCATAATACAATTTAAGTTCTGCAGAGTTATGATGATCAGAAAATACCTTCTTGGTACTGGTCACAGAGATAACGAAGTTTATTATAAATCAATGCAGGCAGAAATTATAAATGTTGTATCAGAGATTAGCATTTTAGCAAACAAGATAGATATCAGCTTCTTGATTACCATCTCTGACACTGAATTTATGGCTGTATTCATGAGTACATTTGTCGTATTACAATTAAGAAAGGAGGGATACTTTGATGCGGTTTACGATGGCTTAATAATGAAAATATCTACAAATTTTTTGGAATGCTGCGTTTCGATATCCAACCAAAATGTTTACTATTTCAACGGTTTGATTCATGCCATGATCACAATTATAGAACATATGAACAAAATAATTTTCACTGAAAAATAATGGATAACCATCGGCATTCGGTTTTCTTAGATCAAGCCGTTTTACTTTACTTTATTTTCTTTCTCAAATAATGGATAACCATCGGCATTCGGTCCTCTTAGATCAAGCCGTTTTACTTTATTTTATTTTCTTTCTTGCTTTTATATTGTACTATTTTTACTGCAATTTTCACCTCGCTTTGATATCCAATTAGTTTTAGAGTTGTTGATACGTGATATTAAATTGTTTGTTCAATATACAGCGCTTGGTTCTAATCAAGCATTTCTTATTCACTGGATGCCATGTGTTGAACATGTCAGAATTACCATTGTAGCAAAGAGCTGTACGTGGGCATCTTTAATCCACCGTCTATGTTTTTACTCTCTCCTTTCGCAGTTTTTTTTTTATCTTATAAATCATATTGTCTTGTTATGACTTTATATCTCACTATGGAAACTACTTTCATTTCGTTCCATAGTAGTCACCGTTAATTTAGCGGATTTTGACTCACGTGGAAGTGCTTTTCTTTCCTCTTTCTTTCACTTTACTTCAGGGCGGTCCAGTGTCTGATTTAATAATTATCAACAATATTCGGGTATAGGCGCGAAAGCCTTTTGAAAAAATTGCAGCAATAGAGAAGAATATAAGATAAGCAGTGCACGTGGGAGATCAGAGCTATTCGCTATATTATATGCATTACCCAAATAGTGCATGTGAAGTCAAAAGTTACCTAACACTTGTCAAAGAATAGGTTAGGTTTAAAGAACGTGACAAAGCAGACCTTCGTGTCTGTAATCTATTTGGACACCTCATCCTTCCTAGTCACATTGTTATTATCCTGTTCATGTTTTTTTCATTCTTCTTACTCACATTTTTAACATTCCATCGTTTCTCCTCATCATCCTATCTTACCTATTGCAATAAGTTATGATTTTTGTGGGCTTTCTCTTAGCCTAACACCCCCCCCCCCCCCTAGCCAAACTAAGGGTCTCGCACGTGGCTTTATACTGTAATCATTAGTTGCTTAAGAGCGGAAACGTGTTCCAAATAAAGGTCTGTATAACGGAATATAGTTCCTAATTTGGCAATTGGTTGCGTGCATATTAATTCTCAGTACATTTATATTATTTCCTTTGAATGCTTGTATCATCTCGCTGATTATGCGTTATGTCTTGGCAATGTGTCTGATAAAGCACAAATGTGCTCCAGGTTTAGGCTCATTTCAACCAACAAGTAGTGTTGTACGAGAGGTTATAAAGTCAGTCTATAGCTCTCATTGAATAAGATAATATCGTGAGATTTTTAAAATTTCAAACATTCTGGTTTTCTGTTTGTTTGTTTTTCGTCCAAATAAAGGTAAGAACTTTTTTTTGGGCACAGATTGATCTGGGGTAAAACAAATTTTAGTATTGGATTAATGCCTTAAGGTTATAGAAGGTAGGAGCACATGCTCACGTTCAAATATACCAAAGTAATTAAAAGATCGGAGAAAAAAGACTGAGGAGGACAAAATATCATTTCTATATTTCCCCTAATTAAAACCGGGAATTGAAATGCAGGTGTATTCAAAACGGTTATTCGATCACGAACTGTATGATTACTATCATATCTCTCCCAAGAGCATACTAAGTACTAAAGAGGAATTCATCAGGTTACTCGGCCAAATAAAATAAAAAAGCATGCAAGAAGTGGCCAACAAAATATGACGTGGACCCCGGTTGTTTTGTTTTTTTCTCTGTAAGGATAAGAGAAAAAAAACGGAATTAAAGGTGTCTATTAAGGCATGCATTGTGATAAATTCTCAAAAAAAAAATAAGAAACAATAGATTTGTACTCTCTCAAATAGAACTGAAAAGAAAAAAAGAAAGATTGAAGAGACAAGGCAATTGTTAAACTGAGAGGCAGGTCTAAACTGATCTCAAAACCTCAAATAAGTATATAAGTATAATGAAGTGCCCCAAAGTTCAAAAGATTTCCTTTTGGATAAAGTTACAAAATGTAAGTTCTTCTTTTTTTTTCCGGTTCTGTTTTACTTTTCTGTTACCTTCTTCTATCAGCTTTTATTGATAATCTTTGATGATCACTATTTGCTATCTCAAGAGATATCTGTGAATTGATAATCAATAAACTAGTCTCTAATTTGTGTGTTCTGAATATTTCGTTATGGGTTTAAAGGATCTTTCTAGAATTATTAGGAAAGAGATTACCTGGGGCAAGACTCAGCAAGAAATTGTCGGATCTGATAGTGAGGATGGTTTGACGATCACCCTTAAAGATGGCAAGGAAGCATTTGTCCATCAAGATACAATTGCTCCCTCTGGAAAGAGGTCCTATTGGCCCATTTTCACTGCAGGTGCTGGCCTTTTTTCAGATGGTTACGTGAACAATTCTGCGTCTTCCATCTCTGCTTGCTTAAAACTTATTTATGGTACACAATATACGAATTCCAACGCTATTCAAAATGTTTCATCCATTGTGTTTGCCGGTACCGTTTGTGGTATGCTTGCATTTGGTGTGTTCTCGGACTACATCTCAAGAAAATCTGGTATGCTTGTGTCATCTGCAGGATTGATTCTTTTTTCTATTCTTGCTGCTGGCTCCTGGGGGGTTGGCACGCAAGGTTGTGTGGGTTGTAGTGCAGGAGGATTGTTTGCTTGTCTTACAGCATTCCGTTTCTTTTTGGGAATATTCATTGGTGCAGAATATCCTACAGGTTCGGCCGCTTGTGCTGAGGCTTCTGCTTTGCTTCCTGCCGGAAGAAGAAATAGATATTTTGCATGGTTCACAAACTTCATGATTGACTTTGGTTTTGTTATATCTTCGTTTGTGACTATGGTTATGCTCTGGATATGTGGTCCTAATAATTTACAGCCAGTGTGGAGAGTTACAGTTGGTCTTGGTGCCATTCCTCCATTATCGTTGTTCATCTTGAGATTGAAGTTCCACGAAGGTCAGCAGTTCAAGAAGCTTAATTTCAAGCATATAAATGTCCCTTGGATGCTTTGTTTCAAGTACTTTGGCTTTAGATTAGCCCTTGTGTCTATCATTTGGTTCATTTATGATTTCTCAGCCTATGCTTTTGGAATCTACTCCACTTCTATTCTCACTAGCATTGTTCCAGACAATGACCTATATAAATCTTTCGGATGGAATGTCGTTTTCAATTTATTCTATATCCCTGGTGCTTTCATCGGTGCCGCAGTTGCTGACTATATAGGTCCTCGTTTAACCTTGGTTATTGGTCTTGTCTGTCAGGCTGTCGTTGGTTATGCAATGGCTGCCAACTATGCGTCATTGTCTAAGCATATCGCTGGTTTCGTTGTTGTCTACGGTATCTTTATGACATTGGGGGAATTCGGTCCTGGTGACAACATTGGCCTTTTATCTTCTAAGAGTTGTGCTACACCAATAAGAGGAGTGTATTATGGTATTGCAGCTGCTATTGGCAAGGTTGGTGCTTTCGCTGGTACCTACGCTTTCCCATCTTTCCAAGCTCATTACCCAGGTGTTAAAGGTTATCAGGTTCCGTTCTGGTTGGCCTCATCTCTAGCAATTTTTGCTGCCATTTTGGCTTTGTTCTTCCTTCCACCAGTTGATCAGGAGGCTATGCAGAGAGAGGATCTCAAGTTCCTCCAGTATTTGTCGGCCAACGGTTTTGATGTTTCTCAACTCGGAGAAGGTTCCTTTGGTGATTCTTTCAAGAGTAAGGAAGAAACTGTGCATATTGAAGAAAATTCCAAGAAGGAAGATAATTCTTCTTCCAATTAGGTATCTTGTTCGATGTCATTATCTTTATCTCTTGTTTAGTTTATGGCATTATATCTCTATACGAACTTTTCGAATTGTAATATTACATTCATATTTTTACGTATGACAATTGTACTTTATTATCTGCAGAAGAACAGATTATAATTATATTGAATAGGTTGAAGTAACTGCTCTAAAATGTAGCTTCTACCATATTGTTCTTATTACAGAAAAATTTCAGCAGGACATGTTAAATTTTTGTTGTAAATAGTAATAGCAACTACCCTGGATAATAGATCCTGAAGTGTCTAAAATCTGGATATTTTTCTGCATGTGTAAATATTATTGGATCTGCTACTAATACAGCTAAGGAAACTATTTTCGTCTAATTGTTTTACCTTTTATGAATCGCAATAGACCTCATTTTGTATGCATATGTAAGTTATCTGCAACTGTCAGGATTAACATGTATCTGAAATTTTTATATAAGAAAGTTGGCAAATCCCTGAAGCAATATTTTTATTTTGTTGTAGTTATCAGTGCCTTAATAAACCTCAAGCAAAAAGCAATAGTACAAGCGAACATGAAGGCCCAAATTTTAACTTCTGCAGTGTTATTAGCTTTTCCTGGCTTTTCAGTCGCATCAGAATGGCGGCCAGAAACTTCTGAGGAAGGTGAGAACTTAACATCTGACACATATGTTAAAACTTCACCTTGTGATGAATCATCGACTATTGAGACTACTTCCGTCAAGTCTACATCTTGTGAAGAGTCTACAACCATTGAGACTTCACTTACACCAGATTGTGATTCTTCAACAAAAGAGGCGCCATCATCCTCCATTCCTATCACTCCTGTTACCACATTTTCCCCGCCACATACAGAAGTTAAGAATGAAACCTCATGTGAAACAAAGACCACTGTTATCACAACCTGGGGAACAATTTATACCACAGGTTACAAGGTTGTGACTACAACTAAAAACCTTGGAACAACTACTTATACAACTTTGTGTCCTTTACCTACGTCACCCTCCGAAGCAACTAAGGTTATTGTTTCAACCCCAGCTACAATCCCTGTTAACGCAATCACTACATCATCAGTTTATCATAATGTTACCGGTGGAGGAAACTCCACTGTTCCATCAGTCACTCACTTCGAAGGTATTGCAAACCTCCAGAAAGCTTCATATGGTGCCGTTCTTGCTGGAATTGCTGGATACATGTTGTTGTAAATCCGGATATAATTTTTTCCCCCTTTTATTTTGACTTCTAATTCTTTTTTAAGAGAAGTTTTCCTCTTTTGAACCGCGTTAGTTTTTTTGTCCTCGTTTTCCAATTTAGTGTTGGAGATTCCTGCTATCTTCTTCAGGAGGTTACCGTTCCATTACATATTAATTATTACTCTTGTTTTTAAGACTTAATATAACTCTAGTTTTTTCTTCATATAATTTGTTCAACAATGTACCTGAACTTAGCTTTGTAAGAATTTTTTAGGTTTTTATGAGATCTTATGTTCTCGAAAAGTAAAGCCAACAGAAAGAACTTTCAAGGCCATTGGCTTTGAAATTTTCCACACCAGATCCATGAGACTGAAAAAAAAAAATGAAGTCAAAGCTAGAGCAAGAATTACGATGTGGCAATAAGAACGGTTTCTCTGATGACTAGAAAAATGTGTTAAAACTATAGATAGACCAAAGGCAAGACTGAATGAATACAAAACAAAAAAAAATTGTAAGATTCAAGCCATCCCCATAATATTATAGTCTTTTATTTGTTTTTCCTGCTGTCTCTTTATGGGCAAGCAACTATTCTCCATCCACCTATACGTTCATCTTCAGTTAAACGATACCAAACATAAAAAAAGAAACATACACAGAGGCAGACCGACTCACAGTTAATACTATAACGGCAGATAGCTTCAGAGTATAAACCTCGTAATATTGATTGGTACATTTCTAACCGCACGCTGGACCTAGCAAATTTAGTCAACCTCTTCCTCCTTGTTGAAAGTTTCACCCTCAACTAAATCTGGAATGTCCTCGTCCTTCTCCTCCTGTTTCTCAGCATTTTTTCTCTGTTGGTATTGCTCAGCAATCTGCTGCAACACTCTCAAATTCTCAGCACCAAGCTGTGGAAGAATACCTGGAACCAATTCAGTAATAGACTTCTTCTGAGCGAAACCGCTGAAAGTGTAAGTGTTGTACATTGGAGCAGCCTGAACACCAACCTTGTTAAAGTGCAAAACGGTTCCATCCTGCTTGAAGAAGTTAGCCTCCTCAATACCGGTCATAACCTGAGCATCCAACTTCTTAAGGGCATTCTGCAGTTTGGTGTCATCTCCCTCCTCGTTCTTCTGAGATCTTTTAGACTTAACTCTGGATCCACCGACTCTTCTGGCGGATTGTTTTCTGAGCTTAGCTAGCTTTGCTGGATCGACAGGCATTTTTTCTTTTTTCTTAAAGGTATTTAGTTTGTTTTCTAACGCTTCAGCTTCGACGTTGTACTCTTGATATTAGTGACGTTGCAGGCATATGTAATTATCGCCTCTAATTTTTTTAGTTTCACTCACCTTTTTTTTTTCGCTTTCATTTCCGTCCCGACAAAACCCTCCAAAAATCAAAAATTTTTCACTCCTCAGTGACACCAAAAGAAGGTGAAAAATCAGGCAAAAAATATTCATAAATTAAATAGTGATACTCGCATAAATTCACAAATCGTGGGTAGTGGTGAAACTCTCTTTCGGACGGACATTATAAAGGTTGGATAAATCAATGAATCCCTAAAAGGGTGAACGATCCAGTGAAATTTATATAACTGAGAGGCAAGTTTGTTTTGCTAAGTCAAGCAATTTACAGATATTTACAAAAACTAAAATCATAAAAATAGTAGGATTTCAATTTATCTCCTATGGTACAAAATATAAAATGCTCGGAATTGTATAGTAAGTTAGCTAGTGGATTTATCATTATTGTTCTGATTAGTCTTCTTCTTCTTCAAACTCTCCAGCAACCTTTTCCGATTTCTACGGCAAGTCATTGTATCTATGTGTCTCTTCAATGCATCTTTACGTGCAAATCCAGTTTTACATAGAGGGCAGATATTCGGAGGAACCGGAAGATGTATTTTTTCATGTCTTTTTAAATCTGAAGATCTCTTGAATGCAACACCACATTTTGGGCAAATAAACTTACGTGCGTTATCTGGGCCGGATAAGTTTTTGTGATGTCCATTTCTACCCCTGCCGTTGGCCTTTGAGCTGATACCAGATTCAGGATAAAGTTCGGACTTCTCGTTAAATGTATTATTAGATGCCGATGCAGAGCTGTAACTTCGAATCATGCCATTTGCAGTTGGAGTCTCAACAATAAACTGTGATGGATAACCACTATTATTGTTAAGCGATCTCGACCGTTGGAAATTTTGATTGTCGTTAAACCTGAGCCGGGAAGATTCCTGTGTCAAAAGTGGTGTATCGGAATTTTGCACTCCCAGCACACCTTGCCCCGGCTGAAACTGAACCTGTTGAGCCTGCAACTGTGGCCTTTGAGTTAGAGGTGGGACGCTTGAGAGCTGTGCCAGTGATGATTGAGTTTCAATTTGAGGGCTATTGGAGGTGCCTGTAAGCATTTGTGCAATTCCTTTCACTAAATTTTGCTGTTGCGATGCATTCATGTTCTTGATTGTATGAACAAGCTGCCCTATCAACTCGCCCTGATTATTTGTTTCACCTAAAGCTCCAGTTGTCGTACCTTGTCCTACAGTGTTGGGCCGGTTTAAAGGTCCAAGTTGAGCAGATAAATTTTGTAGCGGTGGAAGACTCGTTTGCCCCAGTGCCTGTGAGGAATTGAGGATAGAAGGTGAACCAATTGTAGGTGATAGAGTAGTAGCTTGGGGACTAAGGGGAGAGAGGATGGATCGTAAATCCCTTAATGTGTCCGATTGGGTAATATTTCGTTCTGAGTTATAGTTGTTGTCATCTGCTGAATTTGTCCTATCCGATAAAATGTGTGTATCCAATCCCAGAGCTTGTAAGTAGTCTTTCGAATGTGGAGTATCACCTTGAGAAGGGTGTGTATATTGAAGTCTACCTAATATGTCTCTTATCGTGGGATCAACCCGATATTGGTGAAGTTTCACCACATCGTTTGCAGCTTTGATGAAGCTGACATCTTCATTAGTTATTTGTGTATTAAGCAATCTCGTTTGAGCATTCGGTGAAACCTTGGGCTTTTGTGAATTGAGAAGTTCTATAAGCAGACGTTGAATGTCTTCTGGTCGGCCTTTTAAAGCCCCTCTGCCGTCGTTCGTGGATGTGTTATTTCGCGTATCTTGACTCATATTCTATGTAAATGTTGAAGCATCAAACTGGTTAGGTGTTACGTTCCCCAGCAACACGTTGATAAATATAAACAAGGAAAGAAATGCAAAAGCCAAATTGGATGGTCTCTGACGAGTAAATATGATCGTTGTAAATAGAAATGCTGACTCTGTGTACACTCTTCGTATACCAATGTCTTGTTTGGAACTTTCCTAAGTAAAAAGGGAATCTATCCTTCTAGTCTTTTATCTCCGATTTCTGATAAGTGCCGAAATTATAATCTGGAAGTATCACGTCAAAAAGAACACAGCCTTTTCATGGTAGACTGGCGAGTATATGTCTTAATCTATATACTCCAATGTAAATTTGTGTATAGTTGGACTACCGAAACTATTCACAATTGAAACTATTCCTTCATCTTAGCAATTCTGATGGTTCTCCCATTTTGGAAAACCGAGGCGTCAATTTCTGAAATTGATCTCCATACATTACGGATTGTCACGTGATCAATGATTGAGGATCAGATTTCGAGATTGAGATTTTTTTACATCTGTATAGGTCGTCCTGTTATCATCTCATGCAGAAGCTTTTTTTTGGTCTTTTTTTCCCCTTCCCCCATGCGTGAATTTCTGGCCGGTGCGCCATATCGTTGAGAAATCCTCCATCTGGAAGATGTGGCTTAAATCCTTAAAACAGTGGCATATAAGAAGGCCTTTCGAAGACCTTTCCGGCTTTATGCTGCCTTTTTTCGATGCAGATTTTTACTTCCTCGACACCGTCAATACATAATATTCACAATCCTATGTATCGACTATTAGAAACCAAGCAATTATTGGTGGGGCATTGAGCTTTGAAAAGTTAGATCTATCAACAAATTACTCATGCCATCTTACCATAAATGTTGAAAATGAAAATTTCACAGAAGTACGGCGGAATATAACATTCAAAAAAGTACCTTTATACAATAAGCCTATGTATAACTAATAACGATCATTGATATTACAAAAATTAATCAAAACGTCCTCCGGTAATATTTAATTACTTATTTGCGAATCACTGAAAATTCTAACCTACTGCTTCTCAAGCATTGAGTCTCTCGACGGACCGGTACCGACGTACCTTATTGGGACGCCAACAAAATCCTCAATAAACTTCAAGTAAGTTTTTGCTTTTTCTGGCAAGTCTTCATATTTCTTGACGTTTGTAATGTCTTCTTCCCAACCTGGGAAAGTCTTGTAAACGACGTCAACTTTTCCTAAAACACGCAAATCCTCAGGGAAAGATTCAAGAAGCTCACCTTTGTACTTGTAACCAACAGCAGCCTTAATCTCTTTAAATGAATCAAGAACGTCTAATTTCGTTAAATTCAAATAAGTGTAACCGTTGATCCATGTGGAGTACTTCAAGACAACCAAATCCAACCATCCACATCTTCTCTTTCTACCAGTAGTCACACCAACTTCGTGACCGATCTGCTGCAACTTGTCTCCCAGATCATTCAATTGTTCAGTTGGGAAAGGACCAGCACCAACTCTAGTAGTATAAGCCTTCACAACACCATAAATGTTCCTAATGACCTGAGGTGGAATACCGAGGCCGGTCAAAACACCACCAATTCCAGTGTTAGAGGAGGTAACATATGGATATGTACCAAAGTCAATGTCGAGCATTAATGCATTAGCACCCTCTATCAAAACTCTCTTCTTTTGCGCCAATGCCTTATGCATGTATGGAACTGAATCTATGACGTAAGGTCTAATCAACTCTCTGTACTTCTTGTATCTTTCGATCTCTCCTTCAATATCATAGTCAAACTTGCCATATCTCTTGAAACGGGTCTTCACCAGTCTGGTGAAACGAGCGACAAAGTCGTCCCAAGCACCAGGCTCATCACAGACAAGGTGGTGAAGTCTGATACCAGATCTCGAAACCTTAGTAGAGTAAGCTGGGCCAATACCCTTACCGGTGGTACCAATAGATTTCTTGTTGCCGGACAACTCAGCCTCTCTCAACTTGTCGACTCTTTGGTGAAGATCGAAAACAAGTTGGGCTCTCGATGAAATAAACAATCTACCCTTACAAGTTAAGCCCTTGTCTTCCATATCCTTCACCTCAGCAAAGAAAGAAGGAAGATGAACAACGACACCAGAGCCGATCAAGTTCTGGCACTTAGGATTAACCAAACCAGATGGAAGCATATGAAAGGCGAACTTTTTACCATTAACAACGATGGTGTGACCGGCGTTGTTACCACCCTGGCAACGGCAGCACAAATCGATATCCTCACACAGGATATCCACAAGCTTACCTTTACCCTCATCACCCCATTGACTTCCTAGAACAACAGATGCCATTTTGAAATTATTGCTTGGATCTCTTAGATATTCAATTATGAACGAACGCAAAAGAGCACGTTAACCAGAAAAAAATCCAAGGGATGAAAAGAACCAAAAAGAACGAATCTGAGAGTAAGTGTATAGAATATATAACGCAGTCGCAGAGTGAAAAAAAAAAAACAGATCGGTTTACATATATACTGAGAGCGAGGAGGGAAAGAAAAGCAGACGAATTAATTTGAATTATTTTGAACAAAGAAATACTCGATAAAATTTTTAGAATAATGATGAGTGAAAAAAACGGAAAAGTGAAAAATGGTTTAACCCATATGAAATGTATACCGCTAATTTGCACCAGGAGTTCTTTCTTTTGCTTCGTTGAGCAAAGTTCCAGTTTAAAGATATATACGCTCTATAAATAAGCTTGGCGATTTGTTCTGGATAATTGAGTCTCCTCGACAGATGAAAAATGTTGAACTCCGTTTAATTTTTCAGATAATATCTCTGTGCCCCGTGAAGATCTTTTTTCCCGTCTTGAAAAATAAGGAACAGCCTTAGCGGTAAAAATATTAGGATTACTAGTGAAGTTTGAAGACGGATATTTTTGATATAATTATCCGGTGACTCAAGGCATCAGATCAGATTCACATTCCTAAATTTCATAATCCCAATAAACTACGGGACTCACATCTCCTTTAATGGACAGTGCACGGCTAAAATAATAATACAATTCAACTTTTCTGAATAGTCTAAACCTTTTTCCTGCGCTATTTTTTAAAAAATTTCGGAGCACCGGTACATATTTTTCACTGGCTCTTTAACCTAGTCGTTTTTCAACCTCAGCAAACCATATTCGCTTGCATATATATCTCAATACTTCTCGTTTCGTTGTATATGATCCAACACAAGCAGCTATATTCCCTCCAAAAATTTGCATGTTAATATCAGCCATATAGCTCTTTCTAATTTCACACTCCTGCCGATAGAAGTCAGCTTCCTTCATTGGATCTTTTATTAGCTTTATGACTCCTATATCCTTACACCAAAAACAAATCTCCAGTCCAGCCCGATCGGCAGGGGAAAAAAGATTGCCCAGTATTTCCTAGTATTTGCTTGTGCCCATCCATATTTCAGACACATACGGATATAAGCCTCACATAAAAGCGGCGATACATTATGAAAATGAATGAAATCAACGTCCCATGAATAATTGTATTAAAATAATGCATTTTAAAAGTTGAAATGATAGATCAAGAAAAATAAATGCTCAAAGAATCTAAAGATAAATCTTATTTAGTCAGGCGCATTAAGAGTGCGTATCATCAATGATGCATTTGTTCAAACGCTGTTGGCCTTCACCTCCTTATCTTCCTCGACACTTGCAACATTTTCATCCAAATTTAGCTTCTCCGCATGAATTGATGGAAGTTTCACACTATACGTTGTTAGTAAGAGCTGGTCATCTTCGTGGGCATCATTTTTCAATAATTATAATTCAATACTTACACATAACCTTTGATAAGTGAATACTCGTGTTCAATACTTCCCCCTAATGAGGCAACTGCATTCTTGAATCTGATAGTCAATAGTTAATCGTTAGTAGTCATAAAAAAGTGTTTTCCTATTGCAATTGACCCTATTACTTACTTTGCAACGGCCGGTTCTGTTGTCTGCTCTTTCAATGTGACCTGGGAAAAGTTATGGATTATTTGTTAGTATGGAGGGCAAAAATATCGATTGATGCACTGGTAATAAACGAATAGCGTACAATGAATGTTTTCTTGTCTCCTGTGGCCTCTTGTGTCTTCGTAGTTTTTGACATTTTGTCTGTGTTTTTATTCTTTTGTCTACTGATTTTATTTGATCATCAGACAAAAAAAAAGGTTGACGGGGACTGTTAAGAAAGGCAAGATTGGATCGGCTTTGTAGAGCAGATGAGGCCGCGAGAAAAATTGGCTATAATAGCAACGATAAAAAGATGTTTAGACTTATCAGAAAAGTTAAGAAATTTTAGGGAACCCCCAAACACAATAGATTAGCCACATATATTGCAAGAATATTAAAAGGCCGCCTCTGTCCATATAGAAGTAAGCAACAATAATCTTATTGTAATAGATACGTCGTTAGGTGCATCTAGAACGCTACACAGCCTTGGTTTTGGATCAAGAAAACCTCACTCAATAGGTTAAGGTATATAAATGTGTGCATTTTCCCCCTTTATTTGTTACTCCTTTACATCTTCTCCTTCTTATCTCTTTTACTTTTATACCTCTTCTTTCTTTAGTCCTAAACACGAATCGATTCTACTAAACTGAGGTAGTCGTAAATAGCCAGTGTCTAAGCCATATAACTGAGCCGAAATATTACTTATTTATATTATAGCGTACTATCAAAAATAGGTCACTGTTACATTTGAGTAAAGTCGAAATTTATTTAAACTATATATCTCCGTACCTCGCCTCCGTAATCGTCTTCATCTTCTTCATCTTCTTCTGAATCACTAGGAAATTCGCAAAGATGGCGTCTTCTTCGAGGGCGTGTGGTTCTCTTACCTGTTGTTGAGTCGTTACATATAATTGTCCCTTTGATTTTGTTCTGAAAAGCATTGTTGTCCTCTCGTTTCAGTCCTGATGGTATAGCATAATCTAAATAATCGGGTATTTCATCTAATATATCATCATCATCACTAAAATTCGACACCTTATCCTTATTCAGTCTATTAGCTCCATCAAGCACAGCCCCAAATATTTGACTTATTTTCGTTTTAGGTTGTCTATCATCCTTCTGTCCACGTACAGTATCCAAAATTCCGGTTTGATTTAGAAATGATGAATCCTGAAATTTTTTTACTAGATCTTCTTTCCTTTGGTTGATCCATTTCTCGTTTTCCCTATTCATGTTGCTTAATATCGTCTTTCCTTTTCTGAAAAAATCATTTTTAGACATATTCTCGGATATTTTATTTAGCCCTTCGAGTAAATTTGGGCCTTGCTTAGATGCACTTTGATTGATGTCTTTCATCTTAAAATTAAGTTTGGAAGCTTTCTTTCCAATATTAGCAGTAAACTGCATAATAGAGGCATTTTTAGCCGGATTATGATTACTTGAAACATCTGTGTCAGGATTTGCTTTAGGGTTGAGACATTTCTTGTACTGTATCTCTAAATCCTGTAATTCTTTCTCTGTAGCTTGAAGCTTCTCTTTAAGATCTAGAACTGTTCTTTGTTTTGAGGCTAGCCTGAACAATAAGGTTTTGTCCGGCTGCTCGGCTATTCGTTCTTCACTGTTTTCGGCTTTGTTGTGCGTTCTTGGTATCTCCTTGTTATTATATGTATTACTTGTACCTTCAGATGATTTTCTCACTGGAATATAGATTGGCAAACCCTTATGCTGTGGCTGAGGGATGTTCTCTTTCTGGGTATTAATGTGATTGAATCGATACTTTCGGTCTAGCGAAAGTTTTATCAGTCCAGTACTTTCGCTAACAACTCTTTCCTTTATTGGTTTCTCTGGGAAATTGTTCCGAACATTGTTTAGCTCATTAATATTAGAACCAGATAAAATCGAAAGTGATGGCTTTTTTGAAAGAAACTTTCGAGGACTCGAGGTAGGGCTGGAAGGCATCTCAGTGTTATGCCGTTTGGTTTCACCTGCGATTCTTGTAGTTTAAAATTTGTTTATGTGGAACAAATTGCTATATGAAAGGTTGAAATTTAGCATCAGTTCAAATTTTTACATACATCTATCTTCTGACTTATGCCGATTCAATTTCATACTCTCACAATTATTATGATTTCCAAACTAGGTAATCTGTAAATATGTACAATTTTTTAGAAAAAGAAAAAACTTTCTCAGCTGAGTGTTCTTTTTGCTGATCTTCAAGATCATTAAGATTTGTAAAATGCAAAGCCCTACCGTAGCACTTTTTATTGATACCTGCCGTCTTTCAGTACTCTTGATACTTAGCCGTAATAGGTAAAGGGTTGAGGACTGACAAAATGACATTCATCTAACTAATGTATGTTACTACTTCTTTCTTTCATTTTGAAAGATCGCTTCAGTTATTTGTCCACCAGGAAAGGTTGCTCTAAAAATCATACAATTATGTAAATGCACTCCTCAATTAATTATAGTAAGACCAATCTTAAAAATAATCTGATTTAAAGGTTTGTTGAGTTAATTAGATTTATCTACATGTCCAGGAAATTATTAGCTGTTGCTGAGCTTCGTTAGATTTGAAAGACAAAGTGTAGAGAATATGTGTTCAATTTTTAGGTATATAATGAAGAAATTGATCAGCTATTATCTGAGAGGAGCTTATAAAATTCTTTAGATATGCTATAATATTAATCGGTAATCCTTAATGATATAAAGTTACTCAAATTTTTTTTTTTTTTTTTAACCTGATTCTTCCTTTAAGGTTTGTTATCAACTAGTTGAGTTTATTAATTGTCAAGAAACTAAAGAAAGTAAAAGAACAAAAGCAAAGAATATAACACCATCTATTAATTTATGTATATAATATTTTTTTTAATTTGTAATCTGAAGTAGACACAATATGAATTTCTATAACTTATTTCCCTAGCAGAGCAAGCATCGTAAAAATGAAGGGACATTCAAAAAAATTTTTATAGTTATACAATGTTTGAACATGGCAACCAGAATGGATTGAAAATTAGAACCAAAAGAATCCATATAATATATCAAATGGCAATATAAGTGAATGTGGCAATGATCAACTTGAGCAACTAAATGTTAATGTGCTGGCAGAGGTGACGGAGTGATAAATGGGTGTTTAATTTTCCTGGAAACCTCTACATGATAGTAAAAAGAGAAGAAATAGAATTGTATATAACGTGAGAATATTTCCTCCTCTATGGGTACTCAACTACATGTTTCCTTATGTACTTGAAACATTGTCTCGTAAAATTGACATTCAAAACAGAATAAACAAAGCTAACAATAAGAAAAGAATTGAGAGAAAGAACAACAAGCAAAAAGAAGCTGTAGAAAGTTCTCTATTCAGGTTATTGACTGATACCTATCATCTCAAATACACTCTCATAAGAGAAGTCCCTTGAATAAATCTGGGGGAACCTATGAGATTATATAAAGTATTATATGTTATTTTGTCTGTAATATTAATTGGTAATTCTTAATATGACAGCTCTATTACAATCTCTTTTTGGTTCGAATGGCTTTTAATTTAAAACTTGTAGAAAAACATCTCTTTCATGTATGCAGTAATTTTTTTCATTTACTATGTGTATCTTTTAAAGAAAGGAGGACTTACATCTATAATTTGTGATACAGAATCTATGAGTTCTCGATGGAAAATCAAACGGTCATGTAAAAGCCTTTTTTAAGTATGGGTGTCATTCTATGCAACAGAAGTATTTTCTATATCTGAACTAGCTTGCAAACCTCTCCCATAACTGTGGGTGCACCAGTAGTGCTAACCAACAGAGGTATGAGTGATAGACAGAAGCATATTTGTATGAGATTTATATACTCTGACAGACAGAGAAAAGGATGTAAATTGGTTTTCTTCTATGATGCAATTGTACTCAACTAATAGATATTAAAGACACGAACATCTTCACCCATACTTTTAGAACATTTATAATTGCCCATATGAGATGACTAACCCCTAAATTGTTTGAATATCCCTACTGCTATGTTCTTATCTAGCTCTGGTAAAGAGAAGTGAGATGGCTATAACCCAGGAGTAACTCGAAAGATCACTCAACACCAAAAGTAGATAAATTTAAAATTTTGTCATTTTAATATTTTTTGGAAGGTCAAATAATTATAAACAACTACAACGATAAAGGAAATGCCTAACAAAATGATATTCAAAAGCAATATAATAATGCAGCACTCAACACAATTTTAAAAAGCTTTTACTATGAATAAGTTTTAAAGTTACATGGAATACCTAACAATTCAAGGTCTGTGAGGGATCAAACAAGGAATAATCACGTGTTATACAAATGATTACGTAAACGAATGAGCGAATGGAAAAGAGCGAATTCTTGATGAAAGTAAGCAACGAAATGCAAATATTTTAATGAGCAGAAAATGAGCGAATATTAAATATGAGTCTTTAGCCTTTTTGGAAAACTCAAGATGAAGATAGAAAAGAAAAAACTTGAAGGAAGAACTTTAAGATTAACTTGAACTTTAAGATAAACTAAGAGGAGAATTAAATTAACAAAGAATTAAGAAAGAAGAACTTAAAGAGCCCGAACTTTAGCATACGTTTTAGCTAAGGATAGCTTTAAGAAGATAACAACAATATTTTATTCTAAGTTGTCCGTTTGACAACTTAACTTTACTTCAAATTATAAACATTTATACTATTTCATTATACAACACTTCCGCACTTACGTAAATTATATTATAACATACTTTACCCTTCGCATAACAACATACATTACTTCATCTTAAAGTGGTTTAACATACTTATTATAAATAACCCCTTAACGACTTTCCTATTTGGGGTCAAAAGAATTTAGGTTCACACCAAAGCATACCGACCAAAAGGTCGTTCAGTGCCTTGCTAGCTCAATCGGTAGAGCGTGTGACTCTTAATCACAAGGTTGCGGGTTCAAGCCCCGCGTAGGGCTTTTCTTTTTTGACATACTTTTTTTTACTTATTTGTTGTTCGACTGGTGATAATTATACAACCGAAGAAGGATACGTTTAAGCCATCTTATTCTTTTGCTCGAAATATCACCAGTTGTCCATTGGGAATTTTGATATGACTTGTGGGTCATGTATTTTTACGCTGTTACAATGCTTTTGCTACTGTTCCTTCGTGATAGCCACTTCCAATTCAACCAATTTGCACCAACAGGAAGCATGGCCCAATCTTTCATCTACCCGGGCCGTAGCCATGCGTACACAACGTGATATTTCTGAAAATGCAACTATAACAGATGAAATTGTGATAGGCGTTAATCTCAGTTCAGTCATATTCGAACAATTTGGGTATAACTCGGATTCATTGTCTGATATAAATACTTTACTAGATGTTGGCGTTCAAGCTCTTTACATCGATCTTTACTATAACGAATATTCGAGGGATTGGTCTCTTTGCCCTCTTGAAAGTCTTATAACAAATAACTCTTCGAAGAGATGCGAAAGGCCCCAAACGTTTAATATCACATCGTTAATTGGGGTGATCAATAATTTTATTTCTCTCACAGACACTGTTTTAAACACGAACCCTCTTTATTTGCTAATAAGCGTACATTCAATGGTCTTCACAGAATCTAAATACATTACAGGAATTCATTATTTGGAGTCTGCATTTCATGCTGTAAATAACTTAGTGATGCCAAGCGATCTTAATATTTCGTCCATGCCATCATTGAAGAAACTACTATTTACAGACAATTTAAGAGCATTTGCTGTGCTAATTAACGACGATTTACAGGTAAACACCACGTACAAAGAAAACTCTGATCTCAATACCATTTTCATATCAAGTACCTTGCTAGGAACGCAAAGGTGGAAACAAATTTCACATAATCATCCAACATTGCCTGTGATATGGAAGGATATTAATACTATTGATAATGAAACTATCTCGAATACTACAGAATCAAGCTTTAGGTTTACATATTCTGATGATAATCTCACATTAGACAGGTTTGTAAACTCTATTAGGACAGGTTATTCACCGATCATCTCGCAGAAGTTTACCAAGCTTTCAGACATATCTACATACTTGGAGTTTTCTTCCTGGAGTTGGGCTATTTACCAACCCACATTTGAAAATGCAGGTTCTGCCTCCGATGAAAAGAGTAGCAGTGAAATAGCAAAATTAAATAGATGTGCTATTATTACATCTTCCGGTTGGAAGGTCGCAAAATGTGGAGATAAGTACAGAATTCTTTGTCGCAGCTCCAAGAGACCTCATACTTTTGCTGTCTCTAAACTTTACTCCAATTATCTAACCGCTAGTGAGCTATGTTACAATTTGGGAAGTGAGTATGATATTGCCATTCCCAATACAGCTTTTGAACAAGATAAGGCAATTAAAATGTTATCTTCTTTTGATTCAGGCCTTTGGATAGATATTAATTCGTTATCAAGTTCCAATTGTTGGGTGAAGGGCTTGAATGCAATTTGTCCGTATCAAAAGACAATATCCAGAATGATTTTCATTCGTATGATTACACCAGCGGCAGTTATTGCATTTATCTTGCTTTCACTTTTAACCCTTTTACAATTTAATCGAGTTCCTGTTCATCAAAACAGGCGTCGCTGGAGAAAATTGGCACAAGATCATATAGCAAATGATGTGGAGGGTGTTCCATCGTAACTTTGCTGTAAACTTTATAAAAATCCGACATTTGTAATAGCCATACAAAAGCTGCAACATCGCGTAAGGGTAAGTTTAAGTGTAAGTGTGTATGGATCTTTATACATGTGTGTGTAGATGTATATACTCAAAAACAGTACATTATAATGTCACTGAATCATTTAATTCACCTTATATCCTCGTTATTACTGATTCCTTCTGCAAGTTCTATTAGCTTGCTTTCGAAAATGCCCTTGTCGTACATCCCTGTCTTAATGCTAACACTAGCATCCCAGATTGAGTAAATTCTTACTGATTGATCACTTAGACCAGCGCAAATAGACTTGTGATCATTGGAGAGATCAGCTGTTAATACTCTCATCTCAGAGATGCTTTCAACCCTTTTAGTGAGTTTCAGGGAAGGATACGAATAAACCTCAACTAGAATATTCTCTGATCCAGAACTTCCAAATCCGAATGTTGACAACAATTCTTTTCTGAACGAGGACCAAATCAAAGAAGTTATTTGACCTCTAGTTTCAAAGCATTTTACCAACGTACCAGAAGAGCTATGCCAGAATCGAATACTTCGATCCTTACTTCCTCCACCAGTAGCCAATAAATTTGGCATCCATGGACAAAACGCAACAGCCTTAACAGCTGCTTTATGTTCAAGGCAGTGTATTTGAACAATTTTGGTGGGTATACTGATGTCATATATAGTGCATTTATTCTCATTACAACCGACAGCCATCTGTGTATTCTTATAGTTTATATCGATACCACAGATCTGTTGACGATTGCATGGAAATACAGCAAGCTTTTCAAGTTCATATTCTGTGTGATTAGAGACAGGCGAAATTTGCTTTCGAAATTCAAACAAACCAATTTCTCCTGCGTCATTTCCAGCAAAGAAATACTCCTGGTTATGGAGCCACTTGATACAGGCAATTCCGACCTTCAACCTAAAAATACAGGAGGCAGAAATTATTCTGGAGCTCTTATCATATATAGAAATTTTCCCGTTCTTCGTACCAATTGCTAAGACACCTCCATAATTATAAGATGTAGATGATATCATCTCATCGTTAAACTTTTGCATTGTACAGGTACCCGCTCCCTCAGTCCATATGTAAAGAGAAGAACCTAAACCAACGGCAAGTACATTAGATTCCTTTGACCAGCATACAGCATTAGAATAATAGTCATTTCTTAGACCAGGTGCATCTAGTACTTTGAATGCTATATCCTTTAGAACATGCGGTATCCTCATATCACTTTTCAAAGAAATAGATTTTCCTGTTGAAAAAGTTCTTAATCCTGGAAGGTTGACCGAATTGTTAAATTTCGTTGATTCCTTTTTTGCTCTGAAATACAGAACTCTTGAATGGTCAAAACCTAAAGCAGCAGCAATCTGTTCTTGCTGTGTTTTCCTATCTTTTTTTTCAACCAAAAGTTTACCCCTATTTGACTGCTCACAAAATCCCGATTCATTTTGGTAGTATCGTAGTCTTTGAAGATAATTTGTAATGTCGAGACTATTATGTGGAGTAACAAAAAAGTATTCATTCTGTAAGGTGAACGAATGCAGTGGATAAGAATTAGAAAGATCGTTTCCAGCTAATGGGGAGGCCCTTTTCCCAACATCTTTAGCAATAATATCAGGTAAATGAGATCTAACAAGAATGCCCACACGATCTTCTACCTGAGGAATAAATCTGTCTGTAATCTCACCTTGCTGTATCAAACCTAGGGTTTGATCCATTGCGCTTGCATCCGTGGTAGAAAGATCACAGTTCATATTGCTCCAGATCACCAAGAAAAAAAGACAATAAAGTTATTAGACAAAGAAAAAAACATTAACACCTCTCTTCATAATTATTGAACTAAAGGGCATTTTTTAATTTATTAGGAACAATCGCTAATTCCTTTCTTATATTTTGCGATTTATCTAATTATATGAAAGCTTCCCAATAAGGAAATAAAACTACCAGAACAGGAGCGAGAGAAAGCAAAAACGACGACAAAAAAAATAGAAAGCAAGAACTATCATGAAAATAAACTTTAAGCAAAACCACCATATGCTGAAAAGAGAGAAATGAAAAACTAAAAAAAAACCAAACACTTTCAAATGCTGAAGCTCTCCTCGTGAAACCTGAAGCCACATTCATCTGCCCATAGGTGAACTTTATTAACTAGTCCTCTTGGACCGGCCGAGAGCACCCAAATTTTATCATCTGGCTTTCCATCACAGTTACAAAACCTAGCTTTTTTGTGCTTTAAAAATGTAGCACTTTTATAAAAATTATTCTCGGCCTCAACCGCCGCCGCTGCACTCAACTGACTATAGCATATAGGCTCTCCAGATGAAATATCAACCATCGGGCCTATACACGATGAACTTAGACACCAATTGTAATAATATAATCCCAAAATTGGTCTTCCAAATTCTATACGACAGGAAAGACCTTTTAGAATCCAATAATTAGCCAAATCATCATAAATCTCTGATTCCAACGAATTATCTACTGAAGAGATATTAGCGGCACTTGTAAGCTGATCAATCGAATCACAACTTCCACCATGCCTATTGGAAGCGTCTAGAAAAGGTGAACATACTGGCTCCTTGATCAAGCTATCAGATTTTCTATTTGGGTAGTCTGACTCACATTCAAGATCAATTTGACAGTGCTTCTGTTTTGTGTCGCCATCAAAGGGGATTCCCTTAAACTCCAAATCCACGTTTTCAAAGGTACTTTCATGTTCCTCTGATTCATCTGTTCGTACGTGTTCCTTAAGCGATATTATACTTCCCTTTCTATGAATTCTCCCTCCTAAAGCACCATTTTGATTGCCTTTATCACGGGTCTTATTAGGTGAAACAGGCACACCCTCAGGTAAACTTCTGACCTCACAAGAGCCGTAATTCGTTGAATCGGCATTCAACAAATCCAATGTATCTGGTGAATATGATTTTCCAACATTCACCTTATTTTCCTTTGATGTACCTAGGGTAAAAAACTGCCTTTGTCGGAAGGCTTCAAGATTCTCCCTTTTTCTATGCAAATTTGTAACGATTTCTCTAAATTGCTTCTTTTCATATTGGGTATAATGACCAGTTATGAAAATATCAATGCAGTCATTGCTTGCCAATGTGCTTTTAAAATAGTCCAAAACTTTCAAATCCTCATGATTACGAAGAACCCATATGATTTTAACCGTAACTCCATTATAACTGAGCACTCTGAGGATAGGTAGCGCAAAGCTAATTGCTGATCCACCAACAACGATAAGACATTTTTTCATATTTGCAAAAACAGATAAGGAGTGAATACCGCCACCTCCATTTGTAACTGGAGCGAGAAAATCCAAATTAGGAAGATAAGATCCAGTTATTAGATATCTCTTTTTGTTTTCGAGTTCAAAGTCACCCTTTCTAACGATTAACTTTTGTACATCATCTGATCCAATCGTAGCTAGGGTATATGGGTGTTGCTCTGGAACAAAAAGTCCATTAAGCAAACATCGAAAAAAATTATGCTTAGGGAAATCAATCATCCTGATATGTGCTCCAGGAATAAGTGTTTTTAGTTTAATTCCAGAATTAGGGATTTCAACCACCGAAAATGTTTCGGAAATATCATGAACCTTGATTTCAGACAATGAGCTAATCCTGTATTTGTAGTATATTTGATACAATAGGATACCAATGTTTGCTGTAGTGACAAATGGAATAGAGGATCTTGAATGAAAATATAATACAATAACAAGTACCCATGATTGAATGTAATGATTTGAGAAAAATATGCGATAATGCCAACGTCTCACCATTGGTAGAGAAGTCAAAACTAAGACTAGAAAAGATAGAAGCGCTATAACACCTGTGAAATTTTTGAATAACAAGACCTTATTCCATTTCTTCATATAATGAAAGTATGCAAGATATAGCAGGGAATGAAGAACTCCTTGTAAAACGACAAATCTTGAAAGCCATTTATGAATTGGTATCAACGCCAAATATAATGTATGAGGTAGAGGTGAGGGACGTAAAGTCAAAAATAGCACAGTAGGTAAACAGTATACTGAAACCCTGCCCAGCCGAGCTGCTATGAACCCTAAGTCCATGTTTGTCTGAAGCAACGTTAACAATGTTAAAATTGTGAATAATATTAAAATATATCTTATCACTCTAACATTCACAAATGTCAATCTCCCATTAGACGCAAGAGATCGCAGTCTTCGCCTAATCCTATAACCCATAATTCCATCAAGAAATCGGTGCACATATCTTGAAAAAGGAATGAAGGCCAAGACTATACCCATTACAACGAGTGTATAATACCCATATCGAGTTGTAATTTCTGATCGTTTGCGTTTATAATCGTCATTTGCCGCAATTAGCTGTATACTCAAACAAACATTTTCCCAAGCTCTATGGATAAACCCCATCTCGCAATTTTGATCCTACCAAACGCCTAAATGGAAGAGAACCTAGTTAATGAGTAGGGTATATCAAAGACCCAACAGTATGTTGTAAATATCTAGGATAAACCCTTTATGAGCAGATGTATGACCGCAATAGTGTCCATCAATCGAGCAAACTTCCATTATAGAGGCTTGAATCAATGTAATCCAAAATTTGCTCACCTTTCAACGTGAAACTAATGTTCCGTAAGCATAGGACATTTTTCTTCTCTTCTGTTTCTACCGATAACTGCGTATTCAATAAAAAAAAAAAAAGAAAAAGAAAAAAAAGAAAAGATTAAAAAAGATAGCATTATCAGGGATTTTCTGTCCCTTAATCATCCCGAGTTCCACACTAAATCTAAGATACAAATATATGTAACTTGATAACATGATAGACAAGATATAAGAGAGGTATTATTATTTATGACTTTTCACTGTTGAATCTTCAGTATCATGTGCCAGAAAAATTAAATGTACACCGTTGGGGGCGATGATCTGCTAGACAATAAGTTTTTTTACATCTTTGAAACTTTTTCCCTCGAGAAGAAGCCATCCGTAGATAAGCATCAAATGCTCAATGTAAGGATGTAGCAAATGCACGTGATTATAGGCACATGAAAACATTTAGGGCTGTCTAGCAAAGAAGGGGCAAGAAAAAAGTTTATTCAACCCTCACACCTTGCGATAGGAAAAATATAAAATTAAAGTAGCGTGGCACTTCATTCATCTAGAGATCAGGCCCTTAACACAAGATCACAGGAAATACAACCTATTAATGGGAGAGATGAAGATGTTTTGATGTACAATAACAATTAGCAGAATTACGTTCATAATTCAATGATTACATTTTAACCATTTTCTCGCCAGGATTATAGCGGCCTAGATAAGTGCTCACCCCTCAAATAATGAGTTTGGATGTAGTGAGACCAACCTCATGTGAGGGAGAATAAAAAAAAGGCGGGTGGAGAAAAAAACTTTGATAGTTGGGTTTGGTCGAGAGGCCCGGCCGTCCTTCGGGAAAAAAGTGAAAAAAAAAATAGAGTACAAAAAAAATTTATATTTTTCAGCACTGTACTGATGAGCGTCTGAGCATACCTTTAAAAAGCTGAAGTACTATTTTACGGATTGACACCTCATCTAACTCGAGTTTTATACAAGAAATTGAACAGAATACAGGGTACCACCAACATGGTTGACTTTTCATTGACTGAGGACGACTTGAAGCTCTTGATTGCAGCTAACGCTCATCTTGGCTCAAAGAACACTAACGTACGTTTAAAATTTGGCAACTACATCGTTTTAATGATGAATACGAGTATAGGAAATAAGATAGAAATACAAAAGGGTGCTGAACTATATTTAATTCAGCTGGTGAGATACAGGAAAGCGGATTCACAAACGTTTAGCGCTGTTTTAAAACATAAAAATCTCTTGGGTTTATAGTATAAAGGTTTACACACACACGTGGTTAAACGAACATTTAATCTGAATGTTTATCCGTGAAATACACAAAATGCGATATATTCTTGCAGGAAATCAGACGTTTATCGCAAGTACTGAAATACGCCTGGTATTATGCATATTCATGTTGTCGATGTTTAATAATTATTAAAAAAAAGAGTTGAGAGCTAGTTTACTAACATTCCACATTTTATTATTTTAGATCCACCAAGTTCCATACATCTACAAGACTAGACCAGATGGTGTCAACGTGATCAACCCAAACAAAACCTGGGAGAAGATTGTTCTTGCTGCTAGAATTATTGCAGCTATTCCAAACCCATCGGATGTCGTTGCTGTTTCTTCAAGAACTTTGGGACAAAGAGCTGTTTTGAAGTTTGCTTCCCACACTGGTGCTACTCCAATTGCTGGTAGATTCACTCCAGGTTCTTTCACTAACTACATCACCAGATCTTTCAAGGAGCCAAGACTTCTTATTGTGACAGATCCAAGAACAGATGCACAGGCCATCAAGGAGGCTTCATACGTTAACATCCCAGTTATTGCTTTGTCCGACTGTGATTCTCCTTCTGAGTTTGTCGATGTTGCTATTCCTTGCAACAACAAGGGTAAGCACTCGATCGGTTTGTTGTGGTGGTTGCTTGCCAGAGAGGTCCTCAGACTAAGAGGTACCATTCCAGACAGAACCCAGCCATGGAGCGTTATGCCTGACTTGTACTTCTACAGAGACCCAGAGGAGCCTATTGTTGAGGCTGCTCCAGAGTACGAGGCTGAAGAAGAAGAGGAAGAGGCTACTGCCGAGACTGCTGAGGCTGAATGGACTGCCGAGCCAACTGCTGCTGACTGGGCTCAGACTTCCAACGGAGATTGGGCTGCTGAGGGTGCCGAAGGTGCTGAGGCTGTTGAGACTGCCGCCGCTGCCTCATCATGGTAAGCAAATTAGCTATATATATGTGACATCTGCTTTATTATCATGGGACTTCACATGTATCCATTCAACAGGTTTTTCCTTTTTTCCCAGTTTCTATGTGTGACGCAAAGTTTCTTTCTGCTTCTTTTTTTTTGTTACGTTGCACGTTTGGCGCATACCATCAGCTTTTCAAGTCTAATCTTCTTTACATAAATGTCATACTTGGAAAGTGCTTGTGAGTGAGAAAGAATCAAGCAAAAGTAGACGGAAAAGCTTTGATCATACTTAGAAATCTGGACTTTGGGCCTCTTTAACAGTGGCCTGTTCCTGAGGATACTTTAACATTGATAGATAAATCTACTGAACTTTCATATAATTTCGGCTGACTCTCATATGTATACATAGTTTGTCTTTTAATTCTTTTTTTTTATACTCACAAGCTTTAAAGAAAAGTGTTCTTCTATTTTAGATTTATTACTGGTTTGAAAATGTTTTTATGCGAGTCAGTTGTAGCGATGTAACTTGACAGGAGATAGGGCTCAAATAATAATATGTTTATAGGCTAGACAGGTTCCAATACTTTCTGTTACTATTACCATTACTACCTCGTGCATGCATATACGTTAGCTTACGTGTATTATTATCATCGTTATTATTAGTACTATCAGTGTTATTATTAGTATTATTATTATTAGTGTTAGTATTAATATTAAATTTTTTTTTTTTTTTCACTTCATATCGACAGGTGCAGAAAAAAATGAGAAATGTTGCACGGATTTGGGTTTTAAAGCCAACAGATTGGTTCATGGGGATGAGCGACTTTGACCTTTATCTTTCATTAACTTGGCGCATTATATAGCATTAGGTAGGATCTTTGGTTTACAAGAATTAGATGCCTCATGAAATTGAGGTCAAATCAGAACCATTATTTTTTTCGGGGCAGTATTCAAGTCATCTTCATAGTAGTGTTATACTTGTCATTTAGCTTTTGGCCTTCGATACAGGAGATAGTTTACAAATCCTTTTTTGCGCGACTTGGACTTATATTAATCTTGCTAACAACGGTTTTCAGAGCCATATTTTGGGCAGTGAACTTCTTTGTTGTTGACAAGTTAGTCACCGAGTGTCACATTCGTGTCTTTCCGAGAAGAGATTCCATTACCTGTGCACCTAAGTGAACATTTTATCAGCATGTCATCTAGATCAACCATTGATCAAATCGTATCTATATTCTGGCCTATTGATATTCGAGATCCATCCAAGTCTGAACGTCAGGTTATAGTGGGGTATCAGGTCAATGCAGCTAAGTTTGTTGTAATTGATTTGATTTCTGAGGAATGTTATAATACACGAAATAAAAAACCATGTGGGAAAGGTCTTGCTGCTCTAACAGCTCTAGGTACATTAAATTACCATGATAATCATATTGGTAGGGAAGTGCGCTATGATTATACAAACGAGGCACCATTATTGAAGGAGAACGAAGTACTTATCTACTTCAAACCCCCCAAATCTGCTAACCTGGAATATTTTTCTATTGATCCAATTTCAATCAATATATTTTGGGATTCCAAGAACATTGATAGTCCATCACCAAAAGATATTGAATTATCAACATACTGTGCAAAGTTAGAGTATCATCTTCCTAATCGAAAACGTGAAGAAAGCATGAAGGAACTACTTAGATATATAAATTTGACAGACTTTTCTAGATCAAGGCTCCATCCTAGGGAACGAGAATGTTTTTCACAACTTTTCCAAATATTTTCTCTAAGATTTGGAGTTCTTGTATCGTTAATATCGACATTCTATGACATGATCATCAAAAGAGTATGCATTTTTGTCAGTGCAGTACTCGAGTATCCTTTATTCATCAGGCAGTTCCAGTATCTATCTGATGATATTTCCGAACAAGAAGTTGATGACGAATTGACTGAGGATAGTGCAACAGCGAAAGGTACTGTTATATCTCTCGCACTATTATTGCATACTTTCCATCAACTAAACTGTCGAGTGAAGCAGTTTTATAATCTTCCAGATCAATTTAGAAAGCTCTGTCTCTCAAAAACTGAAAGTGAAGCACTGATTCTCAAAGGTACTAAGTTTTCACCTACCGTTTACATCAAATTTTATAATACGGTATGGCTTATAGTGAACGACATTCTTTTGGGAATTATGGTATCAAGTCTTCTCGAGGAAAAAAAGGAGGAAATTATAGAATATGTTGCATTAAGTATCAATGAAATAAAAATGCTGATGTATTCCACAATAATTTGGTTAATGAACTCTCCAGCTGGTTTCAAGCTTAATAACGAACTTGCAACTTTCCTGGGGGAGCTTATTCTATGGGTAATTGACTTCTGGCATTACAAGGTGGTCTTGAAGTTCTTGAATTATGCAGATATCATTGTTGATATTGTTGCATTTCTAGTCAGATATGGTGGGCTTTCCCTGCTAGTTGCAATTTCAGTGGATCTGTTCGATTTATTAACTTTACAGTTACACGGATTTTACATCGCTTGTACTAGAGTCTACCGTTGGCAATACCACGCATTACTATCACTGTTCCGTCTTTTTTATGGCAAAAAACACAACATATTGCGTCATCGTATCGATTCTAATAATTATGAATTCGATGAGCTAATGTCAGGCACTATCTTATTCACAATTCTCATATACTTACTGCCTACTATTGCGGCGTTCTATCTAACATTTGCCGCCACAAGAATCACTTGCATATTTGTGGTTACTTCTTTAGACTTCCTGTTGATTTCGCTCAACCATCTTCCTTTGGGTGTTTTTCTTCTTCGTCTCAAAAATCAAGAAAGATTACCAGGTGGAGTAACAATCGTTCCTATGTCGAACAGTTCAAATGGTACTCCATTGTTTTGCTTAAGAACAAAATGCTTGAGCTTATCTCAAATTATCAAAGGCCACATCAGTTCAACGTTGAACTTCAATCTTGTAAATTACACAAAAGCATTCGTACCTATCTCTGGATACAGCTGTCCTAAGTTTACCATGAAAGACATTCTTGATAACTGGGATCGCATATCTCCTGCGACGATAAGTAAGAGTATTATATTTGGTGAGGTGATCAGAAATTCAGATTACAAGAAGATGTTTTAACGAGTATAAGTTTTGAATCCAACTGGAGCGATTTATATAATTTTTGCTTGACTAGAATAAACACAATAGTTATCAATTCTTAAACTGTAGAGCGATGAACGGAAGCTGTTAATATATGTACAAGAGAAACAGGTCGCATCATCAAACTGCTCTATAAACAACAATCCACAAGCGTTCACTTTTAAGTATCTTTCTCTTTAAAAGACTGAACTTATTTCTTCTTTTTTCCACCAGCCTCTCTCTTCTTCTTTGGCGCACCTTTTCCTCTTCTTTTACGGGCTTCAATTCTTTCGAGTCTGTACTCCTCCGGCTCGTTGACAATCTCAAATTCATTGTCTTTCCAGAGACGAGCAATCTTAGAGACGCTAGGAAACTCAGCAGGACCATAATAACTAGCCATAGCTTGACCTTTCAATGGCTTTCGAAAAATTTTAGCTCCCGTCCGCTGCTTGGTTGGATTGTAGGTGGTGTGAAATATTTGGCATTGTAATTTTTCAAGCTTGACAAGTTTCTCTTTAGGAATCGGCTTCCTTAAAGCCAACCGCATAGCAGATCCCAACATGAAAAGATATTAACTATCAATTTGAACGCGGAATATTTCCTTAATTCAAGTTCTTGCTGATCAAGATACCAACCCAGCGTTCTCACCAGCTTCTTAGATTTGTATGATACCAAGCGAAATTTGGAAGAACGACCGAGATAAAAAAAAAAGTTAGCGGGGTACGGTTGTCACAGATGGATCTAGTGTCTAAGAGATAAGAAAGAGTTTCGCACACTGATTTGTTTAAATATAATCATATAGAGGTACTATAATCAACACAAGTCAAGCGCATTTCATACAAGAAAAGAAGATATGAAAGATAGAAAACAAGCCTGAGATGATATCTGACAATACAGAAAAGAGTGATCCAAACGTGCTTGGAAAAGTGTGCGATCTTTCAAATTACTACAAACTCGGTGTTCTCTACTTCTATGATCTTCCAACATTTCCTGCTGAAAGCCTTTGTTCTCCAGATGGTTTCAAATGGTGTAGTTTCCCTACAGATTTGAACCCCAAATTTAGGGGACATTTTGGCCTTTCCTTTATAATGGTTGCTTTACGATACTTAAACATTGGGGCATTCATCAAAATCACTTACAAGATACTAAATTCAGGAATTGCGATTGCACGAATATATATACTTCCTGAGGGTATAGTAAATACACATGATATGATATTGTTCTGTTCAAGATGTTTAAGCTTTGACAGGACTAGCGCGTCGCATCATAAAATATATTCCACATTTATGGCACGCTTGCTAAGTATCATCGATTACGATCCTGATGCATGGAAAATAAACTCTGATTTGGAACTTAGCAGATATTTGGAAGGACATATGATCGCAGTAATAGACTGTCTTATGCCATTTAGAGAGTTTAAAACTATATCTCAGTTGATAACAGAATGCTTCCGGTCGATGAGAAATTGGAAACACCTCTCTCAAGAGAACGTGTTGAGGTTATGCAGGAGAAAGCCACTGAATAAGAATCTCATAAACCAATGCAGTAGTTTAACAAACGAATCGAAGCATAAAGGTCTCACAATTGAAAAACGACTAATTAAAATATATGATGGACTACAATCCCCAAAGATAGATTTGAGGCCAATGGATTCTTATATGAGACAATCATTTGAGAACATTCTACATAATTCAATCACCGGATTCAAAAGTGCACTATACGGATTCCAGCGGGAATCCGTATCGAAAATGTACCAAATGGAAATAGAAACAAAGTCACTACCAATGCCGACAATAGTACGGTTGCCTAATGGGATGAACTGGGATGTTTTTCTAAATCTCATGGATTTAGAATTCACGATTTCGCCTTGGCGATATTTCACCCCGAGAGGAGGGATTTTAGCAGAGAACATGGGCCTCGGAAAGACATGTATATGTCTTGCATTGATCTGCCTCTCGAAAACGGAGGTTTCACGGGTACCATCTGATGCGGAGATAAACAATGTTGCACACCCTCATATACAATCATTGCTCGAAACATGTGTTCATAATATTGTGAACAAGTCTATAGATTGGAGAAAATTTGCCGATGATCTACCAGAAACATGTAGAAGGAAACTTCAAAATACCATTGGCTCATTTACCCAATATGAGAGTCCAGAAATAACCCACAAGAGACTCAGGGAATTGCATTATTACAGAGATGATAATATTTCTATCCTTAAGAAACAAATGTATCTATCATCATCAACTTTAATTGTTGTCCCAAATAACCTTTTTCCGCAGTGGATAGCCGAGATCAATAAACATGTCAGCAAGAACTTTTTAAAAATTCTTAAGATCCCTACAGTAAAGACGTCAATACCCGATAATATCAGAACCATATTAGCTTACGATATTGTTTTAATATCAGCTACTGCATTTCACAAAGCTTGCAAGCCACATAACTCTATATTTTTCTCAATTTACTGGAAAAGATTTATCATCGATGAAGGTCATTCTATGACAAACAAGAGCACAGCTTTAAATATTCGTTCAATAATGTCGGAACGAAGATGGGCAATAACAGGAACTCTGACATCTGGTCTTACAAATTTACACATGGAGGGAACTGACGATGATTATATTGTGAGAAAACGGTTTAATGCTGCCACTGATTTGAATAAGATTGGCTGCATTATCTCAAATTTCCTTCAAATCGATCCATGGTATTCACATAACAAAATGTGGAATCGCTATGTCAGTGGGCCATTTAAAAGGGAAATATACTATAGCGATTTTCAACTAAAAGAGCTTTTGAGCCACCTGATCGTCAGACATTCGATGAATGACGTTCATAAAGATATAGTTCTTCCGAAGTTACATCACCGAGCCACTATTTTAAAGCCATCATTTTTTGATCGTTTTTCAATTAATCTTTTCATTGCCGTCCTAGCAGTCAACGCTGTAACATCCAATCGTGAAGGTGTCGACTTCATGTTTAGTCAAAGCAATCGAACCAGTTTGAGAAGATTGATTAATAACTTACAGAAAGCTACATTTTATTGGACAGGATTCAGTGTGGGAGATATCACAAATCTACTAAACATCTGTAAGTTTTCGTTGAAAGAGAATGAAAATTCTTATAGTGAATTAGATAAGAAATTACTTATGGAGAGTATTTATGTGTCCAAAGTGGCATTGTCTAATAACCGATGGAGAGCTACTTCGTCGGTTCATGAAATGAGCTACTTTGTTGCTAATCTACCCCCATGGATCAGAAATAACTATACCATATCACAGTTCGTGGACAGACATGATTGTTTTGGAGCTCCAGTGGGGGTTTATGGATTTCCACAGTTGATCGCAATACAACGATTTTATTACAAAAATAGATTTATCAAGAATGAGTTAGAATTGGCTGAAAAGATGAAGGAGTCAACAAAACTTTTCTGGGAGAGTTATGGACGGACTAATGATAAGTTAAATGATGTTCATCGGCATAAAGTCTTAAATCAGGAGCTCGATTTCACATCCATTGATTTTGAAACTGTCAAGGAGATTGAAAAACTACCATCCTGGGTTAGCAGATTCGATCCAGTAAAGGAAGAACCGAAGGCCATTGTCAAAGTACGGAAATTTTCGAAAACAGGAGGAAATAATGGCCAATTTAAAAGAAAGCATGCTATAGATTCTACATCACGTAAAAGACCGAGAAGCGCAGAACATATTTTGAAGGACAGCAAATATAAAGAAACTGAAAAGCTAGGCTCAATGATGAGGTTTGCAAACATTCTTGGTACTGCATCAGTAAAGCTTTCCTACTTGACGTCGAGATTAATTGAAAATGAAATTAAGGGACAGAAATCGATAGTTTTTTATGAATTTGAAAACTCAGCATATTACTTAACAGAACTGCTTGATATTCTAGGAATCAATTATTTTCTATATTCTCCGCATATTGCACCTCTTCAGAGGTCACAAAACTTGATTGACTTCGATGAATGGGATACCCACATGCATTTTGGTCATGGTGTTGCATTAGTAATGGATCTCAAATTGGCAGCACATGGCTTAACTATTCTTTCCGCAACCAATGTTTTTTTCATCAATCCAGTTTGGAGCAAAAGTGTTGAAGCTCAGGCTATTAAGAGGGCTCATAGAATTGGACAGACACATGAAGTTTTTGTAGAAACACTGATATTGAAAGATACAATCGAGGAAGAGATGTACAAAAACCGACAGATGGAAGAAAAGAAACCAAACAATACTGTCGATACCCAAGAAAAAGAGATGATAGATAACATAGACATACAGGATTATATCATGCAATTCAAGTTCTTAGGTCTGTACGATAAGGGTTATGGAACAACTGAAATTTCTCCAATTGAATCTAGGTCAGAACTCAATGAGAGTTTGAAATCGGATGCCTACGCAATAAATTTAAATGATTTAAACTATAACAACGCTGAGCTACCTTGTTTACAAAGTGAAACAAAAAGTGATGGAATAAGACGATGGATTACGCCTCTTTTTACTCAGAATAGTATGACCAAACTGTCAGAAAGTGACGCTAAGACTAAATCGAAAAATGCCGCTAAAGGAAGAGAAAAGTTCATGAAACCAGAGCAAAATAGCAAGGGAGCCAAAAACTGGAATGATAAGGGTAGAGAAACTGCCAACTTGATGAGAAAGTTGAAACAAACCAGGAAAGTTCATTTTTCTACACAATAAGCATAAGACTAAGAGTGTGTAATAGTTATAATTATACTATATTGGACATCAATTTTTAAAATATTAGTAAAGAGCGATAGTTGGCGCGAGGATCCTATGTGAATCAAAGATCTCTCACAATTAAAGAACCATCAACAGAACAGCTGATCAAGCGATCATCGAAACAATCCACATCATAGGAAGGACCGGAATGTCCTTCAAATCTAAAGAGTAGTTTTCTACTAGCAAAGTCCCATACGTATATATAGCCATCACTGGAAGCACTAATGACTTTTAGTTTCCCATCACTATCCGTAACTAATTTAGAATGAATCAACCAATCATCTTCATTAGCCTGTGACCCATCAAACACATAAGGCTTCGCATGACGGCGATGTGCAATAGAAGACCCACCTTTACTAAAGACAGTTCTGGAATCAAAATACTTTATTGACCCGTCAACAGATTTGCTTATCAAATAATCGGAAGTTCCTGGTGCAAGAGAGAGCGAAGTAACGTTGCTCGATTGATTTGCTTCTCTCCATAGAGGCTTTGATATATCTCTTGGATCATAGCAACAAATAGCAGGATCTATTCCAGCAAAATATAAAGCAGCCTCATTCAGATCTATACAGCATGAAAGAATTGGATATTCTGACTTTATAACAGACACGGGAAACTTTGAGCGCGTATCCCATAATTTCACTGTGGAATCATCAGAGCAGGTAATAAGGGTATCTTTCTTCGAAACGTCTAACTGGTTCACACTACCATTATGATGAAAAGTCTTTATCTTGCATCCTTTGTTGATGTCAAAGATGGAGGCCGTGCTATCAGCAGATGACAGAAACATTAAAGGATCATCGATTTGGGACCATGCGATCCAAGTAATAGCGGACTTATGAATAGCAGGACAGAAATCATAGCTAACCGGGACTTCCTGTGTATCAGCTGCAAACTTCTGATTTGTCAAGGAATCCATATTCCATATTACAATTCCCTGATCCTTTCCTCCAGAAGCAGCAAGATTTCCATAACGATTAAACTTAACCGTATATATGGGTTCTGAATGGTCTGTGGTGAGATGAAGAGCGGTATAACCTGTACCATCAACAATGCTCCTCGAAACACTATTTCGAGTTACTAGAGACATTATCGTTGCCAGCAATGATGAAAGGATTTGAATGTATGTATATAACTTTCCGTATGATAACGCAAAATATTTCACTTTGGTGATCTAAATTTTTCAGTGTTGCCGAAAATACAATAAAATATACAGAATGGATTGGTCGCACTTTCAAAAAACTGCTTATTGAGACATACTAAGTACATCGCATACCGATTGGTGCTAGAAAAGTTGTGTGGAGTACCGTTATCATTAGAAATACTGGATATTGCTATTTTCATATTTGTGACTCGAAAGAGCTATCTTTTTTTACTTTTTATTAAAGGATTATATGGAAACACAAAGCTATACCATAATGACTAATGTTCTTTGCTTCAATACACATCTATGGTTAAGGTTATATTTTCAAAAGTTAGTGAAACATATACTTCAAGCCAGCATTAGTAGCACTATCCGCTAAAAACTATCACCAGTTATATGGAAATATTCTCACTACTATCAATCGATCAAAAACACACTTCATCGCACTGACAAAAAATTGGAACTTCAAGATTTTAAACCTCAATTTTGTAAAGGTCAGTGAAAACTTATAAACCGATCCATTCTCACGAGTTGATTATAATATAATAATCGTGATTTCGAAAAAAAATAGAAAGTTTTTCCCAAAGATCCGCTTTGTACCTGTTGATTGCATGAATGTATCAAATACATTATACAATGTGTGTAGTTTTCGGGAACACCTGCTTGAGAGATGTCCATACTGCGCCACACGAATTGTCATTCATGTGGCGGTGTTAATAAATCGGAGTTGACGACACCGCTGCGACGAACAAATTAAAATGGAGTAATTTCGCCTTGCCAGAATTTGGGTGCGAAAATTTATGCATAATTTGCCACTTTTCTTACTGGAAGCATGCTGCATCCGAAATAGGGAGAAGGGGCTCGGAGTAAGAGTGACCCATCCAAGTTTTCTTTTAAAGTTCTTTTAAAGGTGTGAAGATGCTGACTCACGTGGTTCCGGCTTTTGTGTTTAGTCGAAAAGAACTCCTTTCCATCCAGCATAGAATCAAGTGGACAAAACCACCGTAGAAAACCGAAGACCACACCTTTTCCTTTTTCCCCGCATTTTTTTTTCTCTTCCGGGTTTCAACGCGAATCATCCATCCACTCCTAAGCTTTGAATAAATAGGGGCAAAGTAAAGTTATTGTCATTAAGTACGGATACCCCTTGGACAAGGTCAGTCACTCATAATTAACAAATTGTAGATTATTCGGTGAATATCAGTCCCGACATCATGTGATCGTTAAATCAAAAAAATTTTCCCCTATACCATCAAAATTGCCATTAGATACTTCTATATTTTGTGCCAATCATGAGAGAAGTGAAGGGGAAAGGAACTAGTGGTTTTCTAAATTCACTCCCATTCGTCAATCTCGTTTTGTCATTTAGGCGATAGGGGAAATTGAGCATGTTGCGGTTTTTCCCCAGTAAATTTTCTCTTCGCAGTTCAGTGTCGCATTTTTTTTTGGGGAATTTTGCTGGATTTTTGTTCTAATTTCTCGGTCAATTTTTTTTGTGTACGCTGTATTTGGCTTTTTTTTTAATCAGTTATATATATGTTTCGTTTATTCGTGACTGGCTTTCCTTAAGAAACCTTATCGTTCTCGTATCCCTTTTACAAAACACAGAAGACTCATAAAGACAATTCAATTGCATACGCATATATTCGCACCTAATAAGCAATAAATAATGTTCGCCAAGAAAGCTATAGTTGATTTCTCAAAGAAGGCCACCTCCCTTAGGGGCATGACTATTAGATTCAATTCAAACGAAGGAGCCACTGGTGCAGTCAGACCGAACGGCTCATCTGACAATTTCAGAGTAAGTATAATTACATATCGAGGATCACGAATTACAGCGCAAACACCCGGATCCGATCCTTAGTAACATAAGCGTAATATATTTGAAAGTGGAACATATTTTACTAACCAGTGTTGCCAAATTTGACAATTTGTCTACAGAAGAGAGAACAAGCACAGGAGGACTTTTACATCAAAAAACAGCAACAAGAACAAATAGCCGCCCTAAAATCTCAGTTAGCCAAACAAAAGAAGCAGTTGGATAAGCTGGAAGCAGAAGCAGCCAAGAGGGATTAGAGCTCTTCATGTTACCAACATTCCTTTTAATTTCTTCTTATTCAGTTGTCCACTTGCATTCCGTATTGATATGAGGTATTCGTTTTTCCGGCAGAGTTGATAATGGCAACAAAACAACAAAAAAAAATACAAAAGACAAGACCAATAATGTCTTGTAACGGTTGAGGCAGGATGGAGGTGGGCAAGCCTCCAGAGGATGTGTGCTATTTACTTGACGAGAGACATCTTTTCTTATTTTGTTAAATCGGGAGTCGGCGTTATATCCAGTTTTTATTTGCTCATGTCTCTTCAAAAAGGCCGTTATACAGTTTTGGTCCATTATCATGCCCAATTATCTATCTTTATTTTAAAAAAAAATATTCTTATTTGTATTGTATTCAAAATTCAGTAAATCTGTAACTTATATATATGATCTTGCTTTTTTTACATCCTTGACAACTTGTATGAGCTCATGACGTATTTAATACATTTTTAAGATATCGGCTATAAATGTAAATAATTGATCACTAAAGTTCAGTCGATTCTTGGCTTCTTGACACTATCAAGTAAAACCTCATCTTTATCTGGAATAGCAGGGCCATTGGCTGGCTTAACCTGAGGAGTGTGAACATCAGCATGGTAGTTCTTGATAATAGAATCAACATCATCGATGTTGAGAGCTCTGACGTCTCCTAGCCTCTTAATCTTACCGGTGACATTTTTAATTTGATCATCCGTTAAGTCCAAATTCAACTGTTCAACCCTAGCCTTGATGGCGTTCCAACCAGTAAGTCTACTGGCAAATTGAATGTACCTGGAAAGACCAAAGTCCGATGGATTGAGAATTTCATATGTGTGTGGGTTCGCAAGCATGGCTTTAGCATGGACACCAGCCTTGTGTGTGAATGCACAAAATCCAGTGATAGGATTATTGAATGGAATGTTCACTTCAACAGCGTCAGCAATCAAACTCTCCAAATTACGGAGCTTATGAAGCTTATATTTGGACAGAACGTACTCTCTGTCGGCAGCAATCATACGGGCCATGAAGCCACCCAATGGTGTGATACCATTTCTCTCACCAATTCCGAGAACAGACACATCCACGAGCTTTGCACCAGCCTCCAAAGCAGTATATGAATTGGCAATTGCACATCCAGTATCGTTATGAAAATGACATTCAATATCACAGGAAACGACAGACTTCAAGGTCTTAACCAACTCATACACCTGCCTTGGATTAGCACATCCGACAGTATCTGCAATACCAACACGGGTGACACCAATTTTGTTCACAGACTTGTAGATATTTAGCAAATCAACAATGTTAGAACGGAACGAGTCTTCTGAAGAAAAACGAATCTCAATTCCCTTCGACTTAATAAACTCTATGACATCGATAGCTGCTTTAGCAATATATGACATATCCTTGCCATGTGGATGCTGTCTCAAGTACTTAGAGGCTCCAATAACAATATCAACACCATCGACACCTGTATCGACAGCGATCTTGGCAGCCTCCATGTCACACTTGATATGCGTTAAAATCTTAGCCCTCAATCCCAAGTTACAAATAGCTGCGCAGTCCTTTCTACATTGCTCAGAAGCACATGGCGAAGTCACCTCAATGTAATCTGCACCAAAGTCGTCTAAAGCTTTAGCAATTTCAATCTTTTTTTCTGTTGTGAAGAAAGCATTGGCAAACTGCTCTCCCTCCCTGAGAGTTGACTCAATAATCTTGAATGAAGTCACATTAGAAAGGTAATCTCCAGGGTTTGGGCCATACGGATTCTTTATCACCTTCTTATGCCTTTCCTCGTGAACTTTCTGATATCCTTGTTCTAATAGATAAGGTTAGTACAAATCCTTTTTTTTTTCTTTGCTTTTGTCTTCATAGCACTCGCATGCCAAAGAGTGATAAATTTAGCGAGTAAAAGAATAGCAAATACACACTCACAAACTTGTTCAATAACTTGAACAAAATGCTATGATATGCTCATATGTCCATAATAGCTTGAGCTTCCCATTTACCACTCTCTTTTGGAAAGCAGATACATACCTGTTTCTTGTGTAGCGGACATTTTTTGTGTACTATAGTATAAATACGCTAGACTTTTAAAAGTACTTTATAAGTTTTTCCAAATAAAACAAACTAAAGCACTGCTATTTGCCTTCTTTCGGACTAAGAAGTACGTTTATATATTAACCAAAAAAACATGTCGGCGGTAATTACTCATTCGTCAATGGGAGAAAGTAATGGGTGAAAATATGAATGATCAAAGTAAAAAAATTTTTTCCAATTATTTCAGCCGGATGCCTCGCTCAACTTGGCAAGGGACCCGGCCTTGATAAACACGGGATAAACATGAAAATAGGAAAAGTGCGTGTTGGTGAAAAAAATGAGGGAGATGGAGAACGGTCTTCAGGAATTCTTTGATTATTACATCAATTTAACGAAGCAAATACTTATATTCTCCACAACTATAGTTTCTAAGCATAGTAGAAGTATATAAATGTAGAAAAATTAAACACAATTTTTAATTCCAATACGGATAAATCAGGTGCAAAAGTATGAACAACAAATCGAGAAATAGTTTGATGGTGGACCTTCATATCAACACTTGCGTTAGTTACGATAGATAGACATAGGTACTTCCATCATCACTTCTAGAAAGGTACTGCTCATCAATAAGTACTTCTATAGCCTTTTTTATATCGCTGACAGTGGGTTTGAAACGATCAATTATCTGAAAGACTTCGTTTGTTAGCCTTTCATGCTTGCATTGCTTCCGTGCTTTCATTATACGCACAATGCAAGCCTTCAAGAGTTCATGATGTCTTCTCTCAACCTCCTCGTTCAACTCGTTACTCTCATTCTTTATATCTGCAGGACGCACGCCGGCAGCAAAGTTGACTTTAATCCGTTTCGAAGTGTACTCATTCACGATCGTGAAGGCGGTGGCAGGATTTATAATTTGGTCCTCTCCCGAGGGTGATTGCATCAAAAGTTTATTTCTAACCAATGGGATCATGTTAGCCTTAAAGACGGCTGGAGGTAGTGCTGTTTTTTCCATTAACTTGTACGAGGTTATAGTATCCTTATCGTTGAAAGGTGAGAGAATAGAATATTGAAATAGGGTAACTGTGAAATGATAAGGAGGTCTCCCAGGGCGCGACAAATTGTTCACCTTCAGTTCAATCCTTGATCGATTCCAGATCCAATTCAATTGTCTACCACTGTACCGTTCTCTGTAAATACTTTCAAATTTCTCCTGAGTTGAAATTAATTCGGATGGAAGCATGAACGATTCATTTGATCCCCTGAAAATAGCATTCCAGGATGAAGAGTCTAGAATTCGTGGTTCAAGATTGGTGACAAACTGCTTGGTGTTGGCCTGGCTAACAGAGTCAGAAATTGCTTCCCGGTAATATCTACCCAACTCCCTTGAGATCCGAATATCATTAAACATATTCGTAATCTTAGTTGTATATTCGATGCTGTTGGATGTCTTCAAATGTTGGATAATGATCTCTTCACGTTCTTCATCTTCAGGTGACATAGAGCCACTCATCAACCTCTTAGAGAGATATCTCCTATACCACACTTCAAAACTCTCTTTGTCGTCAATGAACTTGAACACAGACATTAACTCATCCACAGATGTATTACTGAAAGTCTCCTTACGTCTAAGAATTTCATCGCTGTATTTTGCCAAAAGGTCAGGGGTTCTGGATTTGGATCTTGGAGTTGGGGTGGCAATTGAATTGCTGTTGATAAAAGATTTACACGCGCCATCCAAGGCTTTCACAAAAACATCACTGTTATCAAATGCCTTATCCACAACCCCCATGAACTTGAAATAGACGGAAAGAAGGGTTTTAATGTACCATTTCGCATCCACATAATCCGCCCTTTTGTGTCTTAAATGTTTATGATGATGATCTGCACCAGATTTGTTGGATTGCTCAGCTTCATGTGTAGCCTGCAACCTACTTTTCAATTGATCTACAGCTGTTAAACCTTGTTGTTTCACATATGCTTGGAAACTTTGTAATAATGGCCCGACAGTCATCGGAACGCGCCGAAGAAGATGGTACATTTTCCGTATATCATCATACCTACTCTCATCTAACAATGGGGTTAATTCTGATCTTATTTCTGCCGCATGATTTGTGATCAAAACTTGATTAAGCACGTCATTTAATGGACGTCTTGTATGATCATTAAGCTCCTCCAAGCGCTTTAATTCTTCATCAATTCTTTGCTGGGCTTTCACCAAATAATTCACTATGCCATGTTCTTCAATGTAGTTTTTAGACTCTTCAGTGTAAAAGTTGTATGTCTCTGTAAGGAAAGACTTCTCAAAATCATTTATATAGACAGACAAGTTTTGTTTCTTAAGATCATTCACATCGAACCCCAACAAGACAAAAGATTTGATTGCAAAGCTGAGATTTCCAACTGAATCGATTTTGTTTTCTCTTTGGAGCTTTATCTGTTCCATGATTTGTTTCATTAATATGGGCAGATTTGCATGGAATTTGTAATCTCTCCAAGAAAGAAGGCACAAACTAAGGATGTCATAAATTTCTCTGTGACCATCAGCCCGTTCTTTGGCAACCCAATACCGATTAATGTAATCTAAAACATCATTCAAACGAGTTGATCCAATCAAATATCTCTGCCAGCTACGAATGTAAAACTGAAGAAAAGTTTCGCCGTTCTTTTGCTGAAGATTTTCCAAATAGAATTTTAGGTACTCTTGAAGCTTGTAGTATAATTCAGCACCAACCAATTTAACAGTTCCTTTCCCATCACGGTCCTTACTAACAGCAGGTGGACGTCTTGTAGAGGCAGTGGTACAATAATTGTAAACCTTTGAATATGTTTGTGTGTACATGCGAGAATCTAATGGTGAGTTCTTCTCATCACCCAAAATGATGTGAATAGCAGGCTCTATTTCCCTCCAAGTTTTTTCCAGAAATGGGTCATCTTGCTTTAATGATCCTTCAGAGGAGGAGATCGTAGCTGTACTCATCAGTGCTTGCTTTCGGAAAGAATAAAACACTGGATGGGGCGTGTATACGTAACCTTATGCTTTGAACTATCCTATTTCACTTTTCAGCAGGTGTATAAAGATAATTATGCAGAATTGAAATTCCCCTTAATGCTGCTATAGATAAAGGAGACTTATATGTATTGCCTTTTCTGCCTAATTTAAGATGATAATTTATCGTTCGTGATGCCTATTATTGAGAATATCCGAAGTTGATCGACAAACGAAAACAAGGGAGAGCCGTAAAGTGTTGGATTTTTTTTCCTGGAAAAAACGAGCGAGATCAATCGACTTAAGGATGAGAGAAAACAGATGCGAAAACTACCGTGGGAAAAAATGGAGTTTATCCATATTGATATTGCTACTTGAATATAAAATAGATTAGCCACATCTTCCATTTTTTTTAGATAAAGGAATGCCAGATAAAACTAAGGAAGTATAACTTTTTTATGCTATAATTCTGCTATGATTGTCTTAGAAAAGGTACTAACCTAACCGTCCTTTCTTTTTTCTTATTATCAAGGAGTCCGCCTCCGTACACCCAAACAATCAAAGTCAGATAGATACCACCATAAAAGACTGACATCATACCAAAGTATGATTCTTAACTGATTAGTACAAGAATAAAAAACAGTAACAGAGGCGATACAACTATGAGAAAGCGAGATGATGCGATTGAATAATGCTAGTTCCTATCACGTGTATCTGCCACAACATGAACAACCCTGAAAACGCCAATGGTGAAAGTGACGCACCAGGAGACGAGGATAAGAAATAGAAAAGCAGTGAGAGCACGTTGGCGCTCACAAATAGTGGTACGGGTTATATGAGATTCATTTCCACTAGCAGATTGACATATTCCATATGAATCGAACAATTCCTGATAAGCTAATCCTAGGTCAGCTGAGTTAAATATGATAAACAAGAGATCGAGAAGTATAAGTCTAATCTTAGCAGTTGGGTTCCTGAGTCCGAGTGGTTGAGATGTAAACTCATCGTACGTAGTGTATAATATGTAGAATACCGCGATTGATTGAACACAAACAGTCATAACTGGTGATGGAGGGACTGAATTAACTTTACTTATATCCATCTTCACCAAGTTACCACCCAAACCAAGAGTCACAACAGTTAATACTAATGATATGAGACGGAAAACTAAAGGGACGTAGGAATTTGAGAGTAAAGATTCAATTAATCTTGGCTTCCAATTCTTGCGATTTTCCTGTATCCAATACCTAGCCCTTTCTTTGTAATGTCGACTCTTTTCCTTTGCACTCATATGTTGATGTCTCCATTTCTCTTTAATTCCAATTCCACGACCATCGGAATCATTTGATTCCAAATCAAAATCATCTTTCAATGAACTATAATCGCCGCTTGAGAAAGTCGATGATTTCTGAAAGCAGTGCACTAAACGTGATTCCCCTTTCCATTTACCATCCAAATTATAACGATCGAGTATAGCATTGGGACCATCAATTTCTCCCTGCTCAGCCTTCAATGTTGGAGTAGCAACGGTTCCCAAAAAATCTCGCCATTTCGACGTATTCGTATCGTCCTTAAACGTTTGAATGAAAGGATCATTATTTCCCTGATGAATCGTGTCTAGTTTAACAAAACCATCCAAGTTCTTCACACCCTCAGCCTCTTCCTGATTTTTTTCATACGCCTTCTCTGGTGATTTTGCAAGCCTTTCCAACACATACATTGGAACAGGTTGAGCCGTTTTTCCAGTTGTACCATTATTGAAGTATCGACTCCCCTTACTTATAATCTGATGAACATGATCAACAACATTTGGAGACCCTATGTAACCATTCGCTGCACGCAGTTGATCGGTACGAAGACTGCTCATAGCATCCATTGAACGTTTTGGTCCAAGAATCATTCTCAGTACTTGCAATTCAGCTGTCTTTTTTGGCTTATCGATGATCGTACTGCTAGTTGCTAAAGTATGATTCTCATTTTCTTGTCCAATTGATGATGCATTATCATTGGGTAGACTTCCATCCTGCGACAATGACATCGTAAAGTTATGTTTAGCGGTGCCTTGGTTGAGGCGGCAAAGAAATAGTTTTCAGACAGATACTTAGAGCTTGGCTTCTTATTTCAGAAGCCAATACAGTTTTTCCCGGGATTGAAATATCCAGGAATAATGAGGTTTCATGAATTTCTTAAGGTGTAAATGATAGAAGAGCTAAAGAATTTGAAAAGATGTTCAACTGCTAACTTTGAAATAACCATGGGGCACACAGCAAATTTAGCGCTGAATTTACGAGAATGCCTAATCAGGCAAAAAATAGCGAGCTAGAATCCAAAAAAGAATATGTAAGGGAAAGAAAAAGAACACAGAATGCTTGCGATGCGCCTATATTGAAAACCAGTCCTTAAAAAAATCTTTAAGAAATGGCACAGTCTTGGCAAATTTGGGAAATACAAAGTAAAAATAAGTAGTTAATATTCTAAATTATTAAAATATCCAATAATTACCTTTCGTGTACTTTCAACTGAATAAAAGCCCAGATAGTTGTGTTGGTATGTACGCTACCTCAACAGGTGTGAGAAGAGACAAAAAAGATGTTCAGGAGTATGAAATACAAATTAGTGGAAAGCACCTATATTTATGTAAAAGAAAGGTATATTATAAGCAGTACATATTTTATGGCTCCATCGGGAAGAGCTGGACATGAAACATTCTGTAGGTTATATATGGTCTTCCTCGAATCTTCTATGAAGATGGTCGGTATTTTTTTTTTTTTAGCAGAGCGTGCGGCTGTACACTTTACTGATTGATTGCTATTAGTAGGACTGGCAAAAAAAAAGTGTTCTCAGGTTTTACCGACAATATCGTCCCGAGTTACTTACTTTCAGAAGTGACGTGTTTGAAGGGTATAACGTTGAGCAAACCTTTTCTTCTTTTGCTTTGAGTTATGTTTTCCGTAGATCAGAAAAGCGCTATACTCACTAGCTGAATGGCTTTCTACTAGGAAATTGTCGAGTTACATCTCATTGAGAAACATTGGAATTATCCTCACTAAATGCTACCGTGTCTTCTTGCAAAGTATGGGGTAGGCAACTTGGGGCTCAAATGGTCATGTTCTTCAATAAAAAGAAGATACGGCACAAAATTTGCTACAAAAAATAAACGGGGTCCTTTATATGACTATGATCGCCATGCAATATACTTGGTGGCTATTCCAATAACAACAAAGCACTCGTACATTTTCTCGAGGTATTCAGAGAAGGCTCTTCCGGGAGGAAAGCCCTCTATTGAAGCAAAAATAGTCGATAAATCCGCAAACCTTTGGAAAAAAATGGAAAAATCACAAAATTGGATGAACAAGTGGCTAGTGAAGATACTGAACAAATGGCTTGTAAACATTCCATGGATCGAGACTTCCTTGAAATCACTACCATCACAACGAAAGATTAATCGCTTCACGAAGAAGGATGATAAACCTGTTAGCCATCATGAAATAATCAGATCAAACATTAAATCTGACCAATTGAAATCCATACCATTATTCTACCCTGCAAACCTCCTTGATCTAGATAAAATTGTTGCGCAGATCCGCCCGGATCTGGGGCTTCTCTATAAAAGGCATACGAAATTGCTTATTTACGATCTTCTTCTCCTACCGTTGACTATCCCAATTATTCTTATTCCAATTATCCCAAATATTCCTGGATTCTACTTATCCTATCGAGCATACTGCCATTGGAAAGTTCTCTTGGGAATATCCCATCTCAAATACTTATTAGAAACGGGCAATCATCTCGCTCCAAAGAAAATTCAGATGGAAGATGTCTATCAAGAGACTGCAGATATTCAATGCAAAGAGAATATAAGAAAGTGCTCGGAAGTGGGTCATGAACCAGAAAGTTTGGTTATATCAGAGGATATCGTCCCTGCTTTATGCGAATCATTTGGCGTTCCAAACTTGACAAACAACTTATTGACCGCAATTAGGCAAGAGAGGAAACGTTTAAAGGAAGGTACCCCAGAGTTTCCATGGAAAAATCAAAGCGATAAATAGCTAGTCTTCTGAACTCGGTATAACATCACGGGTATGCTAAATGAACGAATTCTATAATCTGGTTGATAATCAAATTCGTTCAAGTTTATTAATTTGCCTTAGCAAAGGCATGAATTCTGTTAATAGTTAGTCTCGCATTTTATAAATACTAAGACAGGTCTTTTTTCTTTGTGTTTTGGTGGGATCTGAACTTGGAAACTGTGAAAATACACAAGCATTCACCTTTATATATACATATTAATATTATTACAAGATTATTGTTTTGAATAGCTTGACATTTGTTAACCCGGATGTGTACTATTTTACAGAAGAGTGTTTCTACTTCATTTAAGTTGTACATCGAGCTTTAAAATATCCGAAATGATTCTCAGTAAGTCATTAACAGATGACATGCAGGCGACATAGATCTAACTTGCTCAGTCAGATCATTTATACATTATAAGTATTCAGATCTGTAAGGCCTTCTCAAAAAGCAATCTTACTAGCAAAAACTTTGTTTTTTTTTTTCCCCCCCCCCTCATATGCATGTTTCACCCTTTCCTGGAATAGAATAAAAACCACAGGTGATCCGTAATGGCAGTTCAGATAGTGAATGTGATAGCCTGGAAATCCCTTCCATAAGATTATGATGGTGTACAGATGAATGCTAGAATAAAAAAGAAGATGCATAAGAAAAAAAAGTTTCACGTGATGTACTGCAGGGTTACATACTTTATCAGTGAGCGAGCCCTTGCGGGTTCTTGAAAATAGAAAGATAAACCTGATGCCGTTTAGTGCGAGCAAAAAGTTACTGGTAGGCGTCACCTGCACATCGTTTTTTCCCCTCTTCTGATAGATTTTTTTTTTTGGAAATAGGATGGATTGAAAAATTGATACACAATTAGTACGCTATACTCTTTCCTGTGTGCTATTCGCTTTAACGATTTTCTTCTTTTTACCCTTTTTCTCCCTTCCTTTCCTCAGACTTTAATACTTATCTTTCCCTAGATAACTATTATTAAATAATACCACAATGAGAGCCAAGTGGAGAAAGAAAAGAGTTAGAAGATTAAAACGGAAGAGAAGAAAGGTTAGAGCAAGATCGAAATGAGCGGCTTTCCGTAACTCCAGAGTGAAAATTCTCTCTGATAGGACATGGGAGTCTAGGTTTCTAGTGAACTTAATTGGCAGCAAGTTTGTTCTTATGAACTCGTGGATCGGAATTGGAGTATTGGGAGCTTTATTAGGAAGTACCGAGTTTTGTTGCCATTACATTCAAAATTTTGTCCAAGAATTATTTTTCAATAAATGTCGTACAGAGCTAACAGTGTTACGATTGAATTACTTTGCCTTCAGCTCTTTATAGTTTAATATAGTATAATGATATTGCTCATTTATTACATGTGATTGACGTAGGAGTTGAATAGAATAGCAGAGTTCATTTTAGTCATTGCTTTTCTGCTATGGGTTGTATCGTGTACGTGAGCAGTTAGGTGGAAGATTTGATGCTGCACACTTTTAGTCACGTGGATTTCAAAAGAAACCAACGTATCGTAATGAGATAAATACATATATTTTGGACCTGATCTAACCCATCTTAAACCATATTATGACGCATTTAGTACATCATAATATGGTCATTTTGTACATACTAGAACATCCAACTATGCATCTAATTAAAAGAATACTTGATCCATAAACCAGCTATATCCACCTCCTTCTTTGCCGATCTTGAAATTACACATACTGAAAAAACTTCTCTATCAATTTGATGTGTGTCCTTATCAAGGCGAGAGAAAATGTTGAAAGATATATGCCAACTTCGCATAGATGCATAAATATAGAAACGGGGGAATATAAAGTAAAAATCAAAAAAAAAAGTTCAACCAAGCCAAAATTCTTGAGGTCTTGTCTCACTATGAATATTACTTTGAGGTATTCTGGCCAGATGGCATTGTTAACAGGCTCTTCCAACTTTTTTTTCGCTTTCCCGACTTTTTCCCTCTCACAACCATCCGCCTCCTCAGGTTTTAAAATGGAAGTAGAAGGAATTTTGTGAAGTCTGTTTTAAATTAAGCAATAGATTGCAAACAAATAACCATCTTACTAATTTATTTGCTAGCGGGGACAACTTTTTGTTTAGATTAACAATTTACTAGTGAAAGGAATTTCGTATTACATTGGCAGTTGTTTTACCTTCTTTCCTTCAGTGCTATCACATTTGCATTCTGGTCGAAGTTCATTATAATAAACTTAGTCATCCAATATAGAGCAGACCCATTTTGAAGTGGTTGTTTATTTGGAACATCAATTTAAGCATCAATAGTAACTATAAGAGGGATCTTTGTATAACCCAATAAGAATTCCTCAAGCAGAGTTAAAGGGATCAACTTAAAGAATAATAGCACACACAATATTCATCAAGGCTTGCCCTTTTTTTTCCCTCATCTACTCATAAAACATATATACACACAATTGAAAGTTATTTTCCCCTTCAGGATACACACAAGCTAAATTTATACCTATGATGGATGTTGATTCGGATGTTCAAATGGATGATGCGGTTGACCAGCGGGATGCTACTTTACAGGCAGCCACCGAAAGCACAGAGAATGCAATGAATGCAGGCGATGGAGATACAGTTATGACATCAACTGATTCATCGCTATCACAACAGGAAGGTACTTCCACAGAAGTGGGAAAGCCAATACAACAAGCACCAATTAGCACGACAGATCCTACAACCAAAATAAATACATTAGACGGTTGGTTGGATCAATTGAAGCAATGCAAACCACTTTCAGAAAGTTCAGTTAAAGAGCTATGTGATATGGCAATGGAGGTGTTAAAGGATGAGGAGAATGTTCAGCCAGTTCATGTTCCTGTTACAATTTGCGGTGATATTCATGGCCAGTTTCATGATTTAATGGAACTTTTCAAGATCGGAGGACCATGTCCGGATACAAATTACCTATTTATGGGTGATTATGTGGACAGAGGATACTACAGTGTGGAGACAGTCAGCTTTCTGGTTGCCATGAAAGTTAGATATCCAAAGAGAATTACAATTTTGAGAGGAAATCACGAAAGTAGGCAGATTACCCAGGTGTATGGTTTCTATGATGAGTGTTTCAGAAAATATGGATCGGCAAATGTTTGGAAAATGTTCACAGATCTTTTTGATTATCTTCCGATAACAGCATTGGTGGATAACTCTATCTTTTGTCTACATGGTGGTTTGTCTCCTATGATTGAAACGATAGATCAGGTCCGCGAGCTTAATAGATTCCAGGAGGTTCCACATGAAGGCCCTATGTGCGATTTGTTATGGTCCGATCCAGATGATCGTGGTGGCTGGGGAATCTCACCAAGAGGTGCCGGATTCACCTTTGGACAGGATATCTCAGAGCAATTCAATCATACAAATGGCTTATCTCTCACGGCAAGAGCACATCAGTTGGTTATGGAAGGTTATAGCTGGTCTCACCCAGATCTGGTGGTTACAATCTTTTCAGCTCCAAATTACTGTTACAGATGTGGTAACCAGGCAGCTATTATGGAGGTGGATGAAAATCATAACAGAGACTTTTTGCAATATGATCCATCTATCAGACCAGGAGAACCCACCGTTACAAGGAAAACTCCAGATTACTTCCTTTGAAAAAAAAGCATACCTTTTTTTAAGGGGACATAATTTAGCAAAGCAAATGCGATTGTATTTGCATGAAAGTTATGATGATTTATTTAAAGGAATTATAGTCTTTTCAAACCAACAATCCTATGATAGGTCCGCATATATTAAGGCAGCTCTTTGTTCATTTTTGTTCATGTTTTTGTCGGCCTTTTTGTTTCATCCTTGTTTTCTTCTTCTCTATCGATGTATTTTACTTTTATCCTTTTTTTTCTCTCTCGTTTTCCCCAACCTCTTTCTTGCTATTCTTTATCTCATCCTTATGTTCATGTTTGCACTTTTCTCGTCAATCAGATGCTCTGCTCTGTTTCATAATCTATAATCACTCCAGTCGAAAAAAAATGTTTTGTTATCTTTAATTTCTGATCCATGTGTCGTGTATTTATTTGCATTTATTTAATGAAGACATTGATAGAGTGCGGAGTTGTGTTAGAAGGGAAAAAAATTGGCAGACACTTTATTGCATATACAGATAAACGTCAACCAGATTATGCCAACAGATTCCTCGTTGGTACTACCTAAATCTTGTGATTGTTATGATCTATATTAGAGGACGTAAACTTATTTCTACATAGAATAGTCAGTAAACCGTCAGAGAAGCATTTCTTTAGTTTGGCCACATTACCTATAAACAGATGCTCGATTCCTTATTTGGTGATGTGGAAGCTCCATGGAAGGGCCAAATGGGTGACCTTATCATCGTCGATAAACTTGGACAAAGCCTTGTATGCTCCCCTAGCCAAAAATCCAGAAGGTGCCTCTACATCTGGAAACTTCTTCTCATAGTATGGCTTGTCCTCAGTGTTCGGAGCATATGATCCCAGAGGTTCATCCATACGATCAACAGTGATACCTGCCTTCTTCACACCCTGAAGATAGCGAAGACCAGTAATGATATCATGTTGTATCTTGAACCGGATGACTAAGTTGTATACAGATCCCTCCTTGATATCAAACTTGATCTCCTTCTTTTTGAAGGATTCCGCGTCTTCCTTCGCCAAATCAATAACCACTGGGTCTTGACCGTCTATGTTCAAAGTCATGGAAAGAACAACAACGGTTCTCTTATCTCCAGGTGCAACAGGCAATGGCTTGCCGGTGTTAAGACCCAGACTTTTTTTCCACTTGTTCAATGATTCATCATTAGCATCCAATTCTGTATATTCCTCAATAGTTTTCTTCTCTCCCACTTTGAAGCCTGGTTCTTCCTCAGGGACGAGTTCATCGCTTAAATCTTTAGCCATTTTTTGCTCTTTCTTTTTACAGCTATGGTGTCAGTAGCTAGGTCAACAAATGCACAAGTGCCCGTCTAAACCAAAGATTCTAAAATTTAAAGTGCACCTAGAGAATGCAAAATATTAACATCCCGAACTGATTGAAGAATATGGCACATTTGAGAGGAGACGCGAGGAAAAAATGGTGTATAGAAGAACGCCTGACAAATGAAATACTTCGTGCCGGAAATTTCATGATTTAGGACGCTTGTCAATTGACAGGAGTAACATTCCAAGTGGACTATGCTTATTTCTGCCACGTACATTTTCAAAGAGGAACCATGCAAGAAAATTTTATTATGCATCTGACAAACTTCTTACAATACGCCTTAGAGATTCAAAATAGCTTGTACCTAGACAATTGATAACGGTGAAACATACTTGTCTCAGAAATGCTATAAAATATTTTCTCTCTACTACAGTGCTTTTTTTTTTGCTAGATTATAATCATTAGGTGAATACAACAGAATAATGAATACTACAATTAGACTGCGGAGAAGGCCGATACCGCGTATACATACGTACATACATGAGCATTTTTTTTTAGTGCGCATTTAAAGCACAGTATTTCAAATACTGGACCTAGACGTAATGTAGAAAGACAAACCAAGTCTTCTGCTGTTTAAACTTTCAAGCAGAAGATTGAATGAAGATCGTGTATTTTTTCAAATATAATTGCTTGTTAACTAGCTTGTTTTAAATATGGGACTACCAACATCTCAGGCACTATCACAAGTTCCTCGACCAGAACTAACAGCTATCATAGATCAGCTATTTGAACACAATGATAAATTCACAGACTTTGTAATTAGGAAAAATTTCAGCCACGATGAGAGGTACAATTCATATGGTGAATTTATAGAAGCAGTGAGGAAGGAGCTCGGGCAATTAGCGGATGATTATAATAAAGGTGCCTCGAGTGATTTAACTGATTTGGTAAGATCTATAATCAGTGCACATCCCCGATTAGGAGTGCCTAAAGCATCTTCTCTTTCAACATCATCAGCAGTAGAACAAAGATCCTTACAATCTGGAGGCCCAGAACTTGCGAAGCAGCTCTTTAAACTGAATGAAGAATATGAAACCCGGTTCCCTGGACTAAGGTTTGTGGTGTTTGTGAATGGACAGAGCCGCCAAAAGATTATGGAAATTATGCGGAGACGAATTGCGCGTGGTGACTATAACTTAGAAATTAGGGAGGCGTTCAACGCGATGTGTGATATCGCTTTGAGTAGAATAGAGAAAGAAAGTAGTAGACTATAGTATATTACAGTATATACATAAAGCTTTTCAAAGGTGATACATACAATCTCGTCATCGCTACTCACACACTTCATTTCTTAAACATCGTGTATTTAAATATATACAATGCTTAACCGCTATTTTTCAGGTGCGACGACTTTCTCGGGGCTCTTCTCCTCAGATGTTGAGACATTTTCTGTGCTTGTGGCTGTGTACTCAGAAAATGAATCGCTGACTTCGGATGGTCCTTTATACCCATTCAACTGGCTTGATGGTTGTTGGTCTGTATTTTGATTGCCTTGGGTTTCGTTTCGCCCATACGAGCTGTAATTATAGTTATTCTGTGACCTATTTAATCCACTTGTATGCCTATTGTTTCCATTAGTTCTATGATTGTTATTGCCACCGTTGCCATCTTTATTATTATTATTATTATTGTTGTTGTTGCTGTTGTTGTTGTTGTTGTTTCTGCCGGCATTGGTGCTGCCTCTATAACTTCTGCCTCTATTCATGTCAAGGCTATTGTTGCTGTTATTATTATTATACCTATAATTGTATCGATTGTATTGCTGGCGTCTACGCCCACCACCATGCTCACCGCTGCGATAGCGAGACCCCATATCCCTCGTGTTGAACATGTAGCCAGATGCATTTGGTGAGGATGGTATTATGAACTGTTGCTGTGAAATATTCTGAAGATTGGCTGGACCCGAATTAGCAGGAATAGCTGTCGGAGACTGTACCCCTCCGACTGAAGAATTCATGAAAGGTGATGGTGGGTAGAAAACTGGTAGAACAGTTCCTGTGGGTGATAAAGAGGGAGGAAGTGGTAGTGGCGGTCCTGCAACTGAATGAATACCGTTAACATAGGAAGCATCATTCTTTGATCGTGGATGGGAAGCTCCGTCATCATTTCCTGAGGACTCTTTCTTGCCTGGGTTTGAATTCTGTGGCTTCCGAGGAGGTGATGTCTCAGAAGGAGAAAGGTTCTTGGTGGATACTCCTGAATTTGAGTTATCTCCCGGTTGTTCATTTGAAAATGGGGGATTTTCACTCTTCTCTTCCGATTGTTGACCTTCTCTCTGTGGTGATGCATCACGTGAAGTAACGTCCTGATACGTATGTGGATAAAAGAAGCTGTAAGTAGGAGAGGCTGGCGATCCAATAGGTATTGAACCTGGAATAATAGGCGAAGATCCCGGAGATGGCGAAGATCCAGGTGAGCCCGGAATACGTGGCTGTGGAATATACTGATAACCATACAGATATGGGTTGAAAAATGGGTATGGTGGCATGCCAGGCTGTGAAGGTGATGGAGATTGAAACTGTACCAGAGGTGGTTGCATTGACTGATCCATATATGCAGGACCGGGGTATCTTCCTGGTGGGACGTTATGATTATTGTATGAGTTCTGTGGTCCATATCCACGGTATTTGTTGTATCTGTAGTCATGCTTGTAGGTATTGTATCGCCGGTTATTTCTTCTAAACTTACCAAAGCTTGAAGACCTGCGCCTTTGCATCGTTCTAATAGTATCCTCTTGTTGGTAATCTTGTTCATCTAAACCATCTTCAGTATCGTTTCCGTCACGCTCTTCTTCTTCTTCTTCGTCAGTTTCACGAGCGATTCTGTCTTTCACCTGTTGATATTTTTGCTCACGATTGAACCTGCCTTCCTCTCTCATACTGATTGAGGTTGTAGCACTAGCAGCCGATGTGACAATCGAAGAAGAAGACGATCTGGATGAAGGACGTCTTCTCATTATCTTTATGCTCCTTCGACCACCAGATGTAATGTTATTAATTGAACTAGCGTAATTTGATGCATTTTTATCATCAGATTCGATGTTAAGAATTCCGATTGCTTCTGGGGGTAATGTTTCGATATCGACGCAATGAAAAGTTCCTTTGTAGGCAGCATAAATTTGTGATAATTTCACCCTATTCAACTTCTCCATTGGGTCAAATTTTAGATTTCTAAAGTCTAGAGGTTTGATATTCCCGTCTTCGTCAAACTTTGCTGTTCGCTTTATTTCATCATCGGCATTGACAAGAGATGTATTTATCTTGAAAAGAACCATAGAATATCCATCATTGGATAGGATATGGCCCAAGTTGTAATATTCTGCCAGTTTGTGAGTGAGAAGTCTGTAGTAAGAATTGAGAGGTGTCAGCTTCCAAGAGTCCACATTAGGCTTGATAATGAAGTCGACAATTTCTGATTCTAGGTTAAGAACAAACATGCGGTCACTCGATTTGATTCTGCCATCCGAAGTACGATTACGTGAATTCATATCAAACAAAGATTTGACAAGAATTTCTGGAACCGTGTAATCTGAAGAAATTTCGTCAATCATATCATTCATATCTGTTGATTTCAAGGTAGCTGGTTTGAATGCTGACACTTCAGGAATCTTGAGATGTTCACCAGCCGAATTTTCCGTTGTATCTTTCTTTGATGAAGGCATTTCATCTGTTTGGTTTGAGCCCACTTCATCTTCAGTTTTATCAAGCCTCGGAACGGTGGAATTATTGTCAGTCTTTTTAGAATCCAACTTCAGTGAGGAAGGTATTTGCGTCCCTTCAGAAGCCATTTTTTTTTGTTGTTCTTCTGCTTTTCCTATATCGGTCTTGGACACAATTAAGTAAATAAAAGAGGAAGGCCAACTAGTTCAGTAGGGTATCAGCTAAGCCTATAAAAATTGCAATTGAGCAATAAATTGTGTATAGACCCCAAAATATATTAGAATTGATCATACATATACCTTGGATATGCAAGGATTTTTGGCTTTATAGACGATAATAAAGAGTTCAAGTTGGTACTTTCCAAAGGTTCATTTAAGATATAGTTGAAAATTGCGGTGACGAGGAAGATGAGAAATAAAGCACCCAAAGGAACGAACAAAAAAAAATTAAAAAAAAAAAAAAAAAAAAAACCCTAAATGAAAAATAGCAGAGGAAAAAGTGCAAGGCTTTACTTTACAGGAAGAATGATATGCAAAACAATCCGAACAAGGTTAAAGTAGAATTTTTCGGATTTATGCCGCTTTGTGCATATTTTGACATTTTTTTGTGGTGGCTAATATTGTTCGGCATTCCATGGCCATAACGAAGATTGAAAGGAAAAAAAAATTGTTTTACTTTAAGAACCTATTTGGAAAGGGGACTATTTCTATACGTAATAACTTCCAATTTCCTTGAGCTTGGCTCCAAGAAAATTGTAAAGCTGTTAATCAAGTGTAATTATTAGTATTTATTATGACTACTTTAGAGGGTGGGAGAGGGAGAAAAGAAAAACTTCGTGTATTCAATACCTTTCAAGGATAGAAATATAAGTACCGGGCTATGATGACTAGGCTATACAGGATATTATATAAAGCCAAAAAAGGGTATGTGCGAGCAAAATTCAAAACACACGGATCATATATTAAAGTAAATAGGCGCTGGCTTTTTGGCTGAGCTTTTAATGAGCAAGACACCAACTCCAATACTGAACGGAGGAAAGGATTGATGGAAAATAATAAAACGGACGTATCAGGAAAAAAATAAAAATTGGTTTACGGTTGAGATGCAGAATATCTTTTCTGTCGGACCATTTCTGACGAAAGAACCGACGATCATGTTCCGTCAAAAATTTATGAATAAAAAGTGAACAAAGTTCATTGAAAGAAGGACTCTAATTGAACTCTGTAGAAACAACACAACCCAAAGATGGATACGTGAGGACTTTCTGCCCGGAATGTGAAGGCCAACCTTTGAGTGTTTATTTCCAGGTGAAAAAAAAAAAATATGTTTATCAACAATTCAAACCGAGTTTGGGGCCAGCTGCATTATAGAATGTTATAACTACCTATCCCACGCCGAATAGGAGCGATGTGATGGTAATAAAAGAACATAGAAAAAAAAAAAGATCAATGCCCAAAAAATTTGGCTCGGGTACTATTTTTCAAGGTAGCCGAAATAGCTAACTCTACATATATATTGCATAGAGAGAGCATTGTTATACACATATCAATACGAATAATAAGTTATACCAATCCACAACACACACCACACGAACTAGTAAACTCAATTGGTTAAATGGCCTTTTTTTTTCTCTCTTCCGTTCAGTTGTAGTTATTATTATAGTATTTCAGTAGACGACCACAAAAATGCTTTTTTTTTGAGGAGCCGCAATGTAAGCTTCGTTTAGGTTGGAGTGCCAACCATGGCTTTATTTTAAAGCTAAATATTTGTTGTAAAGCCGTTTGCGGAAAGCAGCCCCTTCCCATACACTTTTTTCAGGGCACTCTCCCTCTACAATTATTTTTCACTGCAGGGTTACTTACTATCACCACGCATATACATTCTCAATTATCTATGCTCTTTGTGCGAAGGACGTTCCATTTATCGACCATATATCAAATATATACGTCCTTTATCTAAGCACCCTTAACTAATGATTCATGCTGCTCTTTTTAGGCATCCATATTCACGTCACCATTAGAATCCTGCAAACTATCTTGCTTACATTTTTCAGCCCGTCTTTTTTTCTCTTTCTCCTGCCTAATAGCCTGCTTTCTTTCTTTAATCCACGCTTGTATCTTACAGCGCAGCTCCTCGTCCTCTTTCACATCCTCGATCTTAAGTGGCGTCCTGTTAAAGGGATCTGTTGGGTCGTTCATTAAATGTGCCTTGATGACAGATCTATCAATAGACACATTTGAGTGTGGCAATCTGACTGGATCCTTCATTAATGTGAACATCAAGGGATCCAAAAATTCATCTGGTATCTCACCCAATTCACTCTCTTCCTCTTCGTCTTCTGTCTTTTTATCGGAAGCTTTCATGGCGAAACCTAATAGAGTATCCTCAAACTTTTGGTTAGGAACTTTACCGACTCTATATAGAATGTTTATTGCCTTTTTGAAGCACTCCGGCCGGAATGACCGTTCATCTCTTGCCACAGCATCAACAAATTCGCTTTCCCCTGATAGGTTGATAAATATTGAACACAACCTGAATAGCAACTCTCCTGGATCAAATCGGTACTCCTCTGGATTCTTCACTTTCAATTCATTATACTTTGGTCCCACAAGCGCAACGATGTTGTAATCAAGCATACCTGCAAGTCTGTCAACAAGCTCCACAATAACAAATGACCGTGGTGTCTCTTGGGTAAATAAGTCAAAGAGAAGCACAGTCTTATTTGAAAGCTGAACAAAGGATTTGGCCATTCTCTCACTCTCGTTAAGCTTGGCCTTAAGATCCTTGTCACTATCCGGCAGTTCAGATGGCTTACCTTTACCTCTTGCCTCAAGCTCACGTTGACATGCTCCTATAGTGTGTAGATGATTTAATGACTCGTCCAGCAAATATGTTGTATCATTCAACATTCTGGCAATCAGACGAATAAAAACATGAGGCATCTTCTTAGCAATTGACTTGAGACTCTCTTTGAAATAGTCGAACTTCCATAGCTTTTCTAAAATGTATGAAATATGATACCTTGAGTTGAACTTATCATAAAATTGGGATGAGGCACCAGTTTTCTCAACCATAACATAGAAATCTAAAAGACAAAACATTAAATTCTCTTTTACCATCCTGTTTTCTGTAAAGATAGAAATCATGTAACCATCGGTGCCACTACGGAGGGGCAGTGAGCCAAAGAAGAGGACTTCAACTAATCGTGCCTTTAAATGGGGATTACTAATAAGCTCCGGACATCTTAAAATTAAGACTGCAAATTCAATAAACTTCTCCAATTTAGCATCATTGTGATACATTGGATTGTTATTAAACCTTGAGATGTAATGGCAATAGTTGATTATCCCCTCTAAAAACATTTCAGGATAAAATCTGAAAGGAATAGGCGCAAGCTTTCTCGTATATTCGACGTCTTCCATCTTTTCAGTATCATCCTCGTAATCATGGAGAGGTATGTTAATTTTCACATCTGGGTATTTATGTGCCGGATCAATTAACCTCATAAAAAAAATAATACATCCGATTATGATCTCAAAGACATCTAGCTGCATATTTCTATGCAAGAAGAACATCTGAAGGGACAACTTTTGCGCTTTTAATCTTTGTAGCTCCATCTTTAGTGGTTTGACTTTTGTGTTGTAAAGCATCTTGACCATTGGATTGTTCATCGATGCATTCCTCTGAGCAACTAGTTCATCAAACTTCTTCAACTGTTGTGACAACTGCTTGATCATGTTTGCTGTTCTATCCGCACTTATAAACAAGCCACCTAAGCCATAGTGAATATAGGTCAGTAACAAGTAAAAACACTCGGAAATAAAGTTCATTGGCGTTTCAATTGCTTTATCTTCCTTGTAATAGTTATTATATTCTTCAATAGTGGCATTAATCTTTGTCTCTTCGGATAAATCCAACAACTTGTTGTCGTGACCGAGGTAATCCGTAGTAATTTTGTTAATTTTTTTAATGTTTAACGACCCTAAAAATGGCTGCGAGAATTTTATGAGAATCAAGGTTAGGTTGAGCATTAGTGCATCGGAAGCAATCATTTTAGGATCGGCTTGTTCTCCTCTCCTTAAATGGTTGGTGTTTACCACATCAGCAAGCCAACCTAAAAATGCGGCTCTGGAGTCCTTACCACTCCGAACTAAGCGATCACAAATATTGAAAAGACGTACAATCAAAATATCGTATTCAGCTTGGATCGACTCATGAGTTTTCATGATCAACGGTTTACTTGATGTGTCAGAATAATTTGCAGTTGCCATGGCCGGAAGTAAAGGTGATATCCTGAGGATTCGACCCAATACTGTTTTGTTTTCAAAATCTGCACCTTTGAGGTTATTTGGATGAAAGTTATCCATCATGTAAAAAGTCGATGCCACTGCTTTGTTACTAAGAAAGATCTGAATGACGGATAAAATCTTCATATAGTCTATGTCACCATTGAATTCCAACGATTGTAACTTCAATGTTAATGGTGTAACGACAGCATTCATTAACTCCAAAGTTGTATCATTCTCAACTGCTCTATCTATAATATCGATCAAGAACAATTCGTACTTGTCAATATTTTTCCAAAAAGCTTCTATTATTTCTGCTGTTTTAACTTCATCCACAAACATATCTGGAACTTGGAACATAATGGAGGCATATGAAGAACTAAGACGTAAAACTTCGTTCAAAGTCCTTAACTTAACTGAGGCCAATGGGTCATCGGAACGCACAACACGCTTTGCAGTGCCAGCTTTTTGCCATGTGTCAAATAGGTAATCCATTGGAGAATTGTAAAATCTGGACGTACCTTGCTCAGTCAACACCTCTAATAATGCAGGATCGATCAGATTATAAGTCAGACTGCTACCAACATTCAAATCATCGTCATTACTCAGGCTGTTCTGTAACTCGAAAAAGTTCTTAGTTTTCCTTTCATCGTTTGAGAGGGTTGCTCTTAATATAATTTCCAATTGATAACCGATCCATGAAGTAATATCTGTAGATTCTTTCGCATTCAAATGATCCTTTCTTTTATGTGAAATTCTGTGATTATTCTGATGTGCTATTTTACTTGAATCCGGCTTCGCTTGCTCTTGCTTTAGAGAGTTCTCGTTCCTCTTTACCTCAGTACTAATTTGATCAGATTTCTGATTACTGGTGCTTCTACCAAGTTTCGCAAGGCGTTTAGAGCGGACTCTATCAGAATCGGACATTTTATGCACAAAAAAAGCTATGTATCTTGAACAAAAGCTAATTTTTTAGTCAGCATCTGTTCTGTTGATTTATTTGATCAAGGTTACAGATAACAGAGAGATCACTTTTTGCTAGAATGAATCTTCTCGCACTCTCGGAAAGGGAGGCAAAACAAAAAAAAAATAAAATATATAAAAAAATAAAATAAGTAAGAATGCAGAATTCAGGTAGAGGCGTTTATGGCAGAATCAAGGACTGATCCCGACCTAGTTGAGTCTTTCCTGTTAGTGGATGAACAATACATATAATATATCATAGTTGGCTGAATTATAGATCCTCATTGACTGTGTGAAGAACAATGTGCAGGAACTCCTCGTATCTGTGTGACATTGGAAATCAAGAAAGATATAAGTTATTTACTTTAATCGTACCAAATGAAGTTACTGACTGACACTACTAAATAAACTACATCTATCACTTTGTAATCAAAAGCACATTTGTTATATTTATATAATGTGACAGATCATATTAAGAGAGTTTTCTTTGAAGCACCTGCTGCCTAAAAATCAAACTAGAAACGAACTTTGTGTAACAAACCACCACAAACTTAAGCCTTTATAGCGAAGTTTCTGGCTGGGTAAGCAATAGCAGCCTTCTTAGCCTTAGCGGTCTTCAAGTTCTTCTCGCTCTTGGTCAATCTTCTTCTGATAGCTCTGGTCTTCTTGGCTCTCAAGTCCTTTGGAATGTACTTCTTTCCGGCGTAGAAAGCTCTGACAGAGTCTCTTTGCTGCTCGTTGATGATGGTCAAGACTCTGGCAATGTCCTTTCTGACGAGTCTGATCTTTGGAAGAGAAGGTCTGTTCAACTTCTGCACTCTGAGAGCAGCAAGTTCCTTCTTCAATTCAACAAGCTTGTCCTCCAATTCCTGCTTGGACTGAGTTCTGAGTTCGTAAGTCTTAACACCGGCCTGTAGTAAAAAATTTTTTTATGTTAGTATTTATGTTCAATGAATTAAAGTCACTGATCGTACTTCTCCAATCCGTGGTTCGCCAAACTAAAAAAAAGCACGTTTCCTTCTCTTCACTTTAATAAATCTGTGCTCCCTTTTGTAAAATCCTTGTTTCACCAGATATTTCATCTCCCTCCTTTATTACTGTACAAACTAATCTAGTCTGACAACGTTCTTTTGTTTCATGTTCTTTAAGCTCTTTTGTATAAGAATGCTATTAAAGATGGTTAGAATGCTATTAAAGTGGTTAAAATGCTGTGTTTTCATTCATATTCATTTCGGTATACTCTTTGAAGCTGATAATATGCATCAACATTGGCTTCTCTGTGGATATTAGTAAGACTGGAGCTTACAACCAGATTGTTCTGTTCTTTTAAGTAACATGCATCAAGTCTTCTTGGTTCAAGGGATATTCTAAATCGGCGAACTTGCGAACATCTACCATTCATATGTAACATACCATTTTGATTGTTTGTTTGTGCTTAGTTTACCTTCTAGTTGTCAACTTGCAAACGTGTGTATGTTAACGTTTAAGTGATCGTCAAGCTTGATAACCTGAAAAAAATTTTAACACAGAGATTTTTCAGCCACCTTGACCATCCTAAAATTCGCGGCATCCTTACGCATGCAGGAAACTGATACCTCTTTCAGCATTGAGGAAAAAATTACCGAACAATGCGTGCCCGTCCTTCTGGTAAATCTGAATTCGCGGGTTTTTCAAAATGTGACTGCGGTTTTTTTACAAGCAATAATTTCCTAGAGGTGCAAGGTGTAAATGACATTTGTGCGTTTGGCTTGTTTTACTTTCTGGTACTTACCGTTGATGTAAAGGAAGATATAAATATTATTATTCATCTACAGATATTGTAGTGCAGCTGCAGATAAGCATCTTAATCATTAGATCAGATTTTGTATTCAAATGTACTAATGCTGGCCGGACTCTTTTGGAAAACCCGTAATCCAAAAAAAAGTATCTTTCTGAATACGGAAACAAAATCTAAAGGGATTGACGCGACTATATCGATCGTTGCTACAGATGATATGAGATGTGCAGAACAGAGGTCTAATGTTGATATATAATAGAAGGAGAATCATCCTTAATATATTTTTCTGCTTGTAGTAGCACTTACAAGCAATAACATAGATCCAAAAAAGCTTTTACTAAGTATTTTTGATATCTTGTTCTCGGATGTCCTCAAGTTTGATTGTCAGGAAAATACTGAAAATATTTATATAAAACATCGATGAAAAATACCTCTACACATTTGATATGAAAATACCATAGATTCTTCAATGCTAGAATAGATAAGTAGTTTAAAGTATAGGATTATTTTCAACGTGCACTATTAAAGCCAATAGTACCAGTTTATTATTGTATTCGATAATTTTCGAAGTATAAGATACAGGGTAGTTGAGTATACATACCGGAAAATTTCTTCACTTTATATAGTTATGGTCTCCCAAAGCAGATGCTATAAAAACAACATTGTTGGAAAAACAGTATTATTCTGATATATACTGTATCTCTACTACATTTACGTCTATTTACACAGTGAAGAGGACTAACATACAAAGTAATGAACCACTCAAACAAAGAAACCTTAGCAAAACACATCATAATGCACCTCTACACCAGAACTTAATATACAGCACTACACTTCTTGAAACCATACAACTTAGTCATCACTACATGGGAATTAACGCACAATCGAAACAACTTATATGAATTATTTCAAAAGGCCCAAAGCTCTCCTTCTCTTTTTATTTATTCCTTTTTCGAGGATTCCTTCATAGAAAAAAAAAAGAACCAAGAAGAAGAAGCAATAGATCAAGAAAATCAAAAGAGGGAAAAAATAAAGATGTTATAAAATTGGAAGAAAGAAAAAATTACAATCGATGGATGGCCAGTGCTAGACGACGTTTATGCGCTCTTAAGAGTGGATGCAAGCCATTCCAATCCCTCATACAAACCATCACCGGAGGTAGCACAAGTAGCTTGGATAAACCATGGTCTTGGTCTGATAGACTGAAGGCCAAGTTTTTCAGTAATTTCGGCAGCAGTCATAGCGTTTGGAAGATCCTGCTTGTTTGCAAACACCAATAGAACAGCATCCCTAAGCTCGTCCTCGTTCAACATTCTTTGCAACTCCTCTCTGGCCTCGCCAATACGGTCTCTATCGTTAGAGTCAACAACAAAGATAATACCCTGAGTATTCTGATAGTAGTGCCTCCATAGGGGTCTGATCTTATCCTGTCCACCAACATCCCAAACAGTGAATGAGATGTTCTTGTATTCGACGGTCTCAACATTGAAACCAATGGTTGGAATAGTTGTGACAATTTCACCCAACTTCAATTTATACAAAATGGTGGTTTTACCAGCAGCATCCAAACCAACCATCAATATTCTCATTTCCTTGTGACCGAAAAGGCTCTGTAACAACTTTGAGATGGATAAACCCATTTTGTGTTATATCTAGAATGAAAAAAAAACATTTGTTCGTGTTAGTATGCGAAATTGTAATATGATACATATGAATCAAAAATTGTGTACTGCGATCACCATCACTAAAGTCCCTCAGCAGATCAGGCAAGTATATCAACAAACTGTCACTTAGAATACAAAAAATATTCACACTCGATGCAACCAAACTCGAAATAGGTGTCGTTTGTTACAAAATCAATTGAATGATCATTTGAAGAAACAGCTCCAAAAATCGGCATTGGCAAGCCTGGCGAGGGGGAAAACGCTCAGGAGGGGGAAAAAAAGATATCGATTTTTATTACCTTCTGTTTTTTTTTCCACCAGCGTTAGGTAAATGAGTAAGCCCCTCGGATTTTGGCATTAAACAACATGTCTCAAATGAATGCCCTGCTTATCAAAAAAATACTGACAAACAAAATCAAAAAGCCTATTTTCGATCGTTTTTTAAAAGACACCATGAAATAACCATTATAACTTCAATGTCATGCAACCTGTCCTACTGACTAAGCAAAAAAAAGCCCTATCAAGAATGAAGGGAAAAAGTGTAAACCGTAAACCAATGCAAACACACTCACTCTCTATTTCTGTTTATGAATGAGAAGGAAATAAAAACATAAAAACATCTTTTTTCCAACTTCATTCCACGTCGGCCAAATTATCTGATCAACGTGATCCCACAGCAGACAGTTCGAACAAAACATTCAAATCATACAAAGATGAACTTAAAAACATGTAATTATACTGCAAAATAACAGATCTGTCCTTTAGTGCTCTTTTTCTCGAAAAAGCAAATATGCACGTAATCAATTCATTAATCATTAGCGATGGTATGAAATAGACATATGACGTGCCTAAATGAACGGTCAACTAAGCCAAACATCTCTCTCATTATAGTCCCCAAAACGCATGAAGAAATACGAACGGAAATTAACGCAGACGACACGTAAGCCAAAAATTATCAATGATGAACAAGCACACAACACGATTCACAAACTCATGAACTTACCTCTATCCAATTCTATACTGTTGATTATATTCTAACTTGAATACGAGAACTCCAAGGGTGGGAAAAAGAGTTAATGCTACTATGATGTAAATTATGAAGAAGAAGCTGAAACTTTAGCGGTTTGCTTTTTACATTCAAAGCGCGAGAGTACGGGCAAAACTTGGGAATTAGAAAAAAAATATGGATCTCAAGCAAATGGGAAGTAAAAGAAAACACCTTGGGAAAAAAGCTCGCTCTGTAATTCTGAAAGTAGAAATTGGAAAAAAAATATATATAGATGCTGGAATAGTGGACACAAGCGAGAAGTGGAGGAAAGAAAAGTAACGAGAAAAACAATTGAATTACGTTGTTGAACTTCCTTTTTCAGCCATTGATGTAGGATTAAGCTTGAATTGCAACTTTGCAGATCAGAAGCATAGAAATAAAAAAAAAGATATTTGTGGCTGATTTACCCCAAATTTATGGCTAGTATACCGTTTAAAAATCAGATTCCAGCAAACAGTACGTGTTCTTATAGGAAGCATTATATAGGAAGCATTTCATTATATGTACTAGAGCAAAGATATTTTTAAGAAGCGACGTGGGAAGCCAAAAAGCAGCAAGAAAATTTTTACTGATCACAGCAGGAGGAATGATGACTGCCGTTAGAAATACAAACCGGAAATTTATTCCAAATCTATGGTATGCAATGAATCTTTTGGAGATAACGTAACAACAGAAAGAATCATCCTGAAAGACTTTTCATACAAAATTAACGTCCAACGTTGATCTTACAGGTCGAGTATTTCTGTAAAGCTCTCAAGAACACTGCGTAACAAGTACTATCGTTATCTGGCTCCCAGTATAATTCACTGAGACGAATTTGCCAAGGTGGATATCCTTGCAAGTTCAAGAACGGCTGGAACACGATAACTAGATCCGGTTCTTTCCCAACCAATTGCTGAAGTTCTTGATCCACAAACTTCAGCGTAATGTTGTGTGCTTTTAAATCACCCTTCTTTGCAAGGTCAGCCATAACCTTGGTCAATTCCACAATTGTAGGCCTGCCATCAACCATACTTAGAAGTGTAACTTCAATGTCATAATTGGGCTTTATACCGTTCGATTCAAGTTCCTTTATGTAATCTTCATCCTCTATAAGCTTACTGTCAATACTTCCCGGATAACTCAAGTTAAGATGCGGAATTTTGATGATAAAGTTAGGCACATTCTCAGTACCAAAATAAGCAGTGAACTTCTTGAACACAGCACGGCGTAACTCAGGAACTCTCTTCTTAAGTACACCATGATACTCATAGACAGAGAGGTATGAAATTCCACTAGATAGGCACCAGGTGGAAATTTTGGACACATCATTGCACAAACCCTCAACACCACCGTTTTCTTCTTGTTCTGGCTTGTAGTTAAGAATTACCGACACCCGACGTGGAATTTTGGCTAATTTATTGATATCATGATTTATAACCTCCGGATCCTCAGCAGTGTTGTATGCCAAGGAGAGAAACTTGAGTTTCGTCTTATTATTCACGTACTGAAACGCCCTAATAAGAGTCATCACAAGATAAATCAGTGTCAAGACAAAGTGACAAAAGTAGAACTCAACTAATATCGAGTATGTTAAGTTTTCTTTGGGTTTGAAAAAAGTAGTATGCGTGGCCACAGAGGATGCTGGAGAAATTAAAGCCTTGAAGAGATTGTTTAACGAATTCAAAAAAGACTCACTGTTGTAGGATGTCGCAGAGATATTGGAGGCAGAATCAGACCCATACTCTGGATAAAGATCCTTTTCCATCTCTTGGGCCTGAGTTTTCACCAATCTGTTCGGTGAGAGGTTAGTGGTGATACGATTTGATTCAGATATCGCATTCTTAACATCTTCCAGGTCAATACTGTCCACCATTTTGCTATAAATCAACTCTTTTAGAGTGCAGATCAAGGGGGGGGGAAAAAAAAACAGAAAAGATTCGCAAGTGGATTAGAGAGATGCAATCTTCACTGTTTAAAAAAAGGGATAGACTGTCTTAAATATGAATTGACTCAGTTCTGGCAGGGGATCCAAAATGACAGTTTTGAATGGGATTTTGATGGAATATATTGTATACTGCACATATTTTTTATTTCCTGTAACTAATCATTGTTTTTACATTCTGAAACACCTTTACACCTTTTATATTTCTAGAATTATGAGTTATTTCAATTCTTTTCCTTTTTATGTTTCAGATCTCTGTTTTATAGGATTTGAACATCCCTTATATTCCAATATAAGGGATTTAGCTGGACCCCCCGTAATTCACGCTTTCTACTTAATTTTCAATAGAAGCTATCATTCTTGCGTATCTCGGTCTAAGGTACATTCTAGTTAATAGTTTTTTTTTTTTTGGACAACTTACAATTTGCCCCAAAGGCTGCCAATAGGTACGATATCCTCCCTGTCTTGAGTCAAATACGAGCTATATATATCATTATTTCATTGTTCCTGCTCGCAAAAAGAAAGATACAAAAAAAAAGCAAGAACTATTAATGATACGGGAAAGAAAAGAAGAGATACCAAAAAAATCCCGGATTCGTCCTTCATTATTACTATTACAAGACATGAATGTTAGCTCATGTGTATAAAGCCATTAATCATTAAAATTTGATACAATATAAAGTATCAGTAAACTCATAGTACCTAAGCACAAATCACCTCTTTGTGCACTGTGCCAAACAAACTGCTCGTAAAGACTACCTGCACGAGAAAAGATCAAGAGAGAAAGTGAATGCATAGAAACAACAAAAAACACACATCCTCTATATAATATTAACAGCCTAGTGTACAATATTTTTGCTGTTAGTGTAAATATGGTAATTTTCATTGGATGCGTCAATTGTGGTTGAATCAACGGTATTGCAATCTTAAAATTGTATGACCAAGATAAATGATGGTCATTTTCTCGACAATCAACTGTTCATAATTCTAATCAAAAAGCCCTAATGATCAATCAAACTACTTCAACAGTGGTTTATAGTTAGATTTAATGGGAGAGATGTCTAGCACTGTTATCGCCATATGCAAAGAAATCCAAGCTCTGATTGTTTGCGGATTCTTCTGGTGTCATATGATCAAGATCACGACTATGGCCATTTGCGGAAGACCTTGAACCAACAGAGGAAGTGTCACTTTCATCACTTCCATCTGAACTTAACGAAGGAGGCAAACTGTTTGGATGATTTAGAATGCTGCTCATCATCATTCCAGGAACTTGATCCACTCCAGGAGGGTCTGGGTGCATTTCATATACATGTGCCAAATGACCTTCAGAACGCATTATGCTTAGTCCTTCACTTTCAGGACGATTGAGAACAGGCTCAGGAACTGCAATGCGTTCCTCTTCATTGAAAGTTTCACCTTCAGCTATGGAAGACAAATGCGAATCTCTCTTATTTGCAGGTGATGATATAGATGCATCTGCTTGCTGCTCTTCATTGATTCGGCGTTGGGCCATTTGATGAACCAATGGACCCAATTTCGATGATTTGCTGGCCACTTTACAGAGATGATACAATTCATCAATATCTTCCAACATAAGACCCTTCGTCTCATACACCAAAAAATAGGCCACAAAAAATGCCATCATGTTTAATGACCCCCACACAAAAAAAATATTAGTTCCCATGGATGCTGTATGCTTACCAGTATCAATCATGTAGGGTGTGCAATAAGCGAAAATAAAGTCAATGAACCAATTAGTGGCCGCACATAAGGCAACAGCCCTTTGCCGAACCGAAAGATTGTATATTTCTCCAACAACCACCCAACAAACTGGGCCCCATGTAGCCGCAAAGAAGGCGATGAAACTACAGACAAATGCCAACATAACCTTATCTGCAGTAACCGAGTCTGTCTTCATGCCGACAAATGCTATGATATAATTAGATATCATCATTCCGACAGCTCCTCCCATTAAAAGAGTTCTTCTTCCAATGATCTCAATGAGAAGAATACCAGGAATAGTGCAAACAACGTTGGTAATATAAGTTATCAACGACATTAAGTAGGAGTTGCTGACACCCGTACTTGCAAAGAAGTTGACACCATAATAAAAAATAAAGTTAATTCCGGAACATTGTTGCAACGCCTGTACTAGAACACCAGTAAGCATTCTCTTCGACTGACCGACTCTTGATGGAGAATTCTTGAAGCAGTCCCAGAAAGTTGTTTTTCCAAAGCTGCACTCATAATCGTAGGATGCCTTGATGTCTATAAGTTCAGCTATCAAGGATTCATCTTCTGGTGGGAGCCGACGAAGCCGTGATAATGCCATTATAGCGTCGTCAATTTCGTTCATCCTAACATAATAACGAGGTGACTCAGGAAGGAAGTACATACCAAGGGCTAAACAGGTTGCTAGTATGAACTCGACGCCAGTTGGAATTCTGTAACAGCTTGCAGAGTCCATCGATTTAGTTCCCTGAGAGATTGCACTTTGGATGAGAAGACCCCACGTGACCGCCCATTGATACATGCAAATAATGGAACCACGTATCCACTTCGGGGAAGCCTCAGCTTGATAAAGTGGAATAACGGCCGACAAAACACCAACACCGAACCCAGAGATAAGTCTTCCAGTGCAAAAAAGCCCGACACCTGTTGAGAGCAGCTGAAGCACAATACCCAGATTAAAAACAACGGCTGTAGATACAATCACAGTTGGACGTCTACCAAAGCGGTCAGATGATAGGGGTGCAATCAAGGCACCAAAGAACGTTCCGATTACTATGATGGATTTGAGAATTGCAGACTCACTGGCAGCAAATGAATGCCCATTCTTGGGGAAATGTGTCTTCACATATGGCATCTCTAAGAAATTGTTGATAACACCGGTACTGTAACCATAGATCATTCCTCCAAGTGCCGTCATGAGACCAACGTATATACCCATAAGCGTGGAACACTGATGCCTCTTCATGCGTGCATCTTGCTCTTCTTGAAATCCAACCTCCACTCCTTTACTGATACTATAATCTATAGGGGCTGACATATTTGACGTGTATGAATCATTAATGGTTGTCGGCACACTGTCATGGATGGATATCGATGTGATCTCTGTACTTGAAGGAGGACTTCCCTGATTTGAATTTGAAATTGGCGTTGAAGATGGTGCAGAAGATGATATAGCATTGGTTTCTCCCCGTACTTCTGGAGGCTGATTCGCATATCGTGCAAGGAAATCATCGGTCCTAGAGCTGTCAGTAGTTTCACTACTGTCTATGTTTGTATCGGAACATTGCTTTATGTCTTCAGCGTCTAGACCAACGGACATGTTATTTGAGTCAGAGTTATGTAAATTAACACCAGTATCTTTCGGGTATCGTCCGCCATGGAGATGATCTTCAGTAGCAATATTCATTGAATGGTGGTGACAAAAGACTATACATATGCATAAGAATAAATGTAAACTTGTTTGAAATGAATGTTGTTAGGACTTTATGTTATAACCAGGTGCCCGTATTTTTATGCTGAAGTTATCTGATACGGAATAAGTTATCAGAAGTAATTAAAGCACTATCAAAGCCACCTTGATCTCCTGATAACAAAATAAACACAAAATATCTGCTGAATTTAACAACTAGGAAAACTTATAGTGAAAATATCCTTGGAAAAATATAATATGCTTAAGAAATGATATGTGGTTTAGATTATAGAGATAGGCAATAGTGAAAGCCACATATAGACTCTGGTCGCCCGGGAGGAAATTAAAGTACTCTGATTCTAGGAAAATGCGTCTAAAAATTTTTTTCTGGGGTGGTACACCAAAAGCGTACCAACGTTTATCCTTAACGCGGGGGGTTGCCCCACGAAAAAAAAAATAATATGGGAGAAAAGTGATAATGAGTATGTATAGCAATAAGCTGAAGATGTAGGGAGGAGGACGTATAATAAAACTAGACTGTATATTAAATCATATTCAGCCCAGCAAACAAACTCTAGCTGTCACAAATAAATGTCACAAGAAAAAGAGAACATTTCTACACCACAATCACTTAAGAAAATTCAAATTCAAACCTTCAGTCTTCGTTTGATTGGTCATCCATCTGTGTTTCAAATCTGAAAGGAGCATGATGATGAAATCTAAAATTAAACTTCAATTGAATATACGCATTAAAGGATTAAGTGCCTTTTTTTCTCAATAAATGTTCTTTTGGTCTGGGTTGGGGTCTAAAAAAAAAGTGGAGAATTTTTTGGATAGGATGAAATGGATATAGAGATCGCAGGAAGATCAATGAAAAGCACAAAAAAATTAAAGATTGACTGCACCCCTTTTCCTTTCTCTTTTTTATTTGACTCTTTCCGGCTCAACTTCATGCTATTTTATCTGCTTTATCTTTGTTACTCCAAACTAATGGTAAACAATCTTTGCTTAGATCCAGCAAAAACAGGTATCTCACGTATATACTGGGCTCTCCGTTGTAACCGTTCAAAGAAGTTTTACTATCATTGGACTCATTTAACATACGACTTTTATACTTCTTTATATGTCCCCTATTGAAGAAATGGCTTCTTTCTCGCCGAGAACTCGTAATAGAGGTTATATGAGAAGAATTGTCTGAAGTCTGGTCGTCCACTATGGAAAATGCAGTCTTAGTGTTTGTAGAAGAGGAATCCGAGAAAGAAATATTTTCCCGAGGCTTGTCCAACTCTTCCATGAAGAATGTAGGATCATTGGATCGGTTCATTTCATCGGAAATAACTGGGACATTGAGGCCTACTAGGTACATATTCCCTGAAAGATACACATAAAATCTAATCCACAGTTCTATCTGTTTATACAGACATGGCTCGAAGTTGAAAAATGTCAACGATAGCTACCCCCATGGCCTCAAAATACTCTTTCTTCACATCGACAATTTTTGCTTGCATCCGGCGAAGTCTCATAAGATAGTCATCCATTCGACCCAGATTTTCAAGATTATCTAGCGCTGTGCAAATAAGCGAAGCGAACGCAACCATTTGATGCTCCACGCTTGGAAGGACCTTACCCAAGTCTGGGTGATCAGTAAGCAACATTACATAAATATGAACCCAAACTTTCGATGAAGAAAATAAAACAAAGCAACCGGGATGGTCTTCAGTTATATTTTGCACCCAAGTTTTTTGTAGAAGTTTAATCTCTGATGGTGAAAATACAACCATTCTGCATAATTATAGCTGATGGGATAGCAATCAAGTTGCAACCAGACCTTTACTAAGTATAGAACATACAATGAAGTACAAGAAATCTTAAGTACAACGATATGAGCCATTACTAAGGTGAAAAGAAGGCCGTTCAGAGTACAAAGCATCGGATATTTATGGCATCAAAACATAATGGCTTGACACCACCTTGTCTGAGATCGGACAAATAAAATTCAGATCCATGAAATATCTTAAAAACAGAAACGGCATTCAAATACAATAATAAACAACTGCAAATACATATAAATAAGAGGATTCACCATGAATCCATAGCTAGTTTCGCAAGAGGCCTCTTTCCTAAATAATAAAAATGCTTATATTTGAAACTCTTTGGTAAAGAGAACAATAATCTGCATACAATTTGAGGCCCGATATACAATAGTTCATTGCATATAAATTAGGAGAAGTAATACAATCTACTCTTTATTATTAGCTAACAAAGCATAAAAAATTAAAAATTGTTACATCGTTGAACAACAAATAGAAGTGACTTAAACGAGAGCATAGAACTCCTTCCAAACAATAACGCAGATCAATAGATCAAATACAAAGAAAAGAACTTAACTAAGGATGTTTTCAGAAAATGGATATTTTATTTTATCTTGTTTTTCCAGCACAAGACAGAAAATAAAATGCAACCAATAAGACGGTAGATTCTTGAAGAAATGCCAATATAAAAAGTCATTTCTTTTCAATGGAACTGCCAATTGAATAGATCTTCAGAAAGTTTCAGATGTATAGATACAATCATGATGAACGCTGCTTGAAACTTATGTGCAAAAGATAAAACAAGACTTCTTAGATTATTTTACATATTCCATGCGTCATTTTATTGACACAATAAACTGCGTGAACTCAAAGATACTCTCTCTATATTTTATTCATTTACTTACTTTTTTGTCTGTACTTGATTTCTCTACGTTTTGAGCCACCAGAAATTTTGTACCTAACTTCAACACACACTAATGCTTCTATCTGTATGTTCATTTTTCTATGAATAATTGTAGATACCAGATGGCAAAAATCGATACATACCTTAGGTAGCTACAAAACAACCTTCAACAGCAAATACAAAGAACTCATCAGAAGCCAGAGTAACTAATACATTACCGTTTGTATATAGAAAACAGAAACAGCAAATAAAAAATGCATACACATAAATTAAAAATACGTAAAGGCATATAGATGAACAATTTTGAATAAAGCAAAAAAAATAAATGCAATGAAGGATTAAAGAATGTTAAATAGAAGCTTGGTTACGAGAGACTCATGCTTTGTCTTTGAAACCACCCAAACAACTTACTCCTGGTTTTCCGTGAACCACCATCGTCAACGTCCTCATTCCCTAATCGATTCTCCTTATTAGAAGCCAACGAAATGACACGGCGATGGGGACGAAAAGAGGTAGTCTTCTCACTGTCATTATTATTGAATCTCTGAATGCTTAGACGATGATGGTGATGATGATGGTGATGACGTAAATCCTCATGATCTTGGCCTTCCCCATTAGACGCACTTGTGCCGAATAAAGAAGAAAGCCTTCTTTCGATGAACATCGATTGAGGCCTCTTCCTGTGACTCCGTGTTGTTCGCATACTAAACCTTCCTGAAAAAGGGGCACCCATGATGTTATGAGAGTTATCAACCACCGAAGGTATTTCTTCTATAAGGGGATGGTTCACAGGGGCGGACACGCTCCTTGCACTAGTATCGCTCATCCTTCTTTCAGACCTTTTAGGAATCGTAATTGTATCTTCGGGTTTCTTTTCTGCTGTACGGAAGTTTAATTTGATCATCGGGTTATTTTCTGCCTCTTTTGTGTCTTGCTGTGTTTTATCGCTCCCACAGGATGACTTTCGACTAGACGAAGAAAGAGAAAAAGAACTAGCGTTAAACATATTGGAAAATGACCTATAACCAAACACAGACTTTCTCTTCGATGCCTTTTCCAACATTAGTGATTTACTATGACATATCTCGGGTCTAGATATAGGAATCCTCTCTGTGAGACTAATAGGATGGCTCATGAGCTCATCCATTTCATGCTGTCTTTTTCTCAGTGTTGGTATTAGATCTTTGCAGAGACTTGGGTATGTGCTTATGAGATTATGGAGGATTTCTTCGTTGGTTTTGTAACTCTGCAATAAGTCCTCAGAACTTTGAGTTATGCAACCCGGATTCGTAAGAACAGATTTGGAAAGAATGTCATCACTCTTGAAAAAGCTGAGCTGGAAAATCTTAGATAGATTTGTAGCGGTCATCTTCGTGACTTGAACAACAGATTCTTCCGTCAGACGATTCAAGAACTTTAATAAGTATAAAAATAAATGCAAGTTTTCAATTGGTAGCTCAGATAACCGTCTTGCAGTGAAATCATAGAATTTTGGACTACTGCTATCAGAATCAAGAGTAACACTACTCGATATGGACGAGTTTGAACTGCTGGCGACTGGAATTTTTATAACAGGTACATTCTCAGAGTGGCACTTATTATCATGTATCAATACTGTGTTTGCACTAATATCTGCCAGAACGGTGTCCTCTTCCTGAGGCATAGCTTGCCTTGCACTTTGAGTTTCCTCCTGCAAGTGACAATCATATAACTCAGCATTTTCATCGAACATATCATCCTTAGACGACATCCTATCCCTTCTCAACTTTGCATTGATTTGAGATGTAATAAGGCCATTTTCTAGGTTCGCTAGCCAACGTTTGAGAACCATCGCAACATCGTAACAATTAGGTCTTTCATCATTTTCGAATGTGAAATCTTCAAACTTGAACGAATCTACTCCCTGCTTCTGGATGGCTGTTTCAATACACTTTATCTTGCGAATAGAACCATTTATCCTGAAAACACCTTCGACTGGATCCCGTGACTCCAAAAACTGAACACACTTGCTGACAATTGTCGGCACTATAACTTTACATTCGTCAGAGAAATCGACCTCCGAATATGACTTTCTGAGCTCATTGTCCAATCTGTTGAATACAGTACACGCCGATGGTGCGGAGGCTGCCAATGTGGCATTGTTTAAAACCAACCCTGTAGATGGTGATGATGTGACTTTTTTGGAAGGGCCATACGAAAGACTCGTTGTTGAACGGGCAAAAGTTTGTAATTTGGATGAAAGTAGATACTCGTTATTTGTTTGGACTCTTAAAGGTCCTGAAATGGAAAGTCTTCTTGCTGCCTTTGGCGTTGGAATTGTGGTCTTCATGTCGTTATTGTATGTTAATGGATGGAACACGAGTCTGCGAGGCTTCGAATACTCGCTGGGTGATGGTGCTGTATTATCAACAGTAAACCTAACTGAATCTATAGGAGCCGATTTTGGTGATGGTACAGTGCACACATTCTGTGTATCCAATGGAGTAAGAGATTGCGCGGAGATCATAGATGGCGTTTGCATAGATAAAAAGGAAAGCGAGAAAAAAAACCTTAAAGATCAAACGATGAGCCGATGAGGCGGTAGATCAAGGGGGAATTTAGTCGGGGGGAAAAACACGTACTGACTGTTGTTAGAGGAATTCCAGTATGTGTGAAATACCGGTGTACCTTGCTTGAAGACCAAAATGAGATGTATGAATGGAATATGTAGAGGTATAGAGAAGAATGGAGAACAATAGCAGCCGATACTAGACTGGAATGTAGAACTGGTGATTAACAACTGGTGTTTGGTGATATCTTTAATACTTGATGAAAGAGTGGACAGAGCTGACACTGATAGAGGAATGATGATAAGGATAAAAGAACAATTTTTGTTCTATCAGGTGGAAACAAAAACTGGACATAAGTATCTTCTTAACGACTAGACGGGGAAAAAAATAGTCAAGCAAGAGCGTGTTGACAAGTGCTTTTTCATAAAGGGAGACACGATGGAGGGGCGGAATTGCTTTGGATTCGAAACAAAACCTGAGACAACTTTCTAATACGGGGGGTGATATATTTTTCCTATTATTTAAAATTTCGGGTAAACAAATACCAATCAATAGGTAAGGTAATAATAAAGATCAAATAATACTGGAATTTATTAACCTGAAAGGGCCATTATTTTTTCAGAGCAAGAAAAAAAATCAAAAAGCGCGATTGCGTGCACTAACCAGCAACCTGATGCAAAATAATAGCATTACGAGTAGGAGCATCGCTTAACGAAAACAGAAGCCAAAAAAAAAAAACACGCTAAAATTAGGAGAAGGCAAGCAAGAGATTTGAAAGGGGTACCTTTGAAAGGGGTTTGACTAGTTTGAGAAAATCAGTACATTTTATAGGTTAGCCAATATACACTAATACTATACGTAGCAATATGAAGAAATAAAAACATGTTGTGCCTGCTCATATAAAAGAGTAGCATGTATATTTGGTTTAAGCAATGACATTCCTTTATTTAGTGTGAAGCCAACCAGTTAAGGGCAATATATTTTTAGTTCTGTTTTTTTCCCCCATGATCCCCTCAGCCTATATATCACGAAACAGTTTTAGACACATTCCCTAGCTGTAGATGCGGGTTTACTAAAGATCACCGCGTCAGATACTGAAATTATAAAAATTAGTGCCAGAACAAGTAGGATTACCTTCGATGCACTCCGAAGGAGATGAGATATTTTTTTTTGTTCGCGGTAATAGGAAATGAAAAATATATGTACATATCCGGAATGTCCACGTGATTTATGGCGTCAATCACAGAACGTAAAAGTTCTTGGAATGATTAGTCTGAAACCACACATATGCTATCATATGGCCCCAAGGGTTCATCTACATAATGCTGATACAAAGTATCTTTGAAGAAAAAGTCGTCCTAAGCTTAGATGCATGCAAATGTGTGTCGATCTCATTTTTACCGATGAGAGGGAATGTAGACTATGATAGCAGACATGTCAGGGATTAATTCCGAACACAGTAGAAATTCACGAATTTTTTTTTTTAGATGCAGAATTTTGTCAACAGTACGCTGCTAGTAATAGATAGTATGAATAGCCAAATCTAGACGGATCGCTAAGCCGGAATTTCATGATATATGGACTGTGAGTGCTATACCCGATTACTGCAACACTTTTATATGAACACCTTCAGAATCGACCCGAAAGAGGTCAACAACAGACTTTGCGATTCTTGCCGTGAATGGAAGTCTAGTGTTCATGTAGAATGAAGTAAATTTGAACCAGGGCTAAATCCCCCATTTTTTTTAAAAAAGACACACACAAAAAAAAAACGGTTGGGTAAACAGGATTTAAACTGGACTTTCGTATATCGTCTTCCATAAACGGCCAGAACGAGACGAGGCTTTAACATAGTGTCAGGTTCGCGTATTTTGAAAATTTCATAAAAGGACACAATTCTTTGGGAATTGATGCAGAGAATCCCTCTTGTGAAAACGAACACTTGAATTCTGCCAAAACTCTGTTACTTAACTATTACTTCCCATTTCTTGAAAGGGTTTAAGAAAAAAAGCTATTATATTCTTATATGAACTGAAATTAATCTAATATTGATTGTATCATAGGTTGAAAGCATAGTCCAGATTTGATATCATTATTTATTATTGGCGTCTCTGAGTTTATAACTTCACATAAATTTTTCATAAAGCCTACAATATATATGTACTACATGAACATCACTTATCGCATCGACATTCAATTATCATACATATTCTTACCTATTCTTGAAAATGATTCCCTTTATTAAGCTGGTGTAGGTGATTAAGATGGAGAGCCAGCTATACATTCTTTTAGTTAAATGGCTTAAAAAAAAAAAAAAAAAAATCTCCGGAAATTGCCAATCAGTCGATACAGGTATCTTCGCGCTTGTTATGGGTAAATAAATTTTTTTTTTGAATCACTTTTAACTTTTCCACAGCTGAAGTCAAGCTTCGCGTTCTATCCCTTCGCGATACTGGTCTTTTTATGCGCCAAATTTATGCTGCTTTTTTCCTCTTTTTTTTTTTTTTTTTCCTACTCTGACCTTTCCCTACTTTTTTGTCTTATTTTTTGTGTTGAAGTAAGAGCGCTGCTTTGTTTACAAACAATTATTACAATTTTAGTCCTCCCTAACATCAGTGCACATGAAACTTTCACAACCATTGCAATTTAACTGAGTTATACACATTTCTTCGACAAAGGGAAAGGAATATATATAGAAAGAAAGAAAAAAAAAGAAAGACAGTGAAGTAACAGTTTGTTATTAGCACATACATTTACTTTCCAGACACAAATATTATTCATATAGCATATAAGGCTTATCAATGGATAAATGAGTTACCCAGACTTATACTCTGCGACATATTCTGGTGTCTCTGTGTATGAATTGGTTCATCCAAGATGTTCCGTGATGCGAAGAAAGAAGGATGACTGGGTGAATGCGACACACATACTAAAGGTGGCTAACTTTCCGAAAGCCAAGAGAACAAGAATCTTGGAAAGAGACGTCCAGACAGGAATACATGAGAAGGTTCAAGGAGGATACGGTAAATATCAGGGAACTTGGGTTCCCATGAATAGAGCAGTTCAACTCGCTAAGCAGTACGGCGTTTTTACAGATTTACAACATATATTAGAGTTTGATCCAACTAAAAGCGACTGGGTTCCACCACCTGCTCCAAAGCATCACCATGCATCGAGTAAAAATTCTCGAAAAGCAACTTTGGCTCGTCGCTCAGCAACAATGCCTGCCGTGGCATCAAAAGCCCTTCGATCAGGAGCAAAACTAAATACAAAGTTAGGGGTGAAAAGAGCTTATAGTACAATAAGTGAAGGCAGGTATGGGAAGAAACAGAAAAGAACACTTAAGGCACCAAATAGGAAACGAAGTGGCCTTTATCGATCACAAAGTAATTTGGTTGGGCATTCGGTGTCCTCAGTACCTTCTTTACGGAACAACAGCAGTTCTCTCACCAACCCTATGAATTCTGGCACAGCAACCGCTACTCCGAAAATAACGCCGTCGGACTCAGATTCATTTTCGCTTGAGAGTGAGTCAGATGACAATCTAGCTGGTCCCAATAATTTACGAGGTATGCGACAGGTTCGAAATCCGTCCGATGCCTCTTCACAAGTGAACTTTTTGAGTGATGCAGATATTGACAAAGCACTTGCTGCACAGAGGCGCTCTCCCTCTTCACGACTGCCGAGACAACAACAGATGCAATCCGGAATAGATGATGTGATGTTAGGGAGTAATAGAGACGAGGATAAAAAGGTGTATACGCAAAAGTTATTGGAGTACTTCCTTTCATCTGAGGACGATAGTAACACGCCAATACCACATTTTATCAAGGACAAATTTAATAGCGAAATCGATCTCAACCAGCCGATAGATAATGACGGAAACACTGTATTTCATTGGGCATGTGCAATGGGAGATCTGCTGATGTGTCAGGCGCTAATGAATCGTGGTACGAATTCGAGAGCTCTAAACAACAAAGGCGAAGTTCCAATAATGAGATCTGTCATGTACACGAACTCGTACAACAGAAGAACTTTTGCAAAGATTCTTGATCTGTTGCGAGATTCGTTGTTGGATACAGACGTTCATGGAAGAACAATCCTACATCACATTGCGCTTTCAACAAACTTCCACAGCAACATCCCAGCAGCACGATACTATACGGATATACTTCTTACGAAAGTTGCAGAGACTGTGCAGCCAACGGAAAGAATTATTAATTTTATCAACCAGCAAGACAATGATGGCAATACAGCATTGCATATTATGAGTTATAATGGTGCACAAAAATGTATACGCATCCTGTTAGGATACAATGCTCGGATTGATATTCCGAACGCTAGAAATGAGTATGTCAGCGATTACCTGTATAGCAACAACATGCTGGGAAATGATGTTGGCAATTATGGTGGATCACAGCCTTTGCAGAGCCTGAATGGAATGAATTCGATGGTGGACTCCTTAGGCAGGATGCATGTCTTCAATCCATCTTTCGGATATCAGAAGTCGTTAATCCAAGCTGGCAAATCTGTTAATTCCCCATCTTCTAGTGGTAATAATTTACAACAGTCACAGTTAAATGTTCCTGGAGGTATCGCTGCATCAACAAGTATACTTACCGCTGCACATTATTCAGAGGCTGCAATGCAAATCAGCCAACGGTCTGAAGAGATAGTGGACAGGATTGCACAACTTGCAGGATCTTTTGATGCGGAGGTGCAGCAAAAAGAGAGCGATGTTAAGGAGTTGAAGGTTCTTTTAGTTCAATTGGACCAGGATATCGATAAAATAAACAAGAACTTATCAGAAACTTATGAGAAAGCCGTGGGTACCAACTCTTCTTCTGGAATCTCAGATAATTTAGATAGTGTGAAGGTTGTGGAAAAGCGTGTCAAGCAGCTCAAAGCAGAGCACGAGGTCAAAACAGAACAGTTGAAACGTCTAATGGAAAGATCACAGGCTAAAGATCTTGCCTTAACAGTCCAGCAAACTGAAAGTGAGTATTTAGCGGTTGCAGGTAGGGGAGATGAAGCTGAGAAACCTATTCATGTGGAATCTGTCAATAAGGAAATGTTAAACTTGTTGGTGGAGTTAGCAAAATTACAAATTATACGCAAGAACACAGTCCACAATTTGGTGCTCTCTTATGCTGATACTTCAAAAAACAATAAGACAATAGACAGTTACCGAAGATTGGTATCTAAGTTATCCAGAGTCCCTCTTGAAGAGGTGGATAGCAGCTTGAACGAAATAGAACAGTGTCTCAGAGATGACGCAGGTGAACATAACTAGTTGATCATTTAATTATTGTACAATAGTCTTGGCCATCCAATAGACCAGTTATAAAAAATTTTGGATTGTATTATTATTATTGTTTTGAGTCCTTTATACGGCTTGGAACCGATGTATATTATAAATATCCTACTTGCGTTGGATTTTGCTTTAATCTGAAAGTATTAATAACGATAATAGATGGGGCTTTAGTAAGCGGGCAATTGGTAGGTAAAAGAGGGGAAAAAATATCGTATTATGTTAGAGGATGGAAGAAAATTTAATAAAAACGAGGTAAGAGAAGTAAACAGAGTGAGTGAATTAAAGAAAGGAGCAGAGTTCATTATTTCTCCGGAGAGAGGGGAAGAATAATAGAAATTGAAGTCCTCCTCCCCCATCTATATTACAAAATTTATATATTTTATCGTTAATTTCAAGATCAATACTACACTCTGATTATACCAGAGTTAATACTGAATATTAAGCGATTTTAAGAAATTTGGATTTTTGGTCAAGTGCCATTTACCTCTGTGTAAGCTATAATTCATACCACACAGCAAAACATTGATCATGCCTTATATCTTAGAACCCAACGAAGAGGAGTTCTTCATTGATACTCCAGATAAGAACTCCGACAAGCACCTTGCATGCATTCTAAGAACTCCGAAGAAACTTTTAGAGGAGAATGAGAAGTATGGAATTTCATCCACTACTAGAAGATGTGCTATCGTGATGCATGGTAATAACTCACACAAGAATTTTTGTTTCGCAGTTCAATTGTCGAGGAGTCTAGCCGATGAGCTTGGAATGTATTCATTGAGGTTTGACTTTCGAAACTGCGGAGATTCAACCCTAAACGGCGACAAAGGACGTACCGTTGAGGAGGACGTACAGGATGTTGAAGCTGTCTATAGGTATTTAACAGAGGGTGGCTATCATGGTATTAAGTTCCATGTTGAGGCATTAGTTGGCCATTCTAGAGGAGTGGTCGATATGTTTGAGTGGGCCTTGAAGTATAACTATAAACACTACGTTCCTAATCTAATTGCTTGTGCTGGAAGATTTATCGGCCAGAAGCATATTCAAGGTGTGAGAAATGGGTTCCCAGACCTCGAAGAAAGAGGGGGACATATGCAACCTTCAATAATCCGAGGCAAGTACACAGAAATCTTTGTTCCATTAAGCGAGACCAACAATTTGGGCAACCGTACGATGGAAAAGATCAGCAATATCAATCCCTCAGTTGACACCATGTGTATCTATGGCTCTAACGATGATATTATCCCATTGTCTGATTCTGCATTATATTCTAATGCGTTATCACCACGAAACAAATTAGTTATTTTAGACGGCTTAAATCACCAATATCGCACTGTCAAGGATTATTCCAAGGAGGAGGCAGCAAATTCTAAGTACCCATACTTTGAGAGGACACACTCTCTAGATCACAACCAAGATGTTGCAGATACAATTGTCAAATTCTTGGGTCACGATGGATCCAGAAGAAGATTTTATGAAAGAAACATTGACATTCATAAATACCTTCCTAGATGGAAGAAGGTTGAAGGTGTGGCAAACTTCAGAGATATCGGAGGCTACGAGTCTTCAAAGTATAAAGGCAAGCATGTTAGGTACAACCATATGTTTCGTAGCGCAGATTTGTCTAAAGCTACGGAGAATGGCATAGCAGAGTTGAAAAAGCTTGGAATTAAAGTCATCTTTGACCTCCGTTTTGCTGAGGAAAGAGGTGAGAAGAAAGTTAGGGAGATAGAGGGAATTAAAAACATCAACGTGCCATTACTGGGAGATAAGAGTCCTATGCTTATCGATAAGATGAATGTTTATTCTCGTCTGTTGAGCAATTGCTACTCGTTTGTCGAGGTGTATAAGCATATTTTAGACCATTCTGCCGAGCCATTAAGGATAATTTTTACATACATCAAAGATCATCCTTCAGATCCTTTCCTCTTTCATTGCGCTGTGGGTAAAGACAGAACGGGTCTTCTTGGAATTTTGATATTATCCTTGCTCGGAGTTCCTGAGCAGATCGTTTGCAGAGAGTATGAACAAAGTGAGTATGGATTAGCTTGTGCTCGTGGGGATATAGAGAAGAAGATGGTTGCAAGTTTTGAGGCACAAAGTCCAAGTTTTGAGGCTGCTATGAACCAAAAGCTTGCAAATAGGCGACAGAATTGGACTTTGAGGAAGCAGGGTCTTGATAATCTTCTCTCAAGTCGTTATGAAGTAATGCTGACCACTTTAGATTATCTAAATGAACATTATGGTGGGGCAGAAAAATATCTTCAAGAACAGGTCGGGATGAAGAGGGAGGATCTAGAATCGATCAAGAATCATCTACTAGTGGATTGAAAGTTGTGTCCTAACGTATAGCCTCAATAGATTTAAAACAATATACTTTTTTATGGGATTGTGACACTTATATGAAAAAACTTGTAGCTTACCGTATGGAACCTCAATAATTACAAAGCCATGAGGCGGAACTTTTTTTTTATAAAAGCGGAGGTCCCCATTCGCGTATTTTTCGACCGGAAAGTGGGAACAATGCAATAGCAGCTACTGAAAATTTTCCCCACTCAATGGAGGGATCCGAGTCTGTGTCCGCTTGACGGCCCGACAGAGAAGGCTGAAAATTTTTTCTCGGCTATTAACGTTGTAGTTTTTTTTTTTTTTTTTTTTTTGATACAGGTTGACTCAGACATCTAGAGGTCAGCTGTTACAAAGAAGTGCGGGGTCTAGCCTTGATTTAGGTTTAATGTACTTTGTATCTTTCTTGGTTTTGTTTCTTTGGTAACAACAAGTACACGAATAGTCAGCTAGTCTTAATCGTTCCAGGTCATACAGATAAAACTTTTTTTTTCAAAGAAGCTATATACACAGGAGAATCAGACAAATATATCGATGTTTAAAAGAACCGCAGTTGCATTCCAAAAGCAGGTCAAGAGGGTGCCTTATGCAAATATGCTAAGGGATCCTTCATCGAAGTACAAGCGTTTTCAGGGAATATCTCTTCCAGACAGAACTTGGCCAAATAAACAACTTGATAAAGCACCTCGATGGTTGGCAACTGATCTACGTGACGGGAACCAGTCACTTCCTGATCCAATGTCCGTTGAGCAGAAAAAAGAATACTTCCACAAGCTGATAGAGATCGGTCTCAAAGAGATTGAGGTTGCATTTCCTTCAGCTTCGCAGACTGATTTCGACTTCACCAGATATGCAGTTACCCATGCACCAGACGATGTGGCAATACAAGTTCTAGTACAATCCAGAGAGCACTTGATTCGAAGAACCATAGACTCTCTTAAAGATGCAAAGAAGGCCATAGTACACACATACATGGCCACTTCAGACCTTTTTAGAAACGTTGTTTTTGGAATGAGCCGTGAAGATCAGCTCAAAATGGCGGTGAAAACGGCCAAATATGTGAGGTCTCTTACGAAGGACGACCCATCTAAAACCATGACTCACTGGTCGTACGAATTTTCACCAGAATGTTTTTCATCTACTCCTACTGAATATGCTGTTGAGATCTGCAAGGCCGTCAAAGATGCATGGGAGCCTTCCAAGGAAAACCCAATCATATTTAATCTTCCAGCCACCATTGAAATGTCAACTCCAAATGTTTATGCTGACCAGATTGAGTACTTCTCCAGACATATTGGAGACAGAGATCATGTTGTAATTTCTCTCCACAGTCATAATGACCGTGGATGCGGTGTGGCAGCCACCGAACTTGCTTTAATGGCTGGTGGTGATCGGGTGGAAGGATGCTTGTTTGGTAATGGCGAAAGAACTGGTAACGTCGATTTGGTTACCTTGGCACTGAACCTCTACACCTCCGGTGTGAATCCAAACTTGGACTTCTCTGACATGAAGTCCATAATTGATATTGTTGAGCGTTGTAACAAGATACCTGTCCATCCTAGGGCACCGTATGGAGGATCTCTCGTGACATGTGCATTTTCTGGCTCTCACCAGGATGCAATCAAGAAAGGATTTGCAGCACAGGAAAAGAGACGTCAGCAGGGAGATCCAACCTGGCAGATTCCATATCTCACGTTGGATCCAAAGGATATTGGCCGTAATTACGAGGCAGTTATAAGAGTCAACTCTCAGTCAGGTAAGGGAGGAGCGGCATGGATTGTTCAAAGAAACTTGGGTTTGGACTTACCAAAAACTATGCAGATTGACTTTTCAAGTGTGGTTCAAGACAATGCTGACCATCTTGGTCGTGAGCTCAAGGCCGAAGAGATCATTTCTTTGCTACAAAGGCATTACAACATCGACAACTGTGCGGCCAGCAACCTCATTGTGAAGGATTACAACTTTGATAAGAAGTCTGATAAGGTTACCGATGTCAATGTTATTGTTAGTCTCAACGGAAAAGAAGTCGCACTGCATGGAAAGGGTAACGGTCCTATTTCCTCTTTCCTGAATGGACTCTCTAGTGCATTCGGTGTGAAGATGGAAGTTGAGTCATATGCTGAACACTCTGTTGGTCAGGGCTCTACAACAAAGGCCGCTACATATGTGAAGATTTCTTGCGGTGATAAATATAAATGGGGTATCGGCATGCACGAATCCATCACACGTGCATCGGTGAATTCTATTGTCTCTGCTGTGAACAGTCTAATTAAGGCTGGTGCTTTGGATGCAAGTAAGGCTTCTTCATCTGAACATGCACTTAGAAAACTTGCACAGAAAAAAGCTGGTGGTAGTATTTAGAAAACTTGAAATCTAATGGATGGTCAATACTTTAAGACAATTTATACTATATAGTTATTCGCAACATATATGTAACAACTCAATATGAATATATTTCTCACACTAATCATGCCAGTATAGGCTTGGTATTAAAACCCAGGATAGGAGAGTCCATCATTACAAAATTCTGGTGGTTCTATATTCTGTAGTGATGGGAACTCTACATATCCAACTCTCCAATATTCTGGATGGTTTGTGAAATACTGTGTCCATTTCCCTAAAGTAGACTGGATTGTCTTCTGATCTAATCCCCTAAGGTCGAACGTCATCTGATCTTTCCGTTTGAAGCATCCGTTCACAAAAAGACGCGAATAATCATGTCCCGCAAATATGTGATACCTACCACCGGGTCCATATATTCCTCTATTCTTTGTAACGTCATATATAGTACCGTTAAGAGAAACGTATATCGGAAGTGATGTATCTGTTCCATTGTAAAGAGTTAGTTCTTCCAACGTCATTGTATCCCTGCCTGAAGTACGTACCAGCTTTGAAAGCTCAAATCTATAAAAATCAATACTTTTATATTTACCTTCCAGCAAATTCCATGATGCTGTACCAGTGAACCAATATGACAAAACACTACTAAATAATATCAGGCCTCCAAATATCCGAAATATGTCCAAGAAGGTAAAATTTCCTCTAGCCTCTGTTTGAAATTTTACCATTTTTGTATGTATACAGTAATCTTCCAAATACAGTTAATTCTCAATTGAGCTTATAGTGAATTCATAAGCATTCAGGCACCATGCTTGCTTCTTTTTCTTAGTTGTTATATACCACCTACATGTATTTATGTACGGCTTCAGTTCCCTGAAAACCTCATTTATCCATGCACAGCCCTAGAAGAACGAGCTTGCATCAGTTTTTTTTTTTTGTTCTCTCTCTCTCTATTTTTTTTTTATCAATATATAAGCGCGGGATTCTCAACTTGAAAATCTTTCACATCTATCTTGTCGTGTCCACAATATCCTTTTATTTCTCTTCCCTTTCTTCACCAAACCATCCTATAGACAGTACGATTTGATCTCTGGATCAGAAGCAGCGTTTTGTTGTACTGATTCGGAAGCAATAGATTTAATACGCGATTCATGGGTGGTGAGATGAATACCTATGCTGTTAAGAACTCGTCTGGATTCATGGCCTTTATAGCCTATTTCTGAAAGAGGAGTGTCATATAGCACATACATTTACTATATTGTAATCTATTATTTGTATCCATTGGTAGTATGCTTATATAGAAGAAGAAATGTCCTAAAGTACAATCATTTGGTTGATATCGTTGACCGCCTTGGTCTGTATGTCGATAAACTTGCCTATTTGAATCATTAGCGCTCACTAAGAAGTTTATTCCGTTTCTCCCTTCTTTTAAGTCTATCGAGCTTTTTCTTGTGCATCTTCGTTGCAAGATATTCATACCGTTCTTTCTCTTCCCTCTGCTTACGTCTTTCCTTAATTCTTTCGATGTGTGCTTTCCGTTTGTTTTCCTTTTCTTCCTTCAATTCAGCAAATTTGGCCTTGAAATCTTTATCTCTAAGCCTTTGCTCCTGCTTCTCTTTCCAAGATGATTTCACCCCCAAAGATCTAATTCTAAATGCTTTCTTTTCTGACTTCCACCATTTTCCTGTACATTTGTTAGTATAATCATTTAATCAAGGATATCAGTTTAGATGGACATAGTTGCACTTACCACTCACACGCGAACCCTTATCCGGGTTCTCAGTAACAACTTTCGGCTCAAATTTGGACCCGCTTGAGTCTTTTGTACTTTTTCCCATAATTATTGTGAGTCTTCCAGTTATTTGTTGATAACTCCAAAATGAATAAATGTTTACTGAACTGATACTTTATCTAACCCACTTCAGCAGGAAAGGATGTGCTAGAAAATTTTTTTTCATTTGAAAGTTATCAGCGACGCGCCGAACGAGTACGTTCCCTCTCCACTTAAATTTTAGAGACCCATTTGAAATAGCCGCACTCATATTCATCTAATGGACGTTTCATAGGGTCACTGTAATCTTTACCAGCATTTGGATCAGTGAGATTCCAGGATGCATTTCTTGAGTGTCTCCCACAACACCAGAACTTCCTTCCAAAATTCTTACTGCTTTCCTTTCTCACTGTTCTCAAAACGCACGGCTCGTCATGATAACAGAAAGGGGTGCCTATAGAGGTAAAATTTTTCAGTAATTTGTTAAAGTCTTTCGCACTAATCGTGCTTTTCCTCTCCAATGTTCCTTCCTTTGTATTACTTGTTATAGCGATACAATCAGTCTCGGAGTCACTCTCAGATTCTGCAACGAAAAGAGAACTAGAAAATTTCTGAGGCTCAAACAAACTATTTCCTTTTTTGAGGTCTTCTTCCTTTGACTGCAAGGATTTGACTTTTTTGACCGAGAGAAATGCTGACAAACTTTGCCGACTCCTTTTCAAATGCTTCCTACTTCTGTAACTAGATTCTGTAGATGATGATGATTCATGCTTCTTAGACAATACAGGAAGTTCTCTTCTTTTCTCTGAATATGCAAATTTGAAGCCATCCGTTCCAGATAATGGATCCTTCTTTTCTGGCCGTTTAAAAAATGATGCAATGCCTCTGCTATTTCCCAGACAATAATAATACTTTGCCTGCATATGGTTGCAACTGCATCTTAAACTGTAATGTGATCCCTTTACAAGAGAAGATATGCTATCGCTTGATAAATCAAAGTCACAAAATATTGGGCAATGATCACTTCCATACAAGAATGGCCAAATGTCTGATTGAACAGCACTCTTTGAAATATCTGTGGTAGCTAAAAACAAATCAATCCTAGAGCCGATGTTCATAGGTCTGTTATTCTTTTTGGTATTCCATACTGAGTACATCTTTAGCCTTCTGCCCTTAATTTCTCGGGTCACATCATGTAACAATTTCCCAGTACTGTGTTTGGACATGCCAGAGGTATCGTATAAGTAGTCATTCAAAAGTTTCCTCGCTTTTGTTGACGTTTTAAATGCAACGACTTGAGCTTGATTCTGTCTTTCAAAATCAGCAGGATCATAAGGCTTTTTTATCCTTCCTATGCTTAAGCCGTCACTTATAGACTCATCGCTATCAATTAAATCTGGAGACACATTGATGTCACCCAAAATGACCACCTGTTTCCCTAGAGCAAGTAGATTACCTGCCCGTTCAAAAAGACACTGAAGAAATGATAGTCTGAATTCTTCACCTTCTTCTGTAGATCCTGAATTTGCAGGACAATAAACTGCTATAACCACCAATCCTATGCCTAGCTCAATCAGAATGCATCGGCCTTCGCTATCCAAATGTCTTCCTTCAGTGGGGCTGTCGAGATCAGGATAGCCACCAATGCAGAGCTCTCTATACTTGTCATCACTCATACAATCTCGGTATGATTTCTGTGCTTTCTTTAGATGTAAATATCCTGTGATTCCTTCCTCAACTTTCTCAACAGTAAGTGCTTTTCTCATCAGATCCGAACAATCACTTGTTGGTTTTTTGACGAAGATTCCCACACCACTATACCCTTTTCGTTTCTGGGGTATTGTGATAAAACTTAAGTAGTCTACTGGGTTGGCAATGCTTGTATCGATATCGTTTCTTTGAAGCTTAAGTTCTTGAAATGTAACTATATCCGCTTTCATGAGAGAAATTGCTTCGTCATATCCAGGTCGTTCATTCCACGGGTAATAATTCTTTAATGTCTTTATACCGTTCACATTAAATGACACTAGACGAAGGCATTGATTGGATGGCTTTCCTGGAATCTTTTTTTTAACATCTTGCTGTGACATGAGCAAAAAATAAATATAAAACGTAGCTCAGACAATGCAAAAAGTAAATTATCTACAGGAAGTAGATGATACATACTTGCTGCTGTGGATAAAATGTAATTTAAATATAGATTTGAATACGGATGTATATCTATGTCTTTTGCTGTGGGGTAAAAAAAAGAAAATATTCATAAAAAATTCACCATGAATATTAACGCGTTGAAGATCTCGTGATGAAATCCAAAGAAAAAAGAGGGAAAAAAAAACAGGATTTTATAGTGGTCGATACTGTTCGAAGATAAAATTTAAAATATTGTATTGATCAAGACTGATATACTGAAAATAGCACACCAGCATCCTCAGGATATTAAACGTAAAAAAGGAAAGTATAAAAATCAAATAGAAAGTAGAGACAAACTTGGTAGGAGATACTCAAAGCATATTTAAGGTATTCTTCATCTGATATAAGAAATTCGAAAGAGTCATATTAATATAGTTACTCCTCATCCTCGCTTTCATCATCACTAGCTTGAATGAATGCGGCATCAACTGGTTCACCAGTCTTGTCATCAACAGCAACAACGATTCCCAAAATACTATCATCAAGATCGGTCGAGTTGGTAGCAACCTCGGTGGAGTTCTCATCTCTCTTCCAGATACCTTGGAATCTAACAAATGGTTTCAATCTCCAAGCTGGATTGGCCTCAGCGTCAGCATTAGCATCAGCGTCGGCATCAGCATCTGCTTCAGCGTTTCTCTTCCAGATACCCTGGAATCTAACGAATGGCTTAAGCCTCCAAGCAGCATTAGCATTTGGAGAAGCTTCAGCAATAGCCTCGGCCTGTGCCTCGGCATCTCTCTTCCAAATACCCTGGAATCTAACAAATGGCTTTAATCTCCATGCTGCATCAGCATCAGCATCAGCATTGGCAAGAGCGTTAGCGTTGGCAGTAGGGGCGGCAAAAGCAGTAGAGGCCAATAGAGCAGTGAGAATAGTAATTCCGAACTTCATTTTAATATTTGAGCGAGAGTTAAGATTGATGGATTGTATTAGTGTTTGTAACTTGTGTTGCAGTGATGATAGGCAAGAAATTCTAATGGCAAAACAGACATGTCAAAACCAAAACATGTAGATACTACTTTTCCCTCCTTATATAATGTTCAGCAGTCAGAGCATGACACCAAATAGCAAGAAAATGCTCACTGTATCTAGAGATAAACTGTTTCAAGTCAAGTATTGAAAAAGTAAGCCTGAAACAAAATTTATTCCCCATCATCGTACAGTTCTTTAGAATATGTCCTACTGAGTTGAACTAAATCAATATCCTGTGTCAAAGCGAGGCCTTTCGCATCCGAGATAGGCAAGTTTGGTATGCATGTTATACTCCGAAAAGGGAAATAGAATGAATCTAATGAAAGCTTTTATGCCGATGAAACAAACAACCATACAAGGCCTATTGTACAACCTTAATCTCAACATTCAACCTTTTACCTCAAGGATGAACAGTGCTTTTAAAAAAAATAATGCGGTATCAAAAAATCCCTTTGCAACCTCAAATAGGCATTTTTTAACATTTTTTTGTCCGCTTCCTGCAATACAGATCAACCTCTAGTATGATTACAGTACTAGTCCATTATGTTTGAAACATCACTTGTTGATCTTTTGAAATAGTCAACTATTCAAGAGGGCCATGGCCAAAGTTCAAGAATCCGAAAGTATGAAAGAGCAGGAAGCACAACTTTCCTCAGATTCATAACTTTAAAAAATCAGAAGAGCTATGACTGAAAATATCTGGAAATCCGGACTGTTCTTGAATGTTTGCAACTTCTCCATTCGTGACTGGATGTACGAACCCTTCAAATTACATAATTGGAAGAGGTCTATTTCTAAACACTAACCGCTTCTTAATTACATCAAGCATTTCACAATTCTGGTCGTCCCCCTCTGGTATTTTCAATATACCCAATGGCGGATCCAAAGATTCTATTTTGCCTTCTAGCCGTTGTGATGTGCTGATGTAAAGGACAGCTTCCCCGGATCCTTCGTGAATCTCTATTCTGCCAAATTTCACGAGATCCTTAGGTGGCTTATCACGATCTGTATAGACACTTGGCAGCTTGCGCTTAATAAAAAGTTGCTTCTCTTCTTCGCTCAGTCCAACCGGTTTCTTTGATGGAATGTTAAGTTCCCCTTGTATTTCAATGAGGAAAAGTCCAGCCGGTGTTGAGAGCACGGATCCATTATGAATTGACGTCTTTTCTTCCGACTTGGTAGATCCTCCGAAACGTAAAGACTTTGTAGCTCTATCATATTTGATCTCTCTGGTCGGCATAACTTTTTGCTTATAATTCTGATAATGTTAGTTTTCACAGCTCTCAGAATGATTACAATATGAATTGTGAAACCTTAGTAGAGGTCCGTTATGGTGATAGATTTACGAGCGGGTGAAATTTGATCATTTGGATCGCGTCGCGTCGCAAAAAGGGATATTCCACTTTTATGCCGACGCGTCGATATGTTTTGTAATATTTTATCAGGTTGTCGAGAGACGTCAAAATAAATAAATAAATGAAACAAAAAATATATAAAAAATGTTGGAGCTTATGTATTGGAAAACAGGGTAGAACGGCCGAATATCCTAATGGTAAAACTCCATAGGATGCTTGCAACTTTTTCAAAGTCCATGACTATCATTCTAAGTACTTAAGCTACAAGCCAAGAGTTGATCATCGACTCAAAATGTATATCAAATATCTCAATTTATGGGAAAGGGTTGAAAACCTCGGGAGGGTTTTAGTTATTCTTGCCCCAGCTTTCAAATACCTCCTGTTATATTTATCATTGCAAACTAAACGGTAGGTCTTAATACAATATAAAACTTTTAAGAATAGATACGGGGTTATTTAAACAATAAAATTGTGTTTAGATTCCCGGGCTAAGTGTAATTTTTTTCTCAGGGGAAAAAGTTTTGAAGATTCAAAATTTCCACCAATCAGTATTCAAGTATCCGTCATCATGTAAAAAGGTATGGCGGTCGCCACAAACCTCTCCAATGACCCTATTTGTCATGATTTTTTTTATTGATAACCTGCAAGACTATCAACAGTTGAACAACATAATCATAATGAACAACAGACTATCTGGCATCTGTTGACTGATTCCTGATGATGAGTGGAATAGGCTTTAACTTCACTCAACAAAACAAACCTTTTTTGATCCTCTTGCCTCAATTTATCCACTCATAAATAGGATTTTTTGGCTGAGGTTTATGGAAGCTCTATAAGAATTATTGTTACTATTTTTTTTCTGTATCCTTGGCTTACTCATCCTACTTATTAAGCTTTAATTGTGTGTACACTGTTCAAACAATAAGACCGGGATCGCGAAGCTCAAAAAAATAATGTCTTTCCAAAAATTGTCTTTGGAAAAAAAAAAATCTCACCACTCTTAAAAAATCAAAATTTTCGGTTGCATTGTTTTTATGCCAGGTGCCTCTCCCTTGTTGTTATACGAGAAGCATCAAAAAGTAAACGACACACATTGCTCTGTCCATATATATATATGGCAAGATCTTCCAATTTCTGTTTGAATCAAGATAGGCACACGTCATTTGATTTCTCAACAAAACACTGATTTGGCGAGCCCCAATTATTTGTTGAAGTATTTAAGTTTCCATTTGGCGCCTGTTCTCTGGTAGAAGAGGTAAACATATCAGTTCAGTTTTCTTAGGTCAATTCAGACAATATCATAATATTATAATTTATTTCAAATGTTCTACAGAAGTTTGTACCATTTCAGTCAGCCAGCACGTATCACAGCCTCGCAGAGGATGGCTGCATTAGGGTACTTGGCCCTCGGCTTAGGACTACCGTTCATATTACCATTAAAGCATTCAATGACTACGAAAGAAGATGATACATTATTGTATGGTCATTTCAATGAGCGCAGTGCATTCAGGATATAAATGTACTCACTCTCCAGGGATCTGGTATGATCAATGGAATTTAGTATTAAGACCATGGTCTTATTTTGGTGACATCTATCCTCATACTTCGTTCACATTTGTTGATATCCGTATTTAAAGCATACACTGCTCTTTCCTGACATGCTTTCATTGGTTGTGAGCATCTCGATAATATAATTTGGGTCTTTTTTTGTTTGTTTATTATGAATTTCAGCGGTTGGTTGGTTCAGCAATTCTGCTACCGTTTATTTACGCATCTATGGCACTTGAAGTGTGTCCTCAAATTTTTTTTAATGTTAACGTCATTTTACAGGACAATACCGATTGGTTCATCAGTTTTCTTATTTAACATATTTTATTATATTACTACTCCTCAGTTGGCCTAGTGCTCCTTATTTACTACTACAATATAAGCAATAAATGAAATATATTCTAAAATTAAATTAAATATTGTGTTCGATTTCCATATTGTACACTTTCGTTACTGCTGTTGTGAGGTCCTTATTCGCCATACCTAAGATAAAGAGCGTTTTTGAAATGCTGGTGCTTGATACCAGGTTCCTTTGAATTCTCAAATGCATCTAGCGCTTCTTTTACTGTCCATCCTAGTCGCTCAACAAGATAGCAGCATATCAAGAAGCCAGTCCGATTTTGGCCATAATGACAGTGAACAACTATGTATTGATCACTTTGTTTTGCAGACACTAGCTTGTCAACAATATCAAGAAATTTTGCAATTGTAATATCGTCCGGCGTTACCTTGGATTCTGTTTTAAACTTAATATACTTTATACGTTTGAAGTCCTTTGGATCATAAGATGGTGTATCGGAGCCAATATCCACAATAGCAAAAATTTCTCTATGCGCTTTCTCAAATGTTAAAGGGTTGTGTGATTTGTCATTCTCTCTTAAAGTTTTCATACCCAATAATGATGATTTAGGCTTCTCAGGACTTGCATAGTTTATTAAAGGTTTCGATAATGTCACTGCCTTCTTCCATTTTTCAATGTTTTTCATACTCCACTTGTCCCCACTTATGATAGCTCTTATCTTTAAGGTCCAGGCACAATCAATGTTGAGGCCTAGTTCACTGACAAACTGATAAACAAGTCCAGATAGTACGTGTGGCCTATCCAAAAATACTGAATGGTTAGCTTCCTTCACTTTCGAGAGTTTCACTGCAAATCTGGACTCTCGTAAGGTTTCTGCCATAGCTTTACTAAACTTTAATGGCGTCACTTTATCGCTATCACCACAACAAATCAAGATGCGTGGCTTTTCCTGATTCGTCGAATGGCATAGTCTAGATGCCGCACTAAGTAGTTCCGTCACTGAAACTGGCCTGAATGCCCTTGCATAGTTAAGAAATACAGTTGAGTTTGTGTCAAGATTCCATCGAAGCTGTGTTAATCGTTTGAAAACATCTTTTTCAGTGGGATAAATGTAGCTGTTAACCGAATGGGAATATAGACCACCTAATCTATCTATCATCCGATAAAAATCAAACAATCTGGGGCAGTAGCTAGATAAAGTTAAAAATGACTTTGTAATCCAAGGTATATTTGGTGGTTGACCCACTGTTGGACTTAATTTTGGAGGAGATATTAGACATAAACTTTCAACCATATTTGACGGTAACTTATTCACAAGTTTGATGGCTAGATGTGTCCCCATGGAATGAGCGACAATAATAAACGTTCTCTTTGGAAATTTCTGTAAGAGTATTTGACATAGTATATCCACTATATTGTCTGTCTTATAATCCTCTGCTCGCATATTTGCAAATGTACGGTTCAACATCTTATCATCTTCATCAGACGA